>JAJHSJ010000008.1:46570573-46970573 GCA_021015155.1 Magnolia officinalis
TGAGCATGTATGATGATGTTATGCTGTCACATACTCATGATCGATATCAATAACCCTCATCAACAATCGGCCTCAACAATGTGGACATTTAACCAATATCGCCCCCAAGGAATGGCCCACATAGAGTTTAACATATAGTGGACCCATGGCCTCACACAAGGACCTAATACACAACACCATGGGCCTCACTCAAGAGTTTAATATGTGTCACGATGGGCCCCTCACATGGGCCTAACATACATCACAATGGGCTCTATCGCTTGGCCCTCAAAAAGCATCACAATGGGTCTCATCACATAGGCCTCATATACATCACATTGGGCCTTAAACACGGGTAGAATACACATCACAACAGGCCTTAAATACGAGCTGTATATACATCACATTGGGTCTCGACAATCGGAATCGACAATCGGCAACGATAATTGGTCTCGATCAATAATCGGTCAATCGACCACGACAATCATAATCGGTAATCAGCCACGATAATCGACTTCGATCGATAATCGGTCAATTGGCCACAACAATCATAATCGGCCTATACAATCAGCCTCGACAATCGTAATCGGTTTCGATACTTGGCCTCGACAATCGAAATTGATCGATAATCAGAATTGATAAATCGGTCACGTCAATCGGAATCGGCAATCAGACACGACAATCGGGATCGATCGATAATCAAAATCGGCAAATTAGTCACGCCAATCAGAGTCAGTAATCGATCACAACAATCGGAATCGATCGATAATCAAAATCGACAAATCGGTCACGTCAATTGGAGTCGGTAATCGGTCACGTCAATCGGAGTCAGTAATCGGTCACGACAATCGGAATCGATCGATAATCAGAATCAGCAAATCGGTCACCAATTAGAGTCGGTAATCGGTCACGACAATCAGAATTGATCGATAATCAGAATCGACAAATCGGTCACGTCAATCGGAATTGATCGATAATCAGAATCGACAAATCGGTCACGTCAATCGGAATCGGTAATCGGTCACGACAATCGAAATCAATCGATAATCAGAATCGGCAAATCGGTCACGTCAATCAAAATCGGTAATCGGTCACGACAATCGGAATCGGCCTCGACAATGGAATCGGCCTCGATAATCAAACCGGCCTCGACAAACAGAATCGGCTTCCACAATCGGAATTAGCCTCAATATTCGGCCTTGACGATCGGAATCGATCTCAATACTCAGTGAGAATGGGCCTATTAAGGTCTAAGGGAAGGTCACAATGAGGACATTAAACCATCATTGTCCCTCAATGTGGCCATTTAACCAACATTGCTCCCAAGGAGTGGCCCGCATAAACATCATTACATACATCATGATAAAATCACACATCACATCAGGCCTTGAATACACAATAGGTGGGCTGTACCTAGGCCTCAAATACATCACATTGGCCTTATCACACGGGCCTAAAATACACAACAGGTGGGCCCTGCACCTAGGTCTTGAATACATCAAATGGGTCATGCATCATAGGCCTAATACATATCACAATGGGCCTTGCCCATAGGCTACGAATATATCACGATGGCTTTGCCCATAGGCGTCAGATTCAAGCAGGTGGGCCCCATCATATGAGCCTTAAATACAAGGCAGGTGGGCCCTATCACATGGGCCTTAAATATACATCATGTAGGCCGCACCAATGGGCCGCACTAATGGGCTTCATACACTCAAGTGGGCTACATCAATGGGCCGCCTGAATGGGCCTCATATACAACATGACGGGCTTCATGGACGTGCTATGAATTCATCAAGGTGGGCCATAAATATATCAAGGTGGGCCTCATGGACGGCCACAAATATATCAAGGTGGGCCTGATCATATGGGCCACACCAAAATTATTTCAATAGTTGTAGGTGTAACATGTGTATCACTGCACACATGGGCCACGTATGACGATCAGCACTGTCCAAACATTGCCCAAGTAAATCGGCAGCGTCCAAACATTATCCATGTAAATCAGCGTTGTCCAAACACGCTCCAACACCATCCAACACATTATCCATGTAAATCAGCGTTGTCCAAATACGTCCAGCACTATCCAGCACAATCTGTACGATGTGAATGAAATAAATACAATGCATCGTACGTCCACGTGGTGGCCCACCCAAGTTCTGAATTAGCAAAATTTGTGTCTTCCTTCCATCCAACGTCCAGGGTCTGGACAGCATGGATAGAACAGGCACCTCATGTGTAGATCTCGCCGTCTTAGTTGGACGGTGAGGATACAACATATACATCGTGTGTGGGCCCAATGGATGGGCGGTACTCATATGACACATACATCTGGTAATGTCCACGTGTATGTGCTGGACACAACACGCTATACCACGGTGATTTCCTGCGGGTCTGGCCCACCGTCCTACGTGGATGGTAGGAATGAAACACATACACTAAAGGGTGGGTCCACTCGTGTGGGACCCACCAGCCAAATATATATATATATATATATATATATATATAATATATATATATATATATATATATATATATATTACAATGCCAAGGTCTGGACGTCCACCATCAGACGGTCTGGATTTCACATAGATACAATGGGGGACCCACCATTTGGATGGACGGTGTGCGTGAAATACATACATTTAACAGGGTGGGGTCCCATTGCAAGGACGGTGGAGATGGGACCCATAAATCATGGTGAAATCACCCACCATCGTCCAAACAGATGGGCGAGTGGGATAAAACACATACAGCATGGTGGCCCACGTGCTGAGCAGCACATCATCAAGGTGGGCCCCACGTCCCATGCATGGACGGGATGGATGACATACAAACATCAAGGTGTGTCCCGTATAATTGGGGTCCACCGTCAGATGGATGGTGTGATCACAAACACATCATGAAAGGTACCCACCGTCTGGACGGTTGGACGGTTGGGTACACAATACACATATCATAGGTAGGCCCCACCCCACACGTGCAGCGTGTGCAGGGTGGTCCCATGTCCTGACAAGGGATAGACAGGGTGGATTAAACCATACGTCATGGTGGAAGCCCACCGTCCAGCAGATTGGACGGTGGGGATATACAAAACATGCATCAGAGATGGGTCCACGTCCCAGCTGGACGGTGAGGACCTCACACGTGTGGCTGGGTCCCACCGTCCAGCATATGAATGGACGGTTTTGATATAACAAATGCCTCATGATCACGCCCACCTAATTGGGCTGCTGGTTCACCATCCTTAAATGGACGGTTTGGATGAAACGCAAACCTCAAGAGGGTCCTGCGGATCCTGCTGATGTCATGCAGTGGGAACCACTACTAGACGGTTGGATACAGGTACATCAAGGTGCGTCCAGCACCGTTCCATGTACTGGACGGTGCACGCACGGTAGTGGGTTCCATGCCTCACGCACGTAAGTACAGCAGCTATGCAGCTGTTGTTATGCACATCAGCCAATCTGCTTCAACACATGGTGGGCCCCACGTGTGGCTCCCTGCTTGCACGAAGCCGGTATAAAGGGTTCCTTCATCCAGGCTCGTCTAGGACGGACGTCTAGGATCAAATACACCTAAATCAAGGTGGATCCCCACCGTCCATTGCTGGATGGTGGAGTCCATACAATCATCAGGTGGGGTCCACGCTATGGATGAAGTTGCTATTTGTATTTCCTTTCATCCAACGTCCTAGATGGACGGAATGAACAAGACACAGGTCAGGGCCACACCGTCCAAAGCATCTGGACAATTGGATGGCATGGATGGAAAGCATACATCAGGTGGGCCTATGGCTTGTACGGCGTGGATCAAGTGGGCCACACCCATCACAAGAGAGAGAGAGAGTGGGAAATAGAGAAAAAGAGAGAGATCGGTGGAAATAAGAGGGTCCCTGCCACTATGGGCCTGTCTAGCTTACAATCACGTGCATCAAGATGGGTCCCATCATATGTGGGCCCTCTAATCATCAAATCCAAACAAAGAAATTCACCCACCTTTGATCTTCTCATCCTCATTCCGCCAACACGATCTAGAGCTCCAAGTGGTGGATTTTAACGGTTGAAATGGACTTTGGATGGTGGAGATGAGAGATAAGAAGTGGGTCATACTAGCTTCTCCCCCATGGATGCCATGGACGTGGGTTGCTTGGAGAAAATGAAGGAGAGAGAGATTGTTGTAAGAGAGAGAGAGATGGGAGATGTGAGTGATGGAGTGATGTGTACTTGACATGTAAGGTGATAGTTGACTTTAGGGATGGGTGTTGGTACTTGAGGATGAGATGTTGTACTTGACATGTAAGGTGATTGATGGGACATTTCGTAGAGATTCTCTCGGAATTGCAACGCGCGGTATTTTCCTCGAATCGAACGCAGGCCGAAATCTCCTGGCCAGGGTATCGCTTTGGCACGTGAGACGCGGCGTCACAACCGCGGCGACGGTGCGGTCGCAAGGGTACAAGTTTCGGGTCGAGCCGACTCAGATATACGGGACACGACTTAGGATCGCGTACAAATGCCGATAACAGATCGTGTGTCACAAAAATTCGACCGGGAGGACCACGGAAGCCTACAGAACCGTACGGTATAAGATACGGGCCTCACAGGTTATGTGTGGACATGGAATGCTTTTGAGACCCACTTTTATGAGAAGTATTTCCCCCTCACCTACCATAACGAAAAGGAGGGAGAGTTCCTTCGCCTCCATCAAGGAGGAATGACCGTGGCTAAGTAAGAGAACAAGTTTACGGAGCTAGCTAGATACGCTCTCTTGATCCTAACAAATGAGCCGATGAAGATGCGGCGATTCTTCGATGATTTGAGGCCCTATATCTATATAAAGATGCGTTGCGCTAGCATACCCAACTATGCTGAGCTAGTGAACATGTCTCTGCGAGCTGAGCAGGACCAGGACAGATTATCCCGTACACGTATGCTCATGGGTCTTAGGCCTGGACCTGATTTGCCGAGCAAGCCGTTTCTCGGCAAGAGGCCACGTGCAGACTTGCCTCCCAGACTTACGGCTCCACCAACCCAGCTGAGGCAATCAGATCTGTGGTGCACTTATTGCAAGAGGTCGGGCCATACAGATACTTACTGTTTCACCAAGATGAGGGATAACAGCTTCTCACTGCCTCAGAAGATCAATCGACAGCTTCCTCAGGCTATCTCAGCTCCACCTCTACGTTCAGTACCACCAGCATAGCCTTTCTATAGGCCTATTGTAACTCGTAGTAGGCTGCCTCAACGACCTATTGTAACATCCCAAATTTTTGCCAACCTGGAATTAGACATCCTTAGGCAATGGGTCGATCCTAACACCTTATTAACTTGTCAAAACTCAGTCCCAAAGGCTAAAATCACTTGTGAACCCATTTCTTTCACAAATCCCACCCCTCACCACCTTGTTCTTTAAATTTTTCTAAGTACTTTCACCCTAAACACTATCTTAAACTAGCTAAGTAGTATAACTTGGATCACTTACTTTATATACAAACTACAAAGGCCAAGTACCACCTCAGATAGAAATTACTCAGGACTAAATCCTTTAGAAATTAGGCAAGGATTAGCCAGTGTGAAACTAGAGTACCTGTGAAATTAGCGCCAATCACTTTAAATATGATCTGCAAGACCCAAAGCTTATAGAATCATTGACGCTAAGGTACCCTAAAATCTAGGATCAATCTCATTACCCGTCTACTCTCGGGAGCATCACGAAACTCCGTATCAGATCTGGACCGCACGTCGGAAGTCCGATGAACACGAAATTAAGGAATTAGGACCGTCTTGCTGGGCTTTACAACTATATCGGAAATCAAATCCAAATAGTGTCCTAGTGTAATTCGCTTGAGTCTGGAGCGAGGAGTGTGAAAACACTTGATTTTCTTTACAAATAAATATCTCAAATAGTAATCTGACACCTCTCGCTTGCGGATCAGTTTTAAGCAACCAGACCGTCAGAATCTGACCAAATTATACCCTCGGATCAGGAGAAATTTCATACACATATCCAATATACTCGCAATCTCCAATCGAGATTCGCTGACCGTTGAACTGAAACTGATTCGCCACGCGTGATCTGAGAACCCTACTGGAACGAAAACTTAATGGAACCTAGATCCATAGTCTGTGAGCTTAAGTCCGACCTTTGGCTCAAGGAGGCCCGCCAGAAGTCCTCCGTTGAGCTGAAACAGATCCGCTTTGGTTATAGCCTAAGTATACCTTAACCTGGAGTCTGTTTTGGTGAGATTTGGGGTTATAAGGACCTTAAACCCTCTCTCATTTCAATCATCTGAATTTGAGAAAAACCCTAGGAAAAGACAGAGAAAAGAGAGAGAAAGTGAGAGTGAAGTGGGAGCATATCCCTGCAATACTTCCCTGCTGCTATACGTGTTTAACCACCTCGTTCTAATTGCTTTCCCGGCGCTTTCGGCTCCATTTCTAGGTAAGAAACCCTAACCCTAATCTGATTTGGGGCTTGGGTGGTTGTAGGTTATGAAATAGCTAACCTATGTTGTTCTATAGGTTGCCAAACTGCCGTAGATGAAAGCTTAGCAAACCTATCGATTTCGTTACGATTCTACGACAAAAGGTGCAGACTTTAGGTGAATAGGTTATGGTTTTCAACGCTTTCAATGTCAGATAATGATAGATTCATGATCTGCATGCAATTGCACATGTACAAAGTGTTGTCTGTTTTCCGTTTCGATTAAAGATGAAAAATATGAAATTTTACTACTCTAGGTATTTGTAGAAAGTACCGTATACGTATAAATTTTAGAATTGTGCTTGACATGATTAATTATTGTATGAATATATTATATATGGATAAAATACTTATTTGGCGAAAGGACTCGCCCTAATACATGTTTGTTAATATACACTATGTAGGTTGAAATAGTGTATTCTAGAAAGTACAGTATACGTATAAATTTTGGAGATGTGTTTGCTATGATTATTTGCTGTATGAACATATTATATATGCGTAAATTACTGGTTTGGCGAAAGGGTTCACTCTAATACATGTTTTTGCTAATATACACCATGTATGTTAAAATAGTGTATTCTAAGTGTTTGTGAAAATGACCGAATGAGTATAGAATTCTCATTCGTGCTCGCCATGACTAATTGTCATGGATTTATGATTGTTGTATTGGCGATACCCCTTTAATGAAAGAATTTGCCCTAAATCACGCCACGCCCAATATACACTACTTATATTAAAATATGTGGCCCAAGTGTTTGTGGAAATGACTGAATGACTATGGAACTTGGATTCCTGCTTGCCATGACTATCCGTCTTGGGTGTATGCGTGTTATGATTGGGGTAACTCCCTAGTGAAAGGATTTGGCCTAATACCTATGTGATCAACATATGTCATGTATGTTGATGTGTGTAGTGTAAAGTGTTTGTTGAAATGTCTGAATGAGTAGTAGTTAGTAAATTGCAATGTATAAGGGTGTTGAGATATGATTCTCAACTCCTTTAGCTATGTGTATAATTTCCTTGGATAGCTGTGTATTAGGAATTTAATATGTACAAACTCATGCTTGTGTTGTGCTTCATAACATGCTCAACTGATTGTATGATTTTATCTATGTAATGCATATGTTTAAATTTATGTTTACGTTGTATGATCCGTCATGGGTGATGGGGGAGTGGAGCAACGAGTGCGTGCAACAGCCCTGGCAGCCCTAAATGGATAATATCAGACTTTGATAGTATGATTTGAATGTTGATCCATTACTGCTTTAACTATCTGCAACTGAATGTGATTGGGGCTATGATTATAGTACAGGCAATTGGTAACGGGATTGAATTCGTGGCTGAAATTCATTTGTCACGTGAGATGTGTTTGACGAACCCAAGTCGTACTTCGGTTGGCGATAGTGGTTGGCCACACGAAGTGCTTATGCGCTTCATATCGTTCAACTTGTGGTGTGCTCGAGCTAGCCGAGCTCGTCAAGTAACCCGATCTGTCTAATGTATGTTCACTATGTTTGGACGCTACTGCTTGAACCTAGGGTACCAAACTTACCAGTGAAATCTCGTTAACCATGGTACCTCGATCCACTAAGACTCATGAGTCAGGCATGGTGGTATGGGACACTGTGGTCGAGCTGTCGGCCTACGCTGGGGCCACGTGCCTCCTTGTAGTGACCAGTGAGCAACCAGACTCGTGAACCGATTATGGTGGTATAGGACACTATATTCGAGCTGTCGACACCTACGGCGAGAGTCGAGTACGGTGAGACCTGTATTTGTGCTGACGGGCGACGAGCCCTCCGTAGTGTCTTCGAGTATACTCTAAAGTCTGTGATTGGCGATGAGCCCTTCGCAGCAACTAGAGCATGAGTTGAGTCGAGTACGGTGCGACATGTATTCAAGCTGACAGCCAGTGATTGAGCCGAGTACGGTGAGACCTGTATTCGAGCTGACGGCTAGCAATTGAGCTGCATACGGTGAAATCTGTATCCGTGCTGACGGGTGACGAGCCCTTTGTGATGCCTTCGCTATGCCTCTCAAACCATAATATCGTATGAGACTAACTAGGAGTGACGACCCTAAAATGGATCATGTTTGGGAATTATACAAGGGAGGTACCTTAGTTTCCCAATACTGCTGTTTGAAATGGACTAATAACAACTCGGTAATCATGCTCATCATCGCATTGCATGTGCCTGGAAGATGTGGAGCACTGAGGGATGAAAGCATGCCGCGAACGTAAGATGGTGTCGCACGAGGGTGTGTGTGGTGAGGGCATACATCATGACTGTATTCATATTTGCATTAATAAGAGTAGTTAGAATTTTTTGATTTTACTGCTTTATCATTACTGCTTGACTGAATTGATAACATGTTAACCTATGCTTTATCGTTTCACTGAGTTGATCACTCACTCCCACGTTACGGGACGTGTTCCGAACACCCACCAGACTTTGTCTGATTGCAGATGGCGACGCTACTCTTGAGGCAGAGCTGGACCTGTATGATGACAATGATGCTTGTTCGTATATGTCATGCCGACGGCTTCACGTGAGCCGTGTCTTGATCGACGGGATTATAGGAATGTTGACTAGATGACACTAAACATTTGGTATAATTTGAACTGTACTTGTAATTCATTAACCTGGTAACCTTATCACACTCTGGAGACTCACCACAGTTTTTATATTTTATATATCTATCACAGTCTTCCGCTTGCAATTTAACTGTCTCTAGAGTATGATATGCTGTTTTGGATTAATCTCACTCATGTTCACAACTCTAATACAAACAACATTCAATCATCATTCATTTTGTTACATATGTGATGCGTTAGAACTCGGGAGTTGAGTTTATGCTCGACCCTCAATTTTCAGGGCGTTACACCTATGGTTCTGCAACCAAATCGTCCTCAACAAGCTCGTGTGCACTCACTTGCAGCTGAGGCATCCGAGACAGCAGTTATAACACCATTGGCTATTAAAGTCACAACACATATCCAAGGTACACCAGTCTTCCTATTGGTGGACACCAGGTCCACTATTTTAATAATATCATCCGCAACAGTCAAGCGACTAGCATTGGTAACTACTCCTATAATTGGGTTGAGACTCCTTACCGCCACAGGGACCTTTTCAGACACTACCAAGATTTGTAAGGGTTGCTCGATGTACTTACGGAGCAGAACAGTACTCGCTGACTTGATTATTGCCCCGCTGTGTCATTACGATGTCATTCTCGGTATGGGCTGGCTCACTGAGATGAAGGCAAAGATCGATTGTGATACTAGAGTGGTGATAGCCCATGGACCTGAGGGCATAACCTTTACTTTCCCAGTTCAGGTCAGTTGGTACTACTGCGTCAGTTGTTATGCTACCTTGCTAGAGAATATTGATGGTCCAACACTTGGAAACACTCCGGTAGTTCAACATTTCGCGGACGTGTTCAGAAAGATACCTGGATTACCTCCTCAGCACAAGATCAATTTTACCATTGACCTAGTGCCAAGTGCAACACCTATATCTCTACCGACGTATTGCATGCCTCCATGTGAGATGGAGGAACTGAGGAGGCAGATCGATGATCTGTTGGATGCAGGCTTCATACGACCAAATGTATCTCCTTTGGGAGCACCCGTATTGTTTGTGAAGAAGAAGGACGGATTGCTGCGATTATATATTGATTATCGTAGATTGAACCAAGTAACAGTGAAGAACAAGTATCTTTGCCTTGGATAGATGATCTGTTCGATCAGTTAAAAGCGGCACAGTATTTCACTAAGATCGACTTGCAGTCAGGGTATTACCAATTGTGCGTCAGAGATGAGGATGTGTAGAAAACAGCGTTCAGAACTAGCTTTGGGCACTACGAGTTCCTTGTGATGTCATTTGGAATCATAAACGCACCCAACTTGTTCATGAACCTGATGAATCGGGTGTTTCGTCCGTATATGTACTGATTCGTCATTGTATTCATAGATGACATCCTGATATATTCCAATAGTCAGAAGGATCACGAGGAACACCTGCGAGTAGTCTTTGATACTCTCAGGAAGAACCAGTTGTTTGCTTAGTACAAGAAGCGTGACTTCTGGAGAGAAGAAGTCAAGTTCTTGGGACATGTGGTGTCTAAGGAAGGAATAGTTGTGGACCTTGTTAAGGTGATTGCAGTTCAAGATTGGGAGCAGCCTGGTTCGGTTATTGAAGTGAGGAGTTTCCTTAGCCTGGTTGGTTACTACCGTCGATTCATTAGGGACTTTTTCAAGATAGTCAGACCGTGGTCTCAGCTCACTCGGAAGGATCTTAAATTTACCTGGAATGAGAAGGCTGAAGCAACCATTCAGGAATAGAAGGACAAGTTGACCTCCGCACTCGTACTAGTATTACCAAAGCAAGGGGTCAAATATACGATATATTGTAAGTACAATTGTTATTTACCCCTTTGGTTGTCAAATTTTGTGGTGTCAAAAACACAGTCTATATCTTGTGTAGCATGTTGATTTGTATGTTCAAGACACTGCACCAATACTACAAGCTAAGAACGGTGATCTACTTCAAGAATGTCAAGTTCAAGATTCTTTGTCTACTTCTGCAAGTTTCACAAAAGCTACATCAAATGTTCTTGTTCAAGAATTGAGTACAACTCAAGACTATAAAACAAGATGAAGTCCAAGCTTAAGAAGATCTCAAGTTCAAGCTACATCAGAGATCTCAAGCTTCATAATCTTTAAAGGTCAACCATCATCTAAAGAAATGAAGTCTTGATGTCCACACTTTACATTTAAGGTTTGTATGACCTTAGTTTGACTTTAGGGTAGGTCATTTTAAATACATAATTCGAACTGAATTATTTTATAAGTGTTTGGTTTGTTCTAAGACCATTCCTGAACTCTGTTCGACTAGTCCTAGAATTGGCTTGATCAGTCCAAGAAATTTCAAGACTAGTCCTAAGTTGTTGCAAATTTTTAAAATTTTTTAGTTGAGCTTCGACCAGTCCTGGAGTCTACTCGACCGGTCGTAAGAACGGTAAACAGTGCCGACTCATTCACGACCAGTCCTGCAGCTACGACTCAAACTCCAACAATCGTTTTTGGTTCCTCACGACCAGTCGTGGGTGTGTCTCGACCAGTCGTGGAGGCCTCACGACCAGTCGTGGAACAGTTTATCCGATCGCGCTTAAAATTTTAAAATGCAGTTTGACCTAGAACCAGTCGTGGTGGCCACACGACCAGTCGTAGACGCGATTTCTACATCTATAAATTGAACATGAATTTTAGAGTTTTTCAGGAATTCAATTCACGTATAATCAAGGCATCACTATGAGATAAGTTTGTGTTATTTTTAAGCTACGCCATGCTTATTTAATATTCTCTTTTTGTTAGCTTATGCATTTGATTTTGTTTCTACATTCCAATCTGATTTGAAAGAGGAATTTCTATATTCCGTCTTCTTGGAATCAAAATCAAATATAGCTAGCCCAACTAGTTTAATTTAAAATCAATTAGAACCTAGAACCATTTTAAAGTGAGTATTGGACATTGAACTTCTATATTCAAACTTCAACTCCGATTGGTTCTTCCGGGCTGCTTCAAAAAGGAGAAATCCAGGTATTTTACATTATTGTAATTTTCATTATTTTTGGTTTCTTGTCAGATTGAGCCAGAAAATTCTCCTTATGTTGGTTATCTGAGGAGAGCTAGTAAAACTCTGAAAGTGGGTTTTTGAATTGTGTAAGCCCAATTTAAAAGACACAATTGTGAAGGTTTTAGGTGAACCTGTGAAACCTATTTTGATAGTGAACGCTAATATCCCCTGTATGAGGATATTAAGAGTGGAGTAGCAATCTGTGTGGCTGTTGTTTAACAGTTGGTGTACACACAGGCGAACCACTATAATTCTTTGTCTTGTTGTTTGAATGTTTATTTAATTTCAGTATCTTTTATTATTCAAAGCTGTGGAATGTATGTGTGGATGTGAATGTTGTAATATTTACATTTCAAGCATTGTGGGGAATGTCGTAATAACTTAGATTTAATATCTTTGTTATATATTTGTTTATTTATTCCTCTATATCAAATTTGAGTTTTTGATACAAAGAACTTTCTAGGAATCAGGTTGTCCTACCATAAACCTTGGTTTTTGGTGTAAGGTTGTCCTTAGAACAACATTTGTATCAATCTCTCAATACTCATATATTTGAGGTTGCTTTTATATTGTGATTTAATTGTTTATAAGGCTATCTTATTTTATTTAAATTCCATTGTTAAAGTTTTAATTTGGCATAATCCTATTCACCCCCCCCCCTCCCCTCTAGGACATATAGCTAGGCCATTTCAAGTTGTATCAGAACCTAATAGCTCGTTCTAATTGCTTTATTTTTAAATTAATTTCCTGAGCTAACCAATCTAAGCTATATATAAGATGTCAAATTTTGATAGCCTTTCAGTCACTAGGCCCCCACCCTTTGATGGCTCCAACTATGCCTATTGGAAAGCCGGATGAGGATTTTCCTTAAATCCGTGGATGAAAGTGTGTGGCTTGCCACAATAACTTAATGGAACCCACCTACCACTAAAGTGACTGGTATCGATGGTTCAAAATCAATGAGAGTAACACCATTTTTCTCATGGACCATACTTCAGAAAAGTGAGAGTAGTGCCAATGCAAAAGTACTAAATGCAATCACTTGCGCACTATCACCGGATGAGTTCAAAAGAATCATATCCTGTGATACTGCAAAGCAAGCTTGGGATATATTAGAAATGACACATGAGGGTACTTCAATTGTTAAAAAATCTAAAGTCCAACTCCTCACAACCAAATTTGAATAAATTCATATGGAGGAAAATGAAATGTTTATGGACTTTTATACAAGATTGAATGACATTGTAAACTCTATGTAGGGTCTTGGCGATAAAATCCCAGAAAGTAAAGTGTGTGCAAAAATACTACGCTCACTTCTTGAACGGTTCAACTCTAAGGTGACCGCGATCCAGGAACTTCGTGATACAGACAATATGAGGGTGGAAGAACTAGTTGGTTCTATACAAATCTATGAATTAAACTTTAAAGCTCGTAAAGGTAAATCTATCGCTCTTAAATCTTCTAAATGTATTTCTCAAGAAAACTCTGATTTAGAAAATTCTGAAGACGATATAGCTCTTTTGGCGAAAAAGTTTTACAAGATTTTCAAAAGTAAGAAGAGGGTTGATTTTTAGAAATCAAATGATAAGAAAAAATCTAAAGCTAAATCTAAATCTTGGAAATCATTAAAAGATAGTCAATGTTACAATTGTCAAGAATATGGGCATTTAACAAACAAGTGTCCTAAAAAGGACAAACCCAAAAAGAAGGGTATGTTGGCTACTTGGGATGAATCCTCTAATTCTGAAGCCTCTTCTGAATCATAAGATTCTGAAACCGCGTCGGGCAATGAAGTCAAAGCCCTTATGACTCTAGCCAAGTTCACTTTTTTAGATCATGATGATTTTACTAATGAAGAAAATATGAATAATGATCATGAAAATGAAGAAGATCTGCAAGATGCTTACAATGCCCTATACAAGGAAAGTTGTAAAATTGCTGTAAAACTAAAACTTCAAAAAGAAAAGTTTTTAAAACTAATTTTGAGTCTCTTGTTTTAGAAAAATCTCATATTTCAGATTGTTTTGAAAAGATTAAATGTGATTTAGAATTCAAAACCTCCCAGATTGAAAAACTTAAATCTTAAAATGATAAACTTAAGCTTGAAAACTCTTCACTTTTGAGTTTAAAGGATACATGGAGGTATGCCCAAGGAGATCTAAAGTTTGAAAAAATTTTATCCGAATTCAGAAAATGTGGTGACAAATCCGGATTGGGCTATGATAAGAATATACCTTCTAAACAGAAGTATACTCCTCCTAAGTTTGTGAGAGGAGAAACCTCTAACTCAAAAGGAAAAAGTATTATTCAAAGTTTTTATAAAAATGTTAAAACTTTTCAAAAACCTAAAAGAAATTATGTCAACTATAAAACTCAACTAAAACCCTTCAGCTGAAAAAATAGTTGCTTTGTTTAAGGAGCTCTTAAAATCTAACTCAGTAGGTCTTTCTTACAACAATAGACAGAAAAAAGACCAACTATACTCCTAAACCCAAAACAATTATGAAATGAGTTCCTAAGGTTACTTGCTTGGTTGCCCACACTGCTTTCAAAGCTACAAGCCATTCGAAGTGGTACTTAGACAGTGGATGCTCAAGGCATATGACAGGTGACAAGGCGTTATTCACCGATTTTAAAGATATGACTGATGGGTCAGTCACATTTGGTGATGGTAGCAACTGCAAAATTATTGGCCAAGGTACGGTTCAACTCTATAACCTTCCCTTATTTAAGAATGTTTTATATGTTGAGGGGCTAAAGCACAACCTGTTAAGCATATCTCAAATATGCAATAATAATCATAACGTGAATTTTTCTAATAAAAGTTGTGAAATCTTAAACAAAAAGGGTTCGTAATATTAACTGGTTGCAGGACTTCTGAAAACTGTTATATTGTAAGCGATGGTAGCTCATCTAATCAATCGTACTACATAGTCCATACCGATGAAACAGAATTATGGCATAAACGCCTTGGACATGTACACTACCATAATTTATACAAATTAAGCAAGGGAGAACTAATAAGAGGTCTACCTAAATTATAAAAAGTAAACAAAATATGTGGTGAACGCTAGTATGACAAGCAAACAAGGAGTTCTCACAAAAAGGTGAACTCCAATGCCACATCTAGACCACTCGAGCTTCTCCATATAAACCTTATAGGACTTACCAGGATGGAGAGTCGAGGTGACAAACAATACATACTGGTAATCGTGGATGATTTCACCAGATTCACTTGGGTAGCCTTTTTAAGGGATAAATCAGAAACCCTTGATGAAGTAAAAAGGATTCTCATAAGGATCCAAACTGAAAAAGGTTCTCAAATTTGTAGGATCCGTAGTGATTATGGATCTGAGTTTGAAAATAGCAGTTTTGAGAAATTCTGTAGCGATCAGGGAATATGCATAAATTCTCTGCGCCCAAAACACCACAACAAAATGGAATTATGGAGAGAAAAAATAGAGTGCTTCAAGAAATGGGAAATGTAATGTTGAATAGTATGAAGCTCCCTACAAATCTTTGGACTGAAGCCATAAATACTGCGTGCTATATTATCAACCGAGTTTATATATGTAAATCTAATAATAAAACTGCTTATGAACTTTGGTTTGATAAGAAGCCTACTATCAAATACTTTCGAGTTTTTGGCAGCAAGTGCTATATTTTGCGTGACCGTGAAAATATGGAAAAGTTTGACACAAAAAGTGATGATGGGATCTTTTTAGGATATTCTTTAAACAGTCGTGCATATCATGTAGTGAACAACAGGACCAGTGTGATTCAAGAGTCCATTAATGTTGTCATTGATGATCACTTGAATACACCTGCCTCTAATTCAGATAATGATGAAGTTCTTTTGATTGACAAACTAGATACTTCATCAAGTCAAAATAATTCTGAATTAAGGACTGTCAAAGATCATCCAACCACTCAAATTCTTGGAAACCCTCTCACTAGTGTGTGCACTCGTAGACAATTAAAAGACATATGTAACCACATGTGTTTTACATCCCAGATTGAACCGATAAATGTAAAAGAAGCTTTTTCTGATGAAAACTGAATAGTAGCTATGCAGGAAGAACTTAATTAGTTTATTCGAAATGATGTCTGGTACCTTGTTCCTAGACCTAAAGATAAATATATTATTGGAACAAAGTGGATTTTCAAAAATAAGTCTGATGAACTTGGTAATATTATTTGAAACAATGCAAGACTGGTTGTACAAGGGTACACTCAAATAAAAGGGATTGATTACGATGAAACCTTTGCCCCAGTTGCTCACCTTGAATCAATCAGACTTTTTATATCCATTGCATGCTTTAGAAAGTTTAAAATTTATCAAATGGATATAAAGAGTGTCTTTTTAATGGTGATTTATATGAAGATATGTTGAACAACCTACAGGGTTTGAAGACCCTAAGTTTACTGATCATATATACCATCTTAAAAAAGCTCTGTATGGTCTAAAACAAGCTCCCAGGGCATGGTACGAAAAATTGACTAAGTTTTTACTAAGTCATAATTTTTAAATGGGAAGTGTCGATAAAACACTCTTTGTTAAGAAACATAATGATGATATTTTAATGGTTCAGATCTATGTTAATGATATTATTTATGGATCTACCTGTACTAACATGACTGTTGAGTTTGCAGATTTAATGAAATCTAAATTCGAAATGAGCATGGTTGGGGAATTAAATTATTTCCTAGGGTTGCAAATAAAATAACAACCTGATGGTATTTTTATTTCTCAAACCAAGTATGCCTTGAACTTGATTAAAAAGTTCAGATTTGAGAGTGGTAAGAATTTTGATACTCCTATGAGTACAACCTTAAGACTCTCAAAAGACTCTACAGGTAAAAATGTAGATCCTAAACTATATCGTAGCATGATTGGTAGTTTACTTTATTTGACTGCAAGTAGACTTGATATTGCTTTAAGTGTTGGTATTTGTGATAGATATCAGTCTAACCCCAAAGAACCTCATCTAACTGCTGTTAAGCGGATTATACAATATGTCGCAAGTTCTGCTAATTTGGGTCTCTGGTATCCATATGATACTAGTGTTCAATTGACTGGGTATTCAAATGCTGATTAGGCTGGTAATATCGATGATAGAAAATCAACCAGTGGTAGTTGTTTCTATATCAGAAATTATCTAGTTTCTTGGTTTAGCAAGAAGCAAAGTTCTATATTGCTCTCTACTGCTGAGGCTAAATACATTGCAGCTGGAAATACATGTACTCAGCTTGTTTGGATGAAACGTATGTTAAGCGATTATGGAATTGCACAGGAATCAATGAAATTATATTGTGATAATTTCAGTGCTATAAATATTTCAAAAAATCCAATTTAACATTCACATACCAAGCACATTGACATTAGGTATCATTATATTCATGAATTAGTGGAAGAAAAAGCAATCTCTTTAGACTACATTCTGACCGAGACTCAACTTGCTGACATTTTCACTAAACCGCTCGACAAAAGCAAGTTTAATAAATTGAAATCTGATCTTGGTATGTGCAATTTAAATCGATTATTCATGCATATGTGTACCATAGTGTATATATATTTGATAATTTATGGGGTTAAATTTCAAATTTTTAGGAAAATGCAAATTTTTGTTAGTACACGACCAGTAGAGGACGTGCTCGACCAGTCGTGGTACGACCGGTCGAGAACAGTCCTCGACCAGTCGTGTAGCGCGCTGGACCTTTTTAATTTGGGGAAAAAACTTATCTTCTTCATTTCTTATTTTCTCTCCAACTGACATAAGCACGACTAGTCGTACCCAACTGTCTGATTCATCAAGGTTAGTGCATCATTTATGTTGTTCTTATAGATTCAAGTCAATATTACTTCATTTTCACTCTTGGAGTAATCTATTTTGTGATTCCTTGCAATTTTGGAGTTTTTATCTTAAAAAATCTGATCTAGCAAAACCCCACTTCATATATTTTGAAACTATTTGTTTCTTTGTTTCTCTTATTCCTAATGGATTTTAGAGGGAAAAAGAAAACTGTCTGTAGTCCATCATCCTCTAGATCTGCTCTTATCTCTCGGCGACATCTTTGGTCATCCGAAGATGATCCCACACATGTACAGGATTTGCGTATGCGCAATGTCATTGTCCAAGTTATCGACCTACTCTAGGTGATGAACCCCCTGTTGTGACCTTTGAGTTTTATAAAACTGGCTGGTTGTAAATGAAATAATAACGGATAGGCTAATCAATCATTCATAGCATACGGGCGATGACAGGTGGTTAATTCTGGATGTTGCACACGTGCCTAATAGGATTTAGTTGGGGTATCATTTCGCTAGCTCACAGACCACCAACTATTGGTCCACTTTTAATGAGCTTGGCACTGCGTATGTACGATGTACTTTCGTTGGTGACCAGCCACATGCATGGATTTTACCCAAAAGCCAACTGGATGAGCATCCCCGTTGATGTGTACTTACACATTCATGTATTTAATAAGTCTACATCGTGTATTGTTTTGAATGCCTTTTTGTTTATAAATATTCTTAACTAATGCAATGGTGTGTAATCTTGAGGGGAATTCACACTTAGTTGGCCACTCATTCATCGAATATATAACCGTACAGGTAGCAAAGGTGGCCTAGATGATATTCGTGTTCATATTGATGAGGAGTAGCATACAATTGTCGATGATGCATGATTGTATTTGCCAAGAGTTGCTATGTGATTTTACAGCTCAAGATTTGCTATATGAAATTAAAAATGCATGTTGATGGAGTTCGAGTCGTGGAATCTTCGACTAGTCGAGCATAGGCCTTAGACTGGTCGAAGGAGGGCTTAGACTAGTCCATCAGGTAGTTTTTATGGTTCCATTTATTCACTTCAAGTCTTTAATTCTCTTCATTCCTCACTTGGTTTTCTTAAATCTTTGTCATGTGAATTCTTGTTTTTTGGTCTTCTATGATCCAACATTTGCTTTGGTGATTCTTGAGCATTAAATTCATGCTTTTAGCATCCTTTTCAATCCAAGCTCTTAAATTCACCGCGCAACATAAACATGAGTAAAATAGGACACTAAGAACTATCATGTTCATAAAATCAAGATATAAATGAGGTCCAATATGTAATATTTGACCCTCAACAGGGTTCGACTTAGTATTTGCCCTATGTGCCTTCAATGATTTATTTCTACATAACCATACGATGGTAAGTTCCATATGTTGAACTATGATTGGCCACTAGCCAATAGGTTTCCATTAAACATCCTAAGGTGGTATTCTCATGAGCCAGGGATGGAGTTCACGGTACACTATGTCCAAGTTGTCCACCTACTCTGGGCGATGAACCCCCTGTAGTGACCTTTGAGTTTTATAAAATTGGCTGGTTGTAAGTGGAATAATAACGGATAGGTTAATCATGTATTCATAGCATACGGGCGATGACGGGTGGTTAATTCTGGATGTTGCAGCACGTGCCTAATAGGATTTAGTTGATGTATCATTTCCTTAGCTCATAGACCACCGAATATCGGCCCATTTTTTATGAGCTTGGCACTGTGTATGTACGATGTACTTTCGCTCGTGACCGGCCACATGCATCGGTTTTGCCCAAAAGCCGACTAGATGAGCATCCCCGTTGATGTGCACTTACGCATCCATGCATTTAATAAGTCTACATCGTATATTGTTTTGAATGCCTTTTTATTTGTAAATATTCTTAACTAATGCGATGGTGTGTAATCTTGAGGGGAATTCACACTTTGTTGACCACTGATTCATCAAATATAAAACCGTACAGGTAGCACCGGTAGCCAAGATGATATTCATGTTCATATTGATGAGGAGTAGCATACAATTGTCGAGGATACATGATTATATTTTTCAACAGTTGCTACGTGATTTTACAGCTCAAGATTTGCTATGTGAAATTAAAACTGCATGTTGATGGAGTTCGAGTCGAGGAATCTTCGACTAGTCGAGCAGGGGCCTTAGACTGGTCGAAGGAGGGCTTAGATTAGTCCAAGCAGGTAAATTTTTAGGGTTCTATTTCTTCACTTCAAGTCTTCAATTCCCTTCATTCCTCAGTTGGTTTTCTTAAATCTTTGTCATGTGAATTCTTATTTTTTGGACTTCTAAGATCCAATCTTTGCTTTGGTGATTCTTGAGCGTTAAACCTATGCTTTTAGTATCCTTTTCAATCCAAGCTCTTAAATTCACCTCGCAACATAAACATGAGTAAAATAGTACACTAAGAAGTATCATGTTCATAAAACCAAGATATAAATGGGGTCCAATATTTAATATTTGACCCTCAACAGGCTTCGACTTAGTATTTTCCCTATGTGGCTTCAATGATTTATTTCTACATAACCATACGATGGTAAGTTCCATATGTTGAACTCTGATTGGCCACTAGTCAATAGGTTTCCATTAAACATCATAAGGTGGTATTCTCAAGAGTCGGGGATGGTGGTCACGGTACACTATGTCCATGTTGTCCACCTCCTCTGGGTGATGAACCCGCTGTAGTGACCTTTGAGTTTTAAAAAACTGGTTGGTTGTAAATGGAATATTAACGGATGGGCTAATCATGAATTCATAGCATGCGGGAGATGACGGGTCGTTAATTCTGGATGTTGCAACACGTTCCTAATAGGATTTAGTTAGAGTATCATTTCGCTAGCTCCCAGACCACCGACTATCGACCCACTTTTGCTGAGCTTGGCACTGCGTATGTACGATGTACTTTCGCTGGTGACCGGCCACATGCATGGGTTTTGCCTAAAAGCCAACTGGATGAGCATCCCCCATTGATGTGCACTCACGCATCCATGCATTTAATAAGTCTACATTGTATATTGTTTTGAATGCCTTTTTGTATATAAATATGCTTAACTAATGTGATGGTCTGTAATCTTGAGGGGAATTCATACTGAGCCGGCCACTCATTCATCGAATATATAACCGTACGGGTAACACTGATGTCCTAGATGATATTCGTGTTCATATTGATGAGGAGCAAGGTACAATTGTCGAGGATGCATGATTGTATTTGCCAAGAGTTGCTATATGATTTTACAGCTCAAGATTTGCTACGTGAAATTAAAAGTGCATGTCAATGGATTCGAGTCGAGGAATCTTCGACTAGTCAAGCAGGGGCCTTAGACTAGTCGAAGGAGGGCTTAGACTAGTCCAAGAAGGCAGATTTTTAGAGTTCCATTTCTTCACTTCAAGTCTTAAATTCTATTCATTCCTCACTTGGTTTTCGTAAATCTTTTTCATGTGAATTCTTCATTTTTTGTTTGTTCTAATACCCAACCTTTGCATTTGTGATTCTTGAGCGTTAAATCCTTACATTTAGCATCCTTTTCAATCTAAGCTCTTAAATTCACATTGCAACATAAACATGAGTAAAATAGGACATTAAGAAGTATCATGTTCATAAGACGAAGATAAAAATGGGGTCCAATATGTAATATTTGACCCTCAACAAGCTTCGACTTAGTATTTGCCTTATGTGACTTTAATGATTTATTACTACATAACCATATGATGGTGAGTTCCATATGTTGAACTATAATTGGCCACTAGTCAATGGGTTTCCATTAAACATCCTAAGGTGGTAGTCTTATGAGCTGGAGATGGTGGTCACGGTACACTTTGTCTAAGTTGTCGACCTACTCTAGGTGATGAACCCCCCGTAGTGACCTTTGAGTTTTATTAAACTGCCTGGTTGTAAATGGAATAATATCGGATGAGCTAATCATGAATTCATAGCATACGGTCGATGATGGGTGGTTAATTCTGGATGTTACAGCACGTTCCTAATAGGATTTAGTTGGGTATCATTTCACTAGCTTTCAGACCACCGACTATCGACCCACTTTTGGTGAGCTTGGCACTGCGTATGTACGATGTACTTTCGCTGGTGACCAGCCACATGTATGGGTTTTGCCCAAAAGCCAATTGGATGAGCATCCCCCGTTGATGTGCACTCACGCATCCATGCATTTAATAAGTCTGCGCCATGTATTGTTTTGAATGCGTTTTTGTTTATACATATGCTTTACTAATGTGACGGTGTGAAATCTTGAGGGGAATTAACACTAATATGGCCAACCTTTGCTTTGGTGATTCTTGATCCAACCTTGAGGTGAATTTTTATCTTTCGGTTTTCTAAGGTCCAACCTTTGCTTTGGTGATTCTTGAGCGTTAAATTCATGCTTTTAGCATCCTTTCCAATCCAAGCTCTTAAATTCACCTCGCAACATAAGCATGAGTAAAATAGGACATTAAGAAGTATCATGTTCATAAAACCAAGATATAAATGGGGTCCAATATGTAATATTTGACCCTCAACATGCTTTTACTTAGTATTTGTCCTATGTGGCTTCAATGATTTATTTCTACACAACCATACGATGCTAAGTTCCATATGTTGAACTATGATTGACCATTAGTCAATAGGTTTCCATTAAACATCCTAAGGTCATATTCTCATGAGCCGAGGATGGTGGTCACGGTACACTATGTCCAAATTGTCGACCTGCTCTGGGTGATGAACCCCCTGTAGTGACCTTTGAGTTTTATAAAACTTGCTAGTTGTAAATGGAATAATAACGGATAGACTAATCATGCATTTATAACATACGGGCGAAGACGGGTGGTTAATTCTGGATGTTACAGCATATGCCTAATAGGATTTACTTGGGGTATCATTTCGCTAGCTCCCAAACCACCAACAATTGGCCCACTTTTGCTGAGCTTGGCACTGCGTATGTACGATGTACTTTCGCTAGTGACCGGCCACATACATGGGTTTTGCCCAAAAGCCAACTGGATGAGCATCCCCGTTGATGTGCACTTATGCATCCATGCATTTAATAAGTCTACATCGTGTATTGTTTTGAATGCCTTTTTGTTGATAAATATGCTTAACTAATGCGATGGTGTGTAATCTTAAGGGGAATTGGCACTTAGTTGGCCACTCATTCATCGAATATATAACCATACAGGTAGCACAGGTGGCCTAGATGATATTCATGTTCATATTGATGAGGATTAGCATACAATAGTTGAGGATGCATGATTGTATATACCAAGAGTTGCTACGTGATTTTACAGCTCAAGATTTACTACGTGAAATTAAAAGTGCATGTTGGTGGAGTTCGAGTCGAGGAATCTTCGACTAGTCGAGCAGGGGCCTAAGATTGGTTGAAGGAGGGCTTAGACTAGTCTAAGCAAGTAGATATTTAGGGTTTCATTTCTTCACTTCAAGTCTTCAATTCTCTTCATTCCTCACTCGGTTTCTTAAATCTTTGTCATGTGAATTCTTTATTTTTTGGTCTTCTAAGATCCAACCTTTGCTTTGGTGATTCTTAAGCATTAAATCCTTGCTTTTAGCATCCTTTTCAATCTAAGCTCTTAAATTCACCTCACAACATAAACATGAGTAAAATAGGACATTAAGAAGTATCATGTTCATAAAACCAAGATATAAATGAGGTCCAATATGTAATATTTGACCCTCAACAGCTTTCGACTTAGTATTTGCCCAATGTGGCTTCAATGATTTGTTTCTACATAACCATACGATGGTACATTCCATATGTTGAAGTACGATTGGCCACTAGTCAATAGGTTTCCATTAAGCATCTTAAGGTGGTATTGTCAGGTTCCAGGGATGGTGTTCACGGTACACTATGTCCAAGTTGTCGACCTACTCTGGGTGATGAACCCCCTGTAGTGACCTTTGAGTTTTTTAAAACTGGCTGTTTGTAAATAGAATAACAACGGATAGGCTAATCCTGCATTCATAGCATACGGGCGATGACGGGTGGTTAATTCTGGATATTGCGGCACGTGCCTAATGGGATTTAGCTGGGGTATCATTTCGCTAACTCCCAGACCACCGACTATCGGTCCACTTTTGCTGAGCTTGGCACTGCGTATGTACGATGTACTTTCGCTGGTCGGCCACATGCATGGGTTTTGCCCAAAAGCCAACTGGATGAGCATCCCCATTGAGGTGCACTTACGCATCCATGCATTTAATTAGTCTACATCGTGTATTGTTTTGAATGCCTTTTTGTTTATAAATATGCTTAACTAATGCAATGGTGTGTAATCTTGAGGGGAATTCACACTTAGCTCGCCACTCATTCATCGAATATATGACCGTATATGTAGCACAGGTGGCCTAGATGATATTCGTGTTCATATTGATGAGGAGTAGCATACAATTGTCGAGGATGCATGATTGTATTTACCACGAGTTGCTACGTGATTTTATAGCTCAAGATTTGCTACGTGAAATTAAAGGTGCATGTTGATGGAGTTCGAGTCGAGGAATCTTCGACTAGTCGAGCAGGGGCCTTAGACTAGTCGAATGAGGGCTTAGACTAGTCCAAGCAGGCAGATTTTTAGGGTTCCATTTCTTCACTTCTAGTCTCAATTCTCTTCATTCCTCACTTGGTTTGCTTAAATCTTTATCATGTGAATTCTTCATTTTTTTGTCTTCTAATATCCAACATTTGCTTTGGTGATTCTTGAGCATTAAATCCATGTTTTTAGCATCCTTTTCAATCCAAGCTCTTAAATTCACCTTGTAACATAAACATGAGTAAAATAGGACATTAAGCAGTATCATGTTCATAAAACCAAGATATAAATGGGGTCCAATATGTAATATTTGACCCTCAACAGGCTTCGACTTAGTATTTGCCTTATATGACTTCAATGATTTATTTGTACATAAGCATACGATGGTAAGTTCCATATGTTGAACTATGATTGGCCACTAGTCAATGAGTTTCTGACGCAGGGGAGGACGTGAGGTCGAGCACCATCTTCGTCACGATGATAAATATTCTGAATCCACGGAACTTCTCTGGACTCCTCACAGAGACTTCTCGAATCCACGAGGATTGAAAGTAAAAAATAGAAATTAATTCTAATAAATTCGAAATTGATTAATTGATTAAATACAATGAGTTCGCAACCCTTTAAATAGGGGAACCAAGCAATGGGAAAGAAATCGAAATCAAAGTACAACTAAAACTCTTAGAATTCGCGACTTACTATAAATAGTAAATTTACTATTTGTAGACGGTCGTGATGTCTACTAGTGCGCAAGGTTTTCGGCCCAAAATAGTAAGTGTCCTATTTGACTTCACCAAACCATTCTCCTAATTATTATAAGCTCTTTTCATGTTGGGCGCAACTCCTAAACCCCAACCGATGAAGACTTATTATCAAACTAAAACTTACTATTTATAGTAAAAAAGAAATTAAAACAAGGAAACCACCAGGGGTTTTTGCAATTCTGGGCATCGCTACTTGGCATAACTAAGTTGGTTGGCTAAATTAGCCCGTTCTACCCCAAAAGCATATATTTTACGTCAGGTAACTCATTCCGGATTGAGAGATACGCCCAATCTAAGGTCTGACTGTCTGGATCACTTCCGTCGTCGACCGGGCCTTTTTTGATCCATCTTGGCCATGAAACTATCCGCGACCCGCTTTACATCATTTTCCCTTAAACATCCTAAGGTGGTCATGGGACACTATGTCCGAGTTGTCGGCCTACACTGGGTGATGAACCCCCCGTAGTGACCTTTGAATTTTATTAAACTGGCTGGTTGTATATGGAATAATAATGGATGAGCTAATCATGCATTCATAACATACGAGCGATGACGGGTGGTTAATTTTGGATGTTGCAGTACGTGCCTAATAGGATTTAGTTGGAGTATCATTTGACTAGCTCCCAGAACATCAACTATCGGCCCACTTTTGGTGAGCTTGGCACAGCGTATGCACGATGTACTTTCGCTTGTGACCGGCCATATGCATGGGTTTTGCTCAAAAGCCAACTGGATGAGCATCCTCTGTTGATGTGCACTCACACATCCATGCATTTAATAAGTCTACATTGTGTATTGTTTTGAATGCCTTTTTATTTATAAATATACTTAACTAATGCGATGGTGTGTAATCTTGAGGGGAATTTACATTTAGCTGGCCACTCATTCATTTAAAATATAACCGTATAGGTAGCACAGGTGGGCTAGATGATATTCGTGTTCATAATGATGAGGAGCAGGGTACAATTGTCGACGATGCATGATTGTATTTGCCAAGAGTTGCTACGTGATTTTACAGCTCAAGATTTACTACGTGAAATTAAAAGTGCAGGTTGATGGAGTTCGAGTCGAGGAATCTTCGACTAGTCGAGCAGGGGGCTTAGACTGGTCGAAGGAGGGCTTAAACTAGTCCAAGCAGGCAGATTTTTAGGGTTCCATTTCTTCACTTCAAGTCTTCAATTCTCTTCATTCCTCACTTGGTTTTCTTAAATCATTGTCATGTGAATTCTTATTTTTTGGTCTTCTAAGATCCAACCTTTGTTTGGGTGATTCTTGAGTGTTAAATCCATGCTTTTAGCTTCCTTTTCAATCCGAGTTCTTAAATTCACCTCGCAACATAAACATGAGTAAAATAGGACATTAAGAAGTATCATGTTCATAAAACTAAGATATAAATGGGGTCCAATTTGTAATATTTGACCCTCAATAGGCATCGACTTAGTATTTGCCCTATGTGGCTTCAATAATTTATTTCTATATAACCATACGATGGTAAGTTCCATATGCTGAACTATAATTGACCACTAGTCAATAGGTTTCCATTAAACATCCTAAGGTGGTATTCTCATGAATCGGGGACGGTGGTCACGTACACTAGGTCCAAGTTTTCGACCTACTCTAGGTGATGAACCCCCTATAGTGACCTTTGAGTTTTATAAAACTGGCTGGTTGTAAATGGAATAATAATGGATAAGCTAATCATGCATTCATATCATACGGGCGATGACGAGTGGTTAATTCTGGATGTTGCAGCCCGTGCCTAATAGGATTTAGTTGGGATATCATTTCGCTAGCTCCCAGACCACCAAATATCATCCCACTTTTGTTAAGCTTGACACTATGTATGTACGATGTACTTTTGCTGGTGACCGGCCACATGCATGGGTTTTGCCCAAAAGCCAACTGGATGAGCATCCCCTTTGATGTGCACTTACGCATCCATGCATTTAATAAGTATACATCGTGTATCGTTTTGAATGCCTTTTTGTTTATAAATATGCTTAACTAATGCGATGGTGTGTAATCATGAGGGGAATTCACACTTAGTTGGCCACTCATTCATTGAATATATAACCGCACAGGTAGCACAGGTGGCCTAGATGATATTCATATTCATATTGATGAGGAGTAGCATACAATTGTCGAGGATGCAAGATTGTATTTGGCAAGAGTTGCTATGTGATTTTACAGCTCAAGATTTGCTACGTGAAAATAAAAGTGCATGTTGATGGAGTTCGAGTTGAGGAATCTTCGACCAGTCGAGCAAGGGCCTTAGACTGGTCGAAGGAGGGCTTTGACTACTCCAAGCAGGTATATTTTTAGGCTTCCTTTTCTTCACTTCAAGTCTTCAATTCTCTTTATTCCTCACTTGGTTTTCTTAAATCTTTGTCATGTAAATTCTTATTTTCTAGTCTTCTAATATCCAATCTTTGCTTTGGTAATTTTTGAGCATTAAATCCATGCTTTTAGCATCCTTTTCAATCCAAGCTCTTAAATTTACCTTCCAACATAAACATGAGTAAAATAGGACATTAAGCAGTTTCATGTTCATAAAACCAAGATAAAAATTGGGTCCAATATGCAATACTTGACCCTCAACAGGATTCAACTTAGTATTTTCCCTACGTGATTTCAATGATTTATTTCTACATAACCATACGATGGTAAGTTCCATATGTTAAACTATGATTGGCAGCTAGTTAATGGGTTTCCATTAAACATCCTAAGGTGGTAGTCTCATGAGTCGGGGATGGTGGTCACGGTACATTATGTCTAAATTGTCGACCTACACTGGGTGGTGAACCCCCTGTAATGACCTTTGAGCTTAATTAAACTGGCTGGTTGTAAATGGAATAATAACGAATAAGCTAATCATGCATTCATAGCATACAGGCGATGACGGGTGGTTAGTTCTGGATGTTGCAGCATGTGCCTAATAGGATTTAGTTTGGATATCATTTTGCTAGCTCCCAGACCACCGACTATCGACACACTTTTGGTGAGCTTGGCACTGCGTATGTACGATGTACTTTCGCTAGTGATCGGCCACATGCATGGGTTTTGCCCAAAAACCAACTGGATGAGCATCCCCCGTTGATGTGTACTTACGCATCCATGCATTTAATAAGTCTACATCGTCTATTGTTTTGAATGCCTTTTTGTTTATCAATATGCTTAACTAATGCGAGGGTGTGTAATCTTGAGGGGAATTCACACTTAGCTGGCCGCTCATTCATCGAATATATAACCGTACAGGTAGCACGGGTGGCCTAGATGATATTTGTGTTCATATTGATGAGGAGTAGCATACAATTGTCGAGGATGCATGATTGCATTTGCCAAGCGTTGCTACGTGATTTTACAGCTCAAGATTTTCTACGTGAAACTAAAAGTGCCTGTTGATGGAGTTCGAGTCGAAGAATCTTTGACTAGTTGAGCTGGGGCCTTAGACTGATCGAAGGAGGGCTTAGACTAGTCCAAGCGGGTAGATTTTTAAGGTTCCTTTTTTTTTTCACTTTAAGTCTTCAATTCTCTTCATTTCTCACTTAGTTTTCTTAAATATTTGTCATGTGAATTCTTATTTTTTGGTCTTCTAAGATCCAACCTTTGCTTTGGTGATTCTAGAGCATTAAATTCATGTTTTTAGAATCCTTTTCAATCCAAGCTCTTAAATTTACCTCGCAACATAAACATGAGTAAAATAGGACACTAAGAAGTATCATGTTCATAAAACCAAGATATAAATGGGGTCCAATATGTAATATTTGACCCTCAACAGGCTTCGACATAGTATTTGCCCTATGTGCCTTCAATGATTTATTTCTACATAACCATACGATGGTAAGTTCCATATGTTGAACTATGATTGGCCACTAGTCAATAGGTTTCCATTAAACATCCTAAGGTGGTATTCTCATTAGTCGGGGATGGTGTTCACTGTACACTATGTCCAAGTTGTCCAGCTACTTTGGGTGATGAACCCACTTTAGTGACCTTTGAGTTTTATAAAACTGGCTGGTTATAAATGGAATAATAATGGATAGGCTAATCATGTATTCATAGCATACGGGTGATGACGGGTGGTTAATTCTGGATGTTGCAGCACATGCCATATAGGATTTAGTTGGGGTACATTTCACTAGCTCACAGACCCCCGACTATCGGCCCACTTTTGATGAGCTTGGCACTGCGTATGTACGATGTACTTTCGCTGGTGACCGGCCACATGCATGGGTTTTGCCCAAAAGCCAACTGGATGAGCATCCCCCGTTGATATGCACTTACGCATCCATGCATTTAATAAGTCTGCATTGTCTATTGTTTTGAATGCCTTTTGTTTATCAATATGCTTAACTAATGCGATGGTGTGTAATCTTGAGGGAAATTCACACTTAGCTGGCCACTCATTCATCGAATATATAACCGTACAGGTAGCACGGGTTGCCTAGATGATATTCATATTCATATTGATGAGGAGTGGCATACAATTCTCGAGGATGCATGATTGTATTTGCCAAGAGTTGCTACGTGATTTTACAGCTCAAGATTTGCTACGTGAAAATAAAAGTGCATGTTGATGGAGTTCGTGTTGAGGAATCTTCGACTAGTCGAGCAGGGGCCTTAGACTGGTCGAAGGAGGGCTTTAACTACTCTAAGCAGGTAGATTTTTAGGTTTCCTTTTCTTCACTTCAAGTCTTCAATTCTCTTCATTCCTCACTTGGTTTTCTTAAATCTTTATCATGTGAATTCTTATTTTTTAGTCTTCTAAGATCCAACCTTTGCTTTGGTGATTCTTGTACGTTAAATCCATGCTTTTAGCATCCTTTTCAATTCAAGCTCTTAAATTTACCTTGCAACATAAACATGAGTAAAATAGGAGATTAAGAAGTATCATGTTCATAAAACCAAGATATAAATGGGGTCCAATTGTAATATTTGACCCTCAACAGGCTTCAACTTAGTATTTGCCCTATGTGGCTTCAATGATTTATTTCTACATAACCATACGATGGTAAGTTTCATATGTTAAACTATGATTGGCCACTAGTCAATAGCTTTCCATTAAACATCCTAAGGTGGTATTCTCATGAGTCGGGGATGGTGGTCAAGGTACAGTAGGTCCAAGTTGTCAACCTACTCTGGGTGATGAACCCCCTGTAGTGACTTTTGAGTTTTATAAGACTAGCTGGTTGTAAATGGAATAATAACGGATAGGCAATCATGCATTCATAACATACGGGCAATGACGGGTGGTTAATTCTGGATGTTGCAGCCCGTGCCTAATAGGATTTAGCTGGGATATCATTTCGCTAACTCCGAAACCACCGACTCTTGTCCCACTTTTGCTGAGCTTGACACTGTCTATGTACGATGTACTTTTGCTGGTGACCGTCCACATGCATAGGTTTTACCCAAAAGCCAACTGGATGAGCATCCCCGTTGATGTGCACTTACGCATCCATGCATTTAATAAGTATACATCGTGTATTATTTTGAATGTCTTTTTATTTATAAATATGCTTAACTGATGTGATGGTGTGTAATCTTGAGGGGAATTCACACTCAGTTGACCACTTCTTCATTGAATATATAACTGTACAGGTAACACAGGTGGCCTAGATGATATTCACTTTCATATTGATGAGGAGTACCATACAATTGTTAAGGATGCATGATTGTATTTGCCAAGAGTTGCTACATGATGTTACAGCTCAAGATTTGCTACATGAACTTAAAAGTGCATGTTGATGGAGTTTAAGTCGAGGAATCATCGACCAGTCGAGCAGGGTCCTTAGACTGGTCGAAGGAGGGCTTAGACTAGTGCATGCAGGAAGATTTTTAGGGTTCCATTTCTTCACTTCAAGTTTTCAATTCGCTTCATTCCTCACTTGGTTTTCTTAAATCTTTGTCATGTGAATTCGTCATTTTTTGGTCTTCTAAGATCCAACCTTTGCTTTGGTGATTTTTGAGCATTAAATCCATGATTTTAGCATCCTTTTCAATCCAAGCTTTTAAATTCACCTTCCAACATAAACATGAGTAAAATAGGACGTTAAGCAGTGTTATGTTCATAAAACCAAGATATAAATGGGGTCCAATATGTAATATTTGACCCTCAACAGGCTTCGACTTAGTCTTTGCCCTATGTACCTTCAATGATTTATTTCTACATAACCATACGATGGTAAGTTCCATATGTTGAACTATGATTGGCCACTAGTCAATAGGTTTCCTTTGAACATCCTAAGGTGGTATTTTCATCAGCCGGGGATGGTGTTCACTGTACACTACGTCCAAGTTGTCCACCTACTTTGGGTGATGAACCCCCTGTAGTGACCTTTGAATTTTATAAAACTGGCTGGTTGTAAATGGAATAATAATGGATAGGCTAATCATGTATCCATAGCATACGGGTGATGACGAGTGGTTAATTCTGGATGTTGCAGCACGTACCTAATAGGATTTAGTTGGGGTATCATTTCGCTTATTCACAGACCACCAACTATCGGCCCACTTTTGATGAGCTTGACACTGCGTATGTACGATGTACTTTTGCTGGTGACCGGCCACATGCATGGGTTTTTCCAAAAAGCCAACTGGATGAGCATCCCCCGTTGATGTGCACTTACGCATCCATGCATTTAATAAGCCTACATTGTCTATTGTTTTGAATGCCTTTTGTTTATTAATATGCTTAACTAATGCGATGGTGTGTAATCTTAAGGGGAATTCACACTTAGCTGGCTCATTCATCGAATATATAACGATACAGGTAGCACGGGTGGCCTAGATGATATTCGTGTTCATATTGATGAGGAGTAGCATACAATTGTCGAGGATGCATGATTGCATTTGCCAAGCGTTGCTACGTGATTTTACAACTCAAGATTTGCTACATGAAATTAAAAGTGCCTGTTGATGGAGTTTGAGTCGAAGAATCTTCGACTAGTCGAGCAGGGGCCTTAGACTTGTCGAAGGAGGGCTTAGACTAGTCCAAGCAGGTAGATTTTTAGGGTTTTTTTTTTCACTTCAAGTCTTCAATTTTCTTCATTCCTCACTTGGTTTTCTTAAATCTTTGTCATGTGAATTCTTATTTTTTGGTCTTCTGAGATCCAACCTTTGCTTTGGTGATTCTTGAGCGTTAAACCCATGCTTTTAGCATCCTTTTCAATTCAAGCTCCTAAATTCACCTTGCAACATAAACATGAGTAAAATAGGTCATTAAGAAGTATCATGTTCATAAAACCAAGATATAAATGGGGTCCAATATGTAATATTTGACCCTCAACAGGCTTCGACTTAGTATCTGCCCTCTGTGGCTTCAATGATTTATTTCTACTTAACCATACGATGGTAAGTTCCATATGTTGAACTATGATTGGTCACTTGGTAATAAGTTTCCAATAAACATCCTAAGGTGGTAGTCTCATGAGCTGGGGATGGTGGTCACATTACACAATGATCAAATTGTCGACCTCCTCTAGGTGATGAACCCCCTGCAGTGACCTTTGAGTTTTATTAAACTTGCTGGTTGTAAATGGAATAATAACGGATAGGCTAATCTTGCATTCATAGCATATGGGCGACGACGGGTGGTTAATTCTGGATGTTACAGCACGTGCCTAATAGGTTTTAGTTAGGATAACATTTCACTAGCTCCCAGACCACCGATTATTGACCCACTTTTGGTGAGCTTGGCACTGCGTATGTACGATGTACTTTCTCTGGTGACCGGCCACATGCATGGGTTTTGCCCAAAAGCCAACTGGATGAGCATCCCCCGTTGATGGGCACTTACGCATCCATGCATTTAATAAGTCTACATCGTGTATACTTTTGAATGCCTTTTTGTTTATAAATATGCTTAACTAATGTGATGGTGTGTAATCTTGAGGAGAATTCACACTTAGCTGGCCACTCATTCATCAAATATATAACCGTACAGGTAGCACAGGTGGCCTAGATGATATTCATGTTCATATTAATGAGTAGGGTACAATTGTCGAGGATGCATGATTGTATTTGCCAAAAGTTTCTACGTGATTTTACAGCTCATGATTTGCTACGTGAAATTAAAAGTGCATGTTGATGGAGTTCGAGTCGAGGAATCTTCGACTAGTCGAGCAGGGGCCTTATACTGGTCGAAGGAGGGCTTAGACTAGTCTAAGCAGGCAGATTTTTAGGGTTCTATTTCTTCACTTGAAGTCTTCAATTCTCTTCATTCCTCACTTGGTTTTCTTAACTCTTTGTCATGTGAATTCTTCATTTTTTGGTCTTCTAAGATCCAACCTTTGCTTTGGTGATTCTTGAGCGTTAAATCCAGATTTTAGCATCCTTTTCAGTCGAAGCTCTTAAATTCACCTTGAAACATAAACATGAGTAAAATAGGACATTAAGCATTATCATGTTCATAAAACCAATATATAAATGGGGTCCAATATGCAATATTTGCCCCTCAACAGGCTTCGACTTAGTATTTGTCATATGTGACTTCAATGATTTATTTCTACATAACCATACGATGGTAAGTTCCATATGTTGAACTATGATTGGCCACTTGTCAATGGGTTTCTGATGCAGGGGAGGACGTGAGGTTGAGCACTGTCTTCCTCACGAGGATAACTATTCCGAATCCACGGAACTTCTCTGGACTCCTCACAGAGACTTCTCGAATCCACGAGGAAAGAAAGCAAAAAATAGAAATTAATTCTAATAAATTCGAAATTGATTAATTGATTAAATAAAACGAGTTCACAACCCTTTAAATAGGGGAACCAAGCAATGGGAAAGAAATCAGAATCAAACTACAACTAAAACTCCTAGAATCCGTGACTTACTATAAATAGTAAACTTACTATTTATAGACGGTCGTGATGTCTACTAGTGCACAAGGTTTTCGGCCCAAAATAATAAGTGTCCTATTTGGCTTCACCAAACCATTCTCCTAATTATTCTAAGCTCTTTTCACGTTGGGTGCAACTCCTAAACCCTGACGGATGAAGAGTTATAATCAAACTAAAACTTACTATTTATAGTAAAAACAAAATTAAAATAGGGAAACGCCGTCGATCTAGGGGTTTTTACAATTCTGGGCATTGAAACCTAGCATAGCCAGATTAGTTGGCTAAAGTAGCTCGTTCTACCCCAAAATCATATATTTTACGTCAGGTAACTCATTCCGGATTGAGAGATACGCCCGATCTAAGGTCTGACGGTCCGAACCACTTCTGTTGTCGACCGGGCCTTTTCTGATCCATCTTGGCTATGAAACTGTCTGCGACTCTCTCTACATCAGTTTCCGTTAAACATCCTAATGTGGTAGTCTCATGAGCCGGGGATGGTGGTCATGGGACACTATGTCCGAGTTGGCGGCCTACACTGGGTGATGAACCCCCCGTAGTGACCTTTGAATTTTATTAACCTGGCTGGTTGTAAATGGAATAATAATGGATGAGCTAAGCATGCATTCTTAGCATACGGGCGATGACGGGTGGTTAATTTTCGATGTTACAGCACGTACCTAATAGGATTTAATTGGGGTATCATTTTGCTAGCTCCAGACCATCGACTATCAGCCTACTTTTGGTAAGCTTGACACTGCATATGTACGATGTACTTTCGCTGGTGACTGGCCACATGCATAGGTTTTGCTCAAAGGCCAACTGGATGAGCATCCCCCGTTGATGTGCACTCATGCATCCATGCATTTATTAAGTCTACATCGTGTATTATTTTGAATGCCATTTTGTATATAAATATGCTTAACTATTGCGACGGTGTGTAATTTTGAGGGAATTCACACTAAGTTGGCCACTCATTCATCAAATATATAACCGTACAATTAGCACAGGTGGCCTAGATGATATTCGTGTTCATAATGATGAGGAGCAGGGTACAATTGTCGAGGATGCATGATTGTACTTGCCAAGAGTAGCTACGTGATTTTACAGCTCAAGATTTGCTACGTGAAATTAAAAGTGCATGTTGATGGAGTTCGAGTCAAGGAATCTTTGACTAGTTGAGCAGGCGCCTTAGACTGGTAGAAGGAGGGCTTAGACTAGTGCAAGCAGGCAGATTTTTAGGGTTCCATTTCTTCACTTCAAGTCTTCAATTCTCTTCATTCCTCACTTGGTTTTCTTAAATCTTTGTCATGTGAATTCTTCATTTTTTAGTCTTCTAAGTTCTAACCTTTGTTTTGGTGATTTTTGAGCATTAAATCCATGCTTTTAGCATCCTTTTCAATCCAAGCTCCTAATTCACCTTGCAACATAAACATGAGTAAAATAGGACATTAAGCAGTTTCATGTTCATAAAACCAAGATATAAATTGGGTCCAATATACAATACTTGACCCTCAACAGGCTTCGACTTAGTATTTGCCCTATATGGTTTCAATGATTTATTTCTACATAACCATACGATGGTAAGTTCCATATGTTGAACTATGATTGGCCAGTAGTCAATGGGTTACCATTAAACATCCTAAGGTGGTAGTCTCATGAGGCGGGTAAGGTAGTCACGGGACATTATGTCCGAGTTGTCAGCCTACGCTGGGTGATGAACCCCCCGTAGTGACCTTTGAGTTTTATTAAACTCGCTGGTTCTAAATGGAATAATAACGGATGGGCTAATCATGCATTCATGGCATACGGGTGATGACGGGTGGTTAATTCTGAATGTTGCGGCACGTGCCTAATAGGATTTAGTTGTGGTATCATTTCCCTAGCTCCCAGACCACCGACTATTGGCCCACTTTTGGTGAGCTTGGCAGTGCGTATGTACGATGTACTTTAGTTGGTGACCGGCCACATGGATGGGTTTTACCCAAAAGCCAACTGGATGAGCATCCCCCGTTGATGTGTACACACGCATCCACGCATTTGATAAGTCTACATCGTGTATTGTTGTGAATGTCGTTTTGTTTATAAATATGCTTAAATAATGCGATGGTGTGTAATCTTGAGGGAAATTCATGAAAGTGCACCTACTTGTGCCCTGGTTTGTCAAGTTACGTGAATGGTGAGTCAAACTGGCTACAAAGATCGATAGGAAGAACAATTCAAGCGTCTGCCTCGACCAGATGTGTGGAAACTCACAATAGGTAAATCATAGCCTCACATCCCATGTCCCAAAACACCAGTGAATCAACCCTTAAAACAAGATAGACATATTAGGGTTTTTAAGGTGAGATAACTTTTTGGCGAAATAGGAAAATCTCTATGTTTTTCTCGCCTTGTTAATTCTATCAAAGCACCCTCGATATGATCGACCTGTTCTGTTGATGTCCTCGATACCTTAACGATATTATCAAAAAGAGGACCAAAAGTGTCCAGCAACTGAATATTCATCTGGATGGATTTATCGATGTATCGATACACCTATCGATATCATCGATAAAAGCACTAAACATGTCCAGTAACTTCATAACATATCTGGACGAATTATCGATGTATCGATACGCATATCGATATCATCGATATTCAAATCTCGAGACCATCGGGAGTGGCTCGATAAGATCGACAGGCAGATTTTCGGCGCCACTGTTTTTTAATGAAAATCTCAAAATTCTTCGATATATCGATGACTGTCTGATATGATCTGAAATCAAATATCGATAAGATCGGAGGTCCATCGATGATATCGATGGTGGGTGTGCATTTCTTACAGCAGTTATTTCAAGATGTTTTTAACTATGATCGGGGGCCCTTCGATTTAATCGATATTCAAATATCGATGATATCGACACCTGATCGATTGCATCGAACTAAGCTATAATCTGTCCAGCAAGTTCAAAGATAAATCTGCTGGAATTATCGATGCCTCGACTCAGATCTCGATATCATCGACATTCAAATTTCGATGACCTCGACGGTTCCCCCGATCATTCATGAAAACTTGAAATATTTTTCAAAGTCAAGTCTCTTTCATTTTTCATGTGTCGAGGGATCGACCTAGTCATCGATGGAATCGGAGTTCGAAATCCGATGACATGGACAACTGTTTCGATTCATCGACCTATTGGCAAGGAGTTTCAAAAGCGTATGACATCGAGTTCGAGTCATCGAGCAGACCATCGATGCTATCGAGAATATACGCTCGATGATATCGAACTCTGTCATAAATGTGATCGTTTTATATCCGTTGGAACTTCTTGCCTATATATAGAGGACTTGTTCTTTATTGTTGTAAGAGAGAAAAGAGAGAGCTTTTGTGTGTTTCAACTTGCATCTTATACCTAAAGCCTTTCTCTCTATAAAGTTCATCCTCCAATCCACCCTTACCATTGATATTAAATAGAGTGGATTGGGGAATGAACTTCCACATTCAAGGATCCTCCAGCTACTACCTTAATGGCAAATCATAATGTTGGGGTGCCTTGAATGCATAAGAGAGGAACCACTTTATCTTCCTTATAGGAAAATCTTTAGAGAGTAGGATTCCATCTCACCCTTGACCCAACCCGAAGCCAAGCATTGGTATATCATCTTGTGTTGCGGATCAAGGGAGCTGAAGACTCTTCGTTAACAAGGAGGAGAAGATCTTTGGCGTTGTGCTTAACAGGACTCATCAACTTATCTGTAAGTATCCAAAGTCCAGAGGACACTTGTGATCATTCCTTCCTAGGTCTTGGTCTTAAGTGGTTCTCACCCTTTGAAGTCCTCAAGGAGGTCTCCGGCGGGAGTGTACGTAGTGGGTGCACAGGGTGGACCCTTGCTCTTGTGTAGGGCATAAATTGTTAGGTCCTTGTGTAGGTCCTTGACCTGTGTGGTTTAAAATTCGGGTGCGTTGTGTGGACCCTTACTCTATGGAGAGCATAAACATCTGGTTAGGAGTGAACCAGTAAAACTCTGGGTTTTGAGGTGAACTGCGTAAAACCTCTGTAAAGGTTGAAGGTGAACCTGTTTTAAAACCTTAGGTTTGAGGTGAACCCTGGGAAACCTCCTTAGTGAAATCCGGTACACTCAAGGGTTGAGTGCGGCAGCCGGGAGTGGAGTAGACTTATCGTTAAACCACTATAAAATGACTGTGTCTGTGATTGCTTTTCTATATGTGTGATTCATGTCAATGCATTCATATTCATATATCTGATCACATCCCACACACATACACAGTCATATCCAACACAGACTAAGTTGCATATTGTTATATCTTGGTTAGTTTGTGATTGGATCCTCTACTTGGCTTGGAAGCCAATAGAGTTACATTTGAGTAATCCTGATAGTTGCATATCTATAAGGATTAGTGTAATAGGATTTTGAATAAACAGTAAAAACTTTTAAAATTCCTATTCACCCCCCTCTAGGACATATTGGCATATTCCGACTTCATCTCAAGCGGTCTTCAACGCTATTTCAATTCGTATCAGAGCGGGTCTCTCTTTAAGGGCTTCACCGCCTAGAGAGTGATCTTAACTGAAGTTGAGAATATGGCCAAAGGAGAGGGCTCATCAGTCACTAAACCTCTAGTGTTTGACGCTCAAATTATGCATACTGGAAGGCTAGGATGCACTACTTTCTGAGATCTTTGGATCATGACGTTTGAAACATAGTTGAAAATGGATATGTGCCACCTACTGAACAAATTGTACTTGATAGTGGCACAACAATCACAAAGCCCAAACCCAAAGAAAAGTGGACAACATTCGACAAAGAAAGGCAAACATCTGAAGGCAAGGCTATGAATGCTATCTACTGTGCCGTGTCCCAGGATATACTCAATCAGATAAGTATGTGTGGGACATCAAAAGAAGCATGGGATTTACTGGAAACAACCCATGAAGGCACAAGTACTGTGAAAAGGTCCAAACTTCAACTATTAACCTCACAGTTCGAAAGTCTCAGAATGGAAGAGCATGAGACATTTATGGAGTTCTTTACAAAGCTAAATATCATTTGTAATTCCACGAGTGGATTGGGAGAGAAAGTTCCGGTACCGAAAATTTGTAGGAAAATTCTAAGATCCCTACCGGAATGGTTTAATCCCAAGGTGACAACAATTGAGGAGTGTAAGAACATAGACGAGATGAAAGTAGAAGAACTAGTAGGTTCCCTACAAACTTCTGAACTACACTTCACTCAATTCCAAAAATCCAAAAACACTGTCCTAAAATCTTCAAAGAAAACAACTCTTGAGAACAGTGAAAGTGAAAGAGAGGATGATGAGGAGGAAGTGGCTTTGCTGGCACAAAGATTCAGAAGATTCTTTCAAAAGAATCGCGGCCGTCCCTTTAGAGGTAGAAAGGTGGATAACAAACTCTCTGCAGGCAAATTTGGCAAAAAGACCAAAGAACCACAATGTTACGCCTATCGAGAGTATGGACATCTATCTACCGAATGCCCAAACAGAAAAACCAAGGGTAAGGCAATGGCTGCCACGTGGGATGATACAGATGAGTCAAATTCAGAATCTAGTAACTCAGAATGCAATGAAGATCATAAATCACTAAAAATTCTTATGGTCTCCACTGTTTCGATCATTCCCACTGAATCTGAGAACGAGAAAGAACAACAAGCCACAGAATCATTTCCGTCTGACAATGTGGAATCTGACACTGAAAATGAAGAAGAAGAAAAAGATAAGTTGCAAGATGCTTACAATCAACTCTATACTCATAGCATCAACATTCTTAAGAAACTTGGAATCTCGGAAAACAAGAAGGTACTTCTACAAAAAGATCTGGATAAAACACTGGAGATCAATTCTCATCTAATCATTGATCTACAACAATATTATGCAGAAAATGACAAGTTGGAAAGAATCAACCTATCCCTAAAAACTGAATCATCTAAGCTTACCAAACAAATCGAATTATTAGAAGATGAGAATAGGCATCTTAAGAATGAGAATCACACACTTTGCTATGACTTAGAAAAATCAAGAAAATTTGCTGAAATAAACTATAAATTCTCTCAGAGTGGTGAAAAGCTTGAAAGGATGTTAGGGATAGGAAGGCCTGGAAAGGACAAAAGTGGCTTAGGGTATGAGAAAACTAAGAAGAAAACAGGAAATGCAGCACTAAAAACTAAATCATCGGCTGCTTCAGGAAGCAATGTAAGAATCTCTCCAGTACGTCATTTATGTGGTGATACGGGTCATTATGAGGTTGAATATCTAACATCTAGACGGACTTCACATAACTCTGGACAAAATCACATTGGAAAATTCAAACCGATCAGAGAAACACAGAATGTTAAGAGTCCATCTAGGGAAAACACTCATCTATCACCACCTAAGATGCAAGACAGAAGAAAGAAGTTTATTTCAAAATGGGTAGAAAAAGAAAAACAAAATTGTCTTATGACTAATCTTCACGTACCCTGAAAATTCCAAGTGTGGAAGGACAAGTTCAAGTCATGCATCTGACCTGGATATTTGCTGAAATGATGCAAATTTTGCTGAGCCAAAAATAGTACATCTGAGGTTCTTGACCTCAAATTTTTGTATATGAACATATATATGTTTGTAATTTTGGTGTGTACAGAAATTGTACATAATTTTTGAAAGGTATACTACTGATTTATATAAATTCTAAAAGTATACTTGGCAGATTGGTTGTGTGTTGAAAATTGAAAATCTTCATCGTCAATATAAGCATCAATATGACATTCTCAAGTAATTGATTGTGCGTCGATATTATCGATGACTCCTTGAATTACGGATTGAAAATTGACATCGAAGACAGACTCGATGGTATCGATAAGAAATCTCTTGATATCATTGAAACAATGATCGATCTTATCGACAGATGGCGCCCGATAAAAGTCTGCAGAGTAAAATAAAAATAAAAAGGGATTACTTTTTTTTGTCGTCTTCTGTGCTCGATACACTCAATCGAATTACTTGGAGCCACAACGAACTAACCAAAATGTCTTCCCAAATTGGGTAACACCTTTCTATACTACAAGAGGTAAATTTCTCCTTTAAGGTATTTTCGATATTGTCAAGTGGTTGTTGTGTTTCCCAAACTCTTGTTTTGTCTATATGGGAAAAGACAAAGGGATAGCATCCGGACAGGGGGAATCTTCAAGTACTACCCGACAAAAAGTCCTCGCATCTAGAGAAAGAGCGAGGGGCCCGGAAAGTGGGATTCCCACGCGTTAAAGATCACAAACTTCGCGAGGCGGGTCCCAAACTGATTCTCTAGCACCTCCTCCTCCTCTGGTTAGGCAGCCCTCATGTCCAACGAAGTACACCGATAGGAAGTTGATCCATGAGAGAAAAGTGGACAGGGCCTGCATAGCCCAGTATAATCTAGAACCCCTATTTGCTGCAGTTGGTTGGCTGCCCATCCTAGATTTCGGAGGGCCTTGTCAACTCGAGCAAACGCGCAAGTTCCTTGCCGCGTGTCACTCTCCGGTATCTGATCCTCCTTCGTTCATGGTCTCTCTGGATGAAGATGATGCGTTCATCATCCCTGCCACAATAGTTGACACTCTCAACGTACAGATGGAACCAGAAGGACTTCCTGACCTAGATCTCGATCTTCCTGAGGTTTGTTCCATTGTAACCAAGTATCTGTGAAACAATAGAGATATTCCCTGGTACCAGGGGAACGCCTTAAAATCTAGGTATATGGAATCCCGCTTTCGGGTTATACATAGGATCTTTGCTACAAATCTGTATCCAAGGAGTACTAATCGATCTGATCTCACCAGTCTTATGATCATGATTATATACTCCGTAGCAAATGGAACAAAGGTTTGCCTTCCAACACTAATTGTCAATCAATTGGTTAATGCAATACATACCTCCAGAGATCTGCATTTGCCATATCCGTGGATTATAAACAGGATCTGTCAAAGAATTGGCTTTCCACCTACCACTGATCCTGTACTTCCAGTTCATGTCTTTAATGCAAAGAACATTAAAAAAAATGGACCTGGAGTACCACGAGTACAAAGAAGAAGGGATTTAAGGATGTGAAGAAGAAGGTGTTGGTGATCCTCTTTGGAAGAAACTGAGAGGACATGAGATGAATCATCTCGACCCGATCCAGCCCCATCTACGTCAATACCCGAACATGCAAAGAGATTCAAAATGGACAGAATCGGGGTAATCCAGAGAGATATTCACTCTGTATGTGAGCAGTTGATAGTTTTGGAGCGAGTCGTCCAGAAAGTGCAGCAGTCTATACAATAGCTGGTGGATCTGCTGACATGCCGAAGGGACGACACGATGCCATCTCACTTTGCTCCATAAGGCCGGGTCATGCATGCTATCATACACACTACACTGTTATCTCCACGATTGAACTTCAGTATCTTTTTGGATGTTCTTCACTATCACTGGTGTGTATGACAGCCCTCTAAGATATGCATTTTTTTTTGGGTGTATATGCCCACAGATGGGCTAATGTTGATGAATGTTGTTGGGTGCCCATATATGGGTTTTGTTTTTTTTTTTTTTTTTTTAATAACTACTGTGTGGAGCAGTATCTTTGGTGGTTTTCTAAACAATTTTTTTTTGTTTGGGCTTTACTACCGTCTGGGGCAGTTTTGGTTCTGTTATGACTGAATATAATTCATACCCTTAAGGTCATCTAGTTCCCCTAGTTTGTCTGATGGAATGCATATGATGTGTTTAATGCTTAAATTGCTTTACTGTTATCACTGCTTTCCACCTGTTCTGACCACAGATGACTTTTTATAATACTTTGATCATTACTCATCTGTATCTTGTATGCATGTTCTCTCACGTACTTTAAGCTTCAGTCAATATCACTTGCTATACCTTTGCCAATGACTGACAAAAAGGGGAGAACAGTTCAAAACACCCCGAGCAAAAAATTGTGTATCTATCTATGTTTATACAGGTATTAGGGGGAGCAGCTGCAAGAAGAAAGGGGAGTTTTGAACTAAGGGGGAGCGGATACTTCTAGAATGTGTACATGGGGTAGAAAAATTGTAAAATTGTGTAAATGCATATACACACAATTTAGGGTGTGTCTAGAAGTGTTTTAGGGTGTTTTGGGTATTTTGTCATGTAATTGACAAAGGGGGAGATTGAAAGTGCACCTACTTGTGCCCTAGTTTACCAAGTTACGTGAATGGTGAGTCAGACTGGCTACAGAGATCGATAGGAAGAACAATTCAAGCGTTTGCCTTGACCGGATGTGTAGAAGATCACAATAGGTAAATCATAGCCTGACATCCCATGTCCCAAAACACCAGGTGAATAAAACCCTTAAAACAAGATAGACATATTAGGGTTTTAAAGGTGAGAAAATTTTTTGGCGAAATAAGAAAATCTCTAAATTTTTCTCGCCTTGTCGATTCTATCGAAGCACCCTCGATATGATCGACCTGTTCTGTCGATGTCCTCGATACCTTAACGATATTATCAAAAAGATGACCAAAAGTATCCAGCAACTGAATATTCATCTGGACGGATTTATCGATGTATCGATACACCTATCGATATCATCGATAAAAGCACTAAACATGTCCAGTAACTTCATAACATATCTGGACGAATTATCGATGTATCGATACGCATATCGATATCATCGATATTCAAATCTCGAGACTGTCGGGAGTGGCTCGATAAGATCGACAGGCAGATTTTCGGCGCCCCTATTTTTTAATGAAAATCTTAAAATTCTTCGATATAACGATGACCGTCCGATATGATCTGAAATCAAATATCGATAAGATCGAAGGTCCATCGATGATATCAATGGTGGACGCGCATTTCTTACAGCAGTTATTTCAGGATGTTTTTAACTATGACCGGGGGCCCATCGATTTAATCAATATTCAAATATCGATGATATCGACACCTGATCGATTGCATCGAACTAAGCCATAATCTGTCCAGCAAGTTCAAAGATAAATCTACTGGAATTATCGATGCCTTGACTCAGATCTTGATATCATCGACATTCAAATTTCGATGACCTCGATGGTTCCCCCGATCATTAATGAAAACCTGAAATATTTTTCAAAGTCAAGTCTCTTTCATTTTTCATGTGTCGAGGGATCGACCCAGTCATCGATGGAATCGGAGTTCGAAATCCGATGACATGGACAACTGTTTCGATTCATCGACCTATTGGCAAGGAGTTTCAAAAGCGTATGACATCGAGTCTGAGTAATCGAGCAGACCATCGATGCTATCGAGAGTATACGCTCGATGATATCGAACCTGCTCGATGATATCAAACTCTGTCATAAATGTGACCGTTTTATATCCATTGGAACTTCTTGCCTATATATAGAGGACTTGTTCTTTGTTGCTATAAGAGAGAAAAGAGAGAGCTTTTGTGTGTTTCAACTTGCATCTTATACCTAAAGCCTTTCTCTCTATGAAGTTCATCCTCCAATCCACCCTTTCCATTGATATTAAATAGAGTGGATTGGGGAATGAACTTCCGCATTCAAGGATCCTCCAGCTACTACCTTAATGGCAAATCATAATGTTGGGGTGCCTTGAATGCATAAGAGAGGAACCACTCTATCTTCCTATAGGAAAATCTTTAGAGAGTAGGATTTCATCTCACCCTTGACCCAACCCAAAGCCAAGCATTGGTATATCATCTTCTGTTGCGGATCAAGGGAGCTGAAGACTCTTCGTTAACAAGGAGGAGAAGATCTTTGGCGTTGTGCTTAACGGGACTCATCAACTTATCTATAAGTATCCAGAGTCCAGAGGACACCTGTGATCATTCCTTCCTAGGTCTTGGTCTTAAGTGGTTCTCACCCTTTGAAGTCCTCAAGAAGGCCTCCGGCGGGAGTGTACGTAGTGGGTGCACAGGGTGGACCCTTGCTCTTATGTAGGGCATAAATTGTTAGGTCCTTGTGTAGGTCCTTGACCTATGTGGTCTAAAATCCAGGTGCGTTATGTGGACCCTTACTCTATGGAGAACATAAACATCTAGTTAGAAGTGAACCAGCAAAACTCTGGGTTTTGAGGTGAACTGCGTAAAACCTCTGTAAATGTAACAGCCCGAATTTTTCCCAACCTGGAATTAGACGTCCTTAGGCGATGGGTCAATCCTAACACAGGTTTAACTTCTCAAACACTCAATTAAAGCCTCAAATCCCTTTTCAAACCATTTTCTTCACAAATTCCACCCTTCACCACCTTGACCTTTCAATTTTTCAAAGTACTTTCACCCTAAACACTATCTTAAATTAGCTAAGTAGTATAACTTGGATCACTTTTTATACAAACTACAAAGGACTAAGTACCGCCTCATACAGAAATCTTACAGGACTAAATCCTTTAGAAATTAGGCGAGATTTAGCTAGTGTTAAACTAGAGTGCCTGTGAAATTAGCACCAATCACTTTAATATGATCTGCAAGACCCAAAACTTGTAGAATCATTGACGCTAGGTTACCCTAAAATCTAGGATCAATCTCATTACCCGGCTGCTCTCGGGAGCATCTCGAAACTCCGTATCGGATCTGGACCCCACGTCGGAAGTCTGATGAACACGAAGTTAAGGAATTAGGACCGCCTTGCTGGGCTTGACAACCATCTCAGAAATCAAATCCAGATAGTGTCCCAGCGCTATTTGCTTGAGATCGGAGTGAAGAGTGTGAGAAATGTGAAATTAATTCAAAATAAAATATCTTGAATAGTAATCTGGTACCTCTCGCTTGCGGATCAGTTTTAAGCAACCAGACCGTCAGAATCAGACCAAATTACACCCTCGGATCAGGAGAAATTTCATACACATTTACATGTACTCGGAATCTCCAATCGAGATCCGCTGACCGTTGAACTGAAACTAGTCCGCCACGCGTGATCTGGAATCCTGACCGAAACGAAAACTTAATAGAACGTAGATCCGGTATCAGTGAGCTTAAGTCCGACCTTTGGCTCAAGGAGGCCCGCCAGAAGTCCTCCGTTGAACTGAAACTGACCCATTTTGGTTATAACCTAAGTATACTTTGACCTGGAGTCTATTTCGGTGAGTTTTTAGACTATATAAGGACCTTAAACCTTCTCTCATTGCAGCCATACGAATTTGAGAGAAACCCTAAAGAGAGAAGAGAGAAAAGAGAGAGAAAGTGTGGGAGTTGTGAGAGATCCTTCTTGCCACTCTTCCCTGCCGCTCCACGAGCTCCACTGCTCCGTTCTCATCGCTTTTCGGCGATTCCAGCCCCCTTTTTAGGTAAGAAACCCTAACCCTAATCTGATTTGGAGTGTTGGTGGTTGTAGGTTATGAAATAGCTAACCTACTTCGTTCTCTAGGTGGCCAAACTGCCATATACGAAAGCTTAGCAAACCTATCGACTTCGTTACGATTCTATGACAAAAGGTGCGGACTTTAGGTGTACAGGTTATGGTTTTCAACGCTTTCAATGTCAGATAATGATAGATTCATGATCTGCATGCAATTGCACATGTACAAAGTGCTATCTGTTTTCCGTTTCGATTAAAGATGAAAAATATGGAATTCTACATACTCTAGGTATTTGTAGGAAGTACGGTATACGTATAAATTTTGGAAATATGTTTGACATGATTAATTGTTGTATGAATATATTATATGTGGATAAATTACTTGTTTGGCGAAAGGATTCGCCCAAATACATGTTTTACTAATATATACTATGTATATAGAAATACTGTATTGTAGAAAGTACCGTATACATATATATTTTAGAGATGTGGTTGTCATGATTATTTGCTATATGAATATACTATATATGGATAAAATACTTGCTTGGCGAAAGGTTAGCCCTAATACATGTTTTGCTAACATACGTCATGTATGTTGAAATAGTGTATGCTAAGTGTTTGTGAAAATGACTGAATGAGTATAGAATTCTCATTCATGCTCACCATGACTAGTTGTCATGGATATATGATTGTTGTATTGGCGATCCCCCTTTAACGAAAGGATTTACCCTAAATCACGCCACGACCAATATTCACTACTTATATTAAAATGTGTGGCCCAAGTGTTTGTGGAAATGACTGAATGAATATGGAACTTAGATTCCTGCTTGCCATGACTATCCGTCGTGGGTGTATGCGTGTTATGATTGGGGTAACTCCCTAGTGAAAGGATTTGGCCTTATACCTATGTGATCAACATATGTCATGTATGTTGATGCCTGTATTTTAAAGTGTTTGTTGAAATGTCTGAATGAGTGGTAGTTAGTACATTGTAATGTTTAAGGGTGTTGAGATATGATTCTCAACTCCTTTAACTATGTGTATGATTTCCTTGGATAGCTGTGTGATTAGGAATTGAATATGTACAAACTTATGCTTGTGTTGTGCTTCATAACATGCTCAACTGCTTTTATGATTTTATCTATGTAATGCATATGTTAAATTCATGTTTACGTTGTATGATCCGTCATGGGTGATGGGGGAGTGGAGCAACGAATGCGTGCAACAGCCCTGACAGCCCTAAACGGATAATATCAGACTTTGATTGTATGATTTGAACCTTGATCCATTACTGCTTTACTATTTGAAATTGATTGTGTTTTGGGCTATGATTATAGTCCAGACAATCGGTACCAGAATTGAATTCATGGCTGTGATTCATTTACCACGTGAGATGTGTTCGACGAACTCGAGTCGTACTTCGGTTGGCGATAGTGGTTGGCCACGCGAAGTGCTTATGCACTTCATGTCGTTCAACTTGTTGTGCGCTCGAGCTAGCCGAGCTCGTTAGGCAACCCGATCTGTCTTATGTATGTTCACCATGTTTCCATGTTTGGACGCTACTGCTTGAACCTAGGGTACCAAACTTACCAGTGGAATCCCTTTTAACCATGGTACCTCGATCCGCTAAGACTCATGAGCCGGGCATGGTGGTATGAGACACCGTGGTCAAGCTGTCGGCCTACGCTGGGGCCACGTGCCTCCCCGTAGTGACCAGTGAGTAACCAGACTCGTGAGCCGATTATGGTGGTATGGGAAACTATATTCGTGCTGTCAGCCTACATTGATAAGGTGATGGGGGAGCGGTGTAACCTTTGTGCGTAATAGCCCTCACAGCCCTTTGTAGTGACCTCGAGCATACTCTGAAATCGCAGTGAGCCTTAGGGTTTGCCGCGGTATATAGAGTATGAACTAGGTCTGTTTCTGTATTATGATGAATCGTTTAAGAGGTGATGGGGGAGTGGTGTAACCTTTGTGCGTAATAACCCTGACAGCCTTTGCAGTGACCTAGAAAACACACCGTCGTCTGATATTAACTAGGACTGACGACCCTAGAATGGATCATGTTTGGGAATGATACAAGGGAGGTACCTTAGTTTCCCAATTCTGCTGTTTGAAATGGACTAATTAAAAACTCGGTAATCATGTTCATCATGCATTGCATGTGCTTGGAAGATGTGGAGCACTGAGGGATGAAAGCATGCCGCGAACGTGAGATGGTGTTGCACGAGGGAGGGTGTGGTGAGGGCATCCATCATACCCGCATCCATAATTGCATTAATAAGAGTAGTTAGGAGTGTTTGATTTTACTGCTTTATCATTACTGTTTGACTGTATTGATAACATGTTAACCTATGCTTTATTGTTCCACTGAGTTAGCTACTCACTCCCACGTTACGGGATGGTGTTTCGAACACCCACTAGACATTGTCTGATTTCAGATGGCGATGCTACTTTTGAGGCGGAGCCGGACCTCTCCAATGACTACGATGCTTGCTTGTATTGGTTGTCTTCTGACGGCTTCTAGTGAGCCGTGTCCTGATCGGCCGGGCTTTCTAGGATATTAACTAGAGGACCTTATACATTTGGTATATTTCGGGATTGTACTTGTAATTATTTAACCTGGTAATGTTATCACACTCTGGAGACTCATCTTAGTTTATATATTTTATCTATCTATCACAGTCTTCTGCTTGTAAATTTAACTGTCTCTGGAGTATGATATGTTGTTTGGCTTAATCTCACTCATGTTCACTACTCTAATACAGCCAACATTTAATCATCATTATCTATGTTACATAAGTGATGTTCTGGAAACTCGAGAGTTGAGTTACTACTCGACCCTCGATTTTTTGGGATGTTACAGTAAAGGTTGAAGGTGAACCTGTTTTAAAACCTTAGATTTGAGGTGAACCCTGGGAAACCTCCTTAGTGAAATCCGGTACACTCAAGGGTTGAGTGCGGCAGCCGGGAGTGGAGTAGACTTATTGTCGAACCACTATAAAATGACTGTGTCTGTGATTGCTTTTCTATATGTGTGATTCATGTCAATGCATTCATATTCATATATCTGATCACATCCCACACACATACACAGTCATATCCAACATAGACTAAGTTGCATATTGTTATATCTTGATTAGTTTGTGATTGGATCCTCTACTTGGCTTGGAAGCCAATAGAGTTACATTTGAGTAATCCTGATAGTTGCATATCTATAAGGATTAGTGTAATAGGATTTTGAATAAAGAGTAAAAATTTTTAAAATTCCTATTCACCCCCCTCTAGGACATATTGGCATATTTCGACTTCGTCTCAAGCGGTCTTCACCGCTATTTCAATTCACACTTAGCTGGTCACTCATTCATTGAATATATAACCGTATAGGTATCACAAGTGGCCTAGATGATATTCGTGTTCATATCGATGAGGAGCAGTGTACAATTGTTTAGGATGCATGATTGTATTTGCCAAGAGTTGCTACAGCTCAAGATTTGCTATGTGAAATTAATAGTGCATGTTGATGGAGTTTGAGTCGAGGAATCTTCGAGTAGTCGAGCAGGGGCCGACTGGTCGAAGGAGGGCTTAGACTAGTCCAAACAGGCAGATTTTTAGTGTTCCATTTCTTCACTTCAAGTCTTCAATTCTCTTCATTCCTCACTTGGTTTTCTTAAATCTTTATCATGTGAATTATTCATTTTTTGGTCTTCTAAGATCCAACCTTTGCTTTGGCGATTCTTGAGCATTAAATCCATGCTTTTAGCATCCTTTTCAATCCAAGCTCTTAAATTCTCCTTGCAACCCAAACATGAGCAAAATAAGACATTAAGCAGTATCATGTTCATAAAACTATGATATAAATGGGTCCAATATGCAACATTTGACCCTCAACAGGCTTCGACTTAGTATTTACCCTATGTGGCTTCGTTGATTTATTTCTACATAACCATACGATGGTAAGTTTCATATGTTGAACTATGATTTGCCACTAGTCGATGAGTTTCCATTAAACATCCTAAGGTGGTAGTTTCATGAGCCAAGGATGGTGGTCATGGGACACTATGTCCGAGCTGTCGGTTGGGTGATGAACCCCCGTAGTGACCTTTGAGTTTTATTAAACTAGCTGGTTGTAAATGGAATAATAACGGATGGGCTAATCTTATATTCATTACATACGGATGATGACGGGTGGCTAATTCTGGATGTTGTAGCACCTGCCGAATAGGATTTAGTTGAGGTATCATTTCGATAGCTCCCAAACCACTGACTATCGGCCCACTTTGGGTGAGCTTGGCACTACGCATGTACTATGTACTTTCGCTGGTGACCGACCACATGCATGGGTTTTGTCCAAAAGCCAACTGGATGAGCATCCCCAGTTAATGTGCACTCATACATCCATGCATTTAATAAGACCGCATCGTGTATTGTTTTGAATGCCTTTTTATTTGTAACTATGCTTACCTAATGCGGTGGTGTGTAATCTTAAGGGGAATTCACACTGAGCTGACAACTCATTCATCGAATATATAACTGTAAGTAGCACAGGTGGCCTAGATGATATTCGTGTTCATATTGATGAGGAGCAGGGTACTATTGATGTAGGGGACATGTGTATCTCAAGGTCTCGCCCATGAAGGGCGTGGTTCGATTTGGAGTGAAGGGCAAGCTTGCCCCGAGGTTCATAGGACCTGTCGAGATCACTGAGCACATTGGCGTCGTGGCCTATCGGCTTGCCTTACCATCTCAGTTGTCGGGCGTCCACAACATTTTCCACATCTCTATGTTGAGCAAGTGTGGGTCAGATGTATTTCCATTGGAGGTTCGCGAGGACGCTTCTTACATTGAGCAGCCAATTCGTATCCTTGATCGAAAAGAGATGGTCCTCCGGACCAAGGTCATTCCCTTGGTGAAAGTTCAGTGGAGTTACCATTCTGTTGATGAGGCATCTTGGGAACGCGAGGCCAAGATTCGGGAGCGTTATCCCCATCTCTTTGATGATTGATCATGTGCTGTATCTTGTATACTGTCTTTGATTTTATATACGATGCCTTGTTTCCCCTTCTATTATGAGTTATGTTCACTTGCGATGATAGAGTAAATTTTGAGGATGAAATTTTTATTTGGAGGGGAGAGTTGTAAGACCCGTGCCCTAGTCCGTAACGTTCCGTAAGCTTCCGCGATCCTACCGGTAGAATTCCGGCAATCCTCGACCCGTTTCCGATGTTTGCGCGTGATCCATGGTTGAAATCTTATTTTAGGGCCCACTTGTTGGTGGGACCCATTTTGATGTATGTGTTGTAAAAATGGAGGGCCCATAGTGGCGGGGTCCCTCCCCTCCATCACCGTCTCTCTTGTCTCTTTCTCTCTCTCTCTCTGTATGGTGATGATGATGAAAGGGTGTGTGGCTCATCCGGTGTGTGCGTCCCACCACAAAGTATATATTTCATGTGGGACCCATCTGATGGAGGGATGACACTACATATCCAGCTAGTTAGCGGGCCTGGACGGAGGGAAAAACACAAACATCTGGTTGATTCAAACAGGTGGGCCACATCCACGTAGGACACACCGTGATGACTGTGTTGTATCCAGGCTACACAACACCTAGGGACGCTAGACGTCTCATTATGAAGTGAAGGCTGACGGTGGAGTGTACTAACTAGCTTTATAAAAAAAATGGTGGGCCACTCATGCGGGCCCCAACGTGATGTATGTACTCAATCCAAGCCGTCCATCCCCTTCTTCGGATCATTTTAGGCGTTGAGCCTAAATTTGAGATCAATCCGACAATCAAGCGGGCCATACCATAGAAAATAGTAGCATATACCCTTAAAACCCGCTTAGAGGTTTTATTTCGCCAAAATATACTGCATATTGGGCTCGATAGGATTATATTGAGCCACGGGGACTAATGGTTGACTTGGATTCGTCTGAGGTGGGCCCCACCTACTAAAAACCATGCTATTCGTGATTTTTTTTTAAAAAAAACAAACAACAGCAGCAGCGCCGCTGCTACTCTGACAGACGCAGGCAGCGCTTGGGCTACATGGGCGGCAGGCGGACGAGCTGGGCCTCACGACTCAGCTGTGGGCCCCACCATGATGCGTTTCGAACATCAACACCGAGCATTTGATGGGTCCCCTTTGAATATGGGGCATTCCCAAAAATCACCTGTATACGAAACTCGGGTGGGCCATACCATCTAAAACCATGTGAAGACATGCCTAAACATATAAAATCACTTGGTGGGGCCTACCTGAAGTTTGGATGTGGCTGAAACTTGGTCTGGACCCTCAGCCAGGTGGGACACACATAATGAGTGGGCTGGATTGTGAACCACATTACCGTGGGCCCCTGGTCCATGTGACCATATGAACAGTGGGGTGGCAAATAAATATCACGGTGGACTCCAGGCCCACCGCAGGTCTAGGTGACCTTATAAATAGTTTGGGTGGCAAATAAACATTCCAATGGGCCTGACGGTCATGTGACCTTATCAATAGGTTGTATGAAAAATAAATACAATGGTGGGCCCCACTATCATGTGAGCTTATCAATAGGTTGTATGGAAAATAAATATTATGGTGGCCCCCACGGTCATGTGACCCTATCAACAGGTTGTATGGAAAATATACATTTCAGCAGGCCCCATGGCCATGTGACCTTATCTCAGTTCGGGCAGAAAATAAGCATTCTAGTGGCCCTTGATAATTTATATATATTATATTACAATATATTATGAAGCATGGACCACGTATATGGGACCCACCGCCGATGTATGTGTTCCAATTCCACCATCCAGACGGAACGATGGCCCACCATGATAAGCGAGCGACTCCACCATGGGGTATGTATTTCATCAATGTCGTCCATATGTTTTATATCCACGTAGTCCACCTTATATGAGGCCCACCTTGATTGGTTTAAGGCCCATTGTTTGGGCCTGCCTTTACATACATATATTTGAGGCCCATGTTACAAGGCCCATTATGATGTATGCAAGGCCCGTATGATTAGGCCCACCTTAATGTATTCGTGGCCCGATATTGAGGCCCACTTTGATATATATGAGGCCCATGTGGCTAGGCCTAACTTGACGTATTTGTGGCCTGCCCACTAAGGCCCACTTTGATATATATATATATATATATATATATATATATATATATATATATATATATATATGAGACCATGGTTTAAGGCCCATTTGATGTATTGGAGACCCATGGGTCGAGGCCCAATGGAATGTACATAAGGCCCATTGTAGTGTGATTCCACTATGGTTTATATGGTGACCTTTATAGCAGGCTATGCCTTGGGAGCAAATGTTGGTTTGACGTCCACATTGTGCGAATAATGTTGGTTAAATGTCCGCATTATACTCTCCCTAGGGCCCATTATTAGCCCATACTTGTAATGTGTAGGCCGTCTAGGCCCATCTTCGTTTTAATCCGGGCCCATCACCACATAACATGTATAATATAGATTCATGATTCACGATCATACGCCTCATATGTATGTCTGATATGATGAGTGACTGATCATAGCATATGCCTTCAGGCAAACTGTTTACGGGCTCCCTGATAGGCGGAGTTGCCAACATGAGCGCGTGCCTCACAAAGGGTGATTGCATGACTGATAGTATGATACATGCACTTGCGTTTGTGTGATTGAGATATGCCCTAGAGACATCAGGGCCATAGCCTCCACGGACACACCGTGGGTAGCTGGTTGGATACCGGAAATCTTGTTATAAGCAATTGGGGCGCCATAGATGTCCCTGGTGAAAGTCCTTGAACCCGATAGTACCAGAGGATGACTCCAACGTCGAGACCAAGTGGATATATGAGCGCATGAGGGTCGAATACTAGGAGGTCACGTCTCCCACTGTGTCGTGGTCGGTTGGAAAGGGGTGTGGCCTTACTCGTCCGAGAGTAAGGAGCAATACTAGGCTGAGTTTGACCTGCTCGTGAATGGATCTGTTATCGACGTGCCGGATAGGTATTGGCAGACTATTGGCTAGACAGATAGTGAGGTTTCTTATGCTCATTTGGACTGTGTGGCTAGGAGAGCGGCAGTGCCTTTTGGAGTGTACTAAACCCTGGTGATTATCCAAACTGAGAACCGTACTGATTTGATGCTCTAATGAGGAGTTGCATTGGTTTGAGGATTAGCATGCTTGACTTATATATTGCATCGCATGGCCTTGGTATGGCCGATAACATTCATATCTTGTACTACATAGCCTTGGTACAGCTGGTTGCATTTACATACTCATCAGCATGATCCGCATTACTCGTACATTGCATTCTGAGCACGTTCGCACACAATTACACCACCCTTTAAGCTTTCTATAAGCTTATGCATGATTGATGCGTGCAGGTGACGCTAGGACGCAGCTGTAGTCTCACCGCAGTTGGAGCGTGTCGTCGATCTTTTCGAGTTTTTGTCATTTTCAGTATATTGTATTTCCCTTTCATACGCCTTGTACTTCAAAGTTTTTGATCATAGTGGATTTTTGTGATGGTGTTCTTGTGGTTATTGTTCGTGGGTTATGTTTTTGGTTATACTCATTATAAATCGAATCATGTTTGAAATCCTCCTTGTAGCATCCCAAGATTGGAACCTGGTATATGGGTGCCGAAAGCCGAGAATAGGGTACTGTGGAGGCTGTCAGCACCGATTTCGGCCATCAGGAATTTTGTGAGCTTGGTTTCTGAGTTTGGGGCGTGACAGAAGTTGGTATCACAGCATAACTTGGGAATAACCGAGAACAACATCACATGTTTGCTATGAGTTAGGACGATTAGGTTTCGAGTGTGTAACCTTCCGATTAAGTTCCCTAACGTACGATTCTCAAGATTGATTGACGCCTTATCTTTTCCATAGGACATGCCGCCCAGGAGAGTGACCCGAGCACACCCCGCTCCACCACCTGAGGCTCCAACTTTACCACTTGTGCCTCCCGTTCCACCACCAGAGATCCCTGCTCCCTTGCCTAAGGATGATGTTCCTCCACCTGATGCCGATGCGGATCTGACCGTGCCTGTGAGCGCCTCGCAGTTACAGTAGATGTTGCAGGCTGTGACTGTTGTGCTTCAGGGGCAGGGCAGGCGCCCAGTTGTTTCTCCAGCCCAGGCCGAGCAAGAGTACGCGAGTGCCATTCTTCATGAGTACAAATAGCTCGATCCTCCGCGTTTCTAAGGTGAGCCAAATCCGACTGCAGCCGGGAGATGTCGCTCTGATGTGGAGAAGATTTTTGATACTATGTCATGTACGACCGAGCAACGAGTCCGGTTGGCAGTATTTCTTCTCCAGGGCGAGGCCGAGCACTGGTGGACCTCTGTTACCAGTATCACAGGGCCTGAGTATGTCTGGACATGGGATGATTTTATTGACTGATTCGAGGAGCAGTACTTTCCTGACCACATTCATCGTCAGAGGGCACGAGAGTTCGAGACTCTATTACAGGGGGACATGTCCGTGGCCCAATATGCGGCATATTTCATAGCACTATCGAGGTTTGCACCATATTTAGTTGATGATGAGGGGCGAAAGGTCCGCCGTTTCGAGAGCGGCTTACGTTTCGGTCTTCGAGGCCGTGTTATTGGGCACGAGCTCCCGATCTTTCAAGCGGTAGTACGGAGGACCCAGATCTACGAGACTGAGTGGGCTGACTCTCAGAGTGATCGAGATAAGAGGAGAGGACGGAAGAGGCCAGCCTAGTCCAGTAGCTCTCAGCAGCATCGACGACCATAGAGGTATAAGAGTCATCCACCTACTAGAGCACCAGCAGCACCTCCAGCGCCACCATAGTAGCTGTTTCCCGGGACATATTTTGAATGTGGCGGTTCTGGACACCGCATATCTGAGTGCCCCTGTCCTCATCTGCAACAGTCTAGAGGGCTGCAGCAGTCAGCACCTCCAGCCGCGACCACAGCAGCAGCCCCATCAGCAGCGACCGCAACCACCTCAGCCACCGAGGCCCCAACAGCAGCAGAGATAACAACATAGGCCGCCGCAAAGGCAGAAGCAACACTAGGGACTCAGAGGGGACAGGCACCTCCCCAGCCAGCTCAGGGTAGATTTTATGCGGCTCAGTAGGACCCGCAGACCTCTGGAGGAGTCGTTGATGGTATACTTCCAGTTTTCTCATGCATCACTCGAGTGCTATTTGATTCCGATGCTTTGCACTCATTCAAGTCTGAGGATTTTTGCATATCGACTGGATTACTGACAGAGTCTACTAGTGAGGGATTGACCGTATCGACGCCCTTGGGGAAGACCACAATAGTGGACCGTTTCTATTTGTCTTGTCATGTTCTGGTCGATGATATCTTTTTGCCCTCTGACTTGTTTGTGCTGCTGATGACAGACTTCGACGTTATCTTGGGTATGGATTGGCTGGCCGAGTACCGCGCTGTGTTAAACTGTTCCGCGAGGACAGTCACGTTCTGCATACCCGGCTTGCCACAGTTTCAGTTCATCGTTGAGCCTAGAGGAGAGTCATTGTCATGTTTGATGTCCTGTGCAGTCGAGGAGCCGGTTGCCTTGTGTATTGATCGGTTGTCAATGGTCTGTGACTTCCCCGACGTGTTCCAGGATATTCTGGGATTGCCGCCGCACCGTCATATTGAGTTCCAGATTGATCATGTGCCTGGTACTGCGCTTATCTTAAAGGCCCCATTCCGTATGGCACCAATGGAGTTGCATGAGCTGCAGCGTCAGTTAGATGAGTTGCGTGATTTGGGATTTATTCGTCCAAGCAGTTCGCCTTGGGGACCGCCGGTACTCTTCGTCAGGAAGAAGGATGGCTCGTTGAGGATTTGCCTCGATTACCGTGATCTTAACCAGGTCACGATCAAGAACAAGTACCCACTCCCGAGGATAGATGATTTGTTTGATCAGCTGCAGGGTGCACTGTTCTTTTCGAAGATTGACTTGTGTTCTGGTTATCATCAGATTCGTGTCCGAGAGGAGGACATCCCGAAGACGGCTTTCCGGATGCATTACGGTCATTTTGAGTTTCAGGTTATGTCCTTTGGACTGACCAATGCACCCGCGGTCTTCATGCAGTTGATGGACGAGGTCTTCCGTCCATATCTTGATCAGTTTGTTGTGGTCTTCATCGACGACAGTCTGATATATTCGAGGACCCGTGAGGACCATATGCAACATCTGAAAATCGCATTGCAGACCCTCCATGCCCACCAGCTGTATGCGAAGTTGGAGAAGTGCGAGTTCTGACAGAAGGAGGTGAAGTTCCTTGATCACGTGGTGACGAGGGAGGGTGTCGCAGTGGACTCCTCAAAGGTTGAGGCAGTGTGTTAGTGGGACTAGCCCACTACTCTGTCCGAGATCCATAGTTTCCTTGGTCTAACGGGATACTATCGGCGTTTCATTGAGGGTTTCTCCCGTATCGTGGCCCTGATGACCAGGTTAACTCGGAAGGGCGCAGATTTTGTTGGACTAACGCATATGAGCAGGCATTCGTGGAGTTGAAGGACCGTCTGACGTCCACTCCTGTCCTCACTCTTCCCTCTAGGAGTAATGGATTTGTTGTATTTACCAATGTCTCACGTATTAGTTTAGGTGCTGTCTTGATGCAACACGGTAGACCTGTAGCCTTTGCGTCTCGTCAGCTCAAGGTCCATGAGCTGAACTACCCCACGCATGATTTGGAGCTGGCAGCAGTTGTCTTCGCACTGAAGGTGTGGAGGCACTATCTCTATGGGGTCAGGTTCGAGCTCTTCTCCGACCACAAGAGCTTGAAGTACTTATTCTCTCAGTCTGAGCTGAATATGAGCCAGAGGCGTTAGATGAAACTTCCGAAGGACTATGATTTTAACCTCCATTACCACCCAGACAAGGCGAATGTGGTGGCGGATGCCCTCAGCCGTCAGCCACGAGGCCTAGTGGCACATATGATGATTCAGGAGTGGAGGATGCTCGAGGATATAGTAGAGTACGACTTTGATTTTGGTCTGCAGTCTTCTATCGTTCAGCTATCGAGCCTGTCGATTCAACCCTCTCTTGTCGCAAGGGTGTCGCGGCTCAGCAGACAGATGAGTCGTTACAGGATTACTGAGCAGAGGCAGCATCTGAGAGTCAGACAGATTGGCAGATTAGTACTGATGGTGGACTCCGCTTCAGAGGCCGATTATGTGTCGTGGATATTCTCGAGTTGTGCAGAGATCTTATGACCGAGGCACATCGATCGCGATTTTTTATCAACCCTGGCTCGACGAAGATGTATCGTGATATGAGGAGACAATATTTTTGGGCGGGGATGAAGCGTCAGATCGCAAGTTTTGTGGCCGAGTGTGACACATGCCAGCGTGTCAAGGCCGATCATCAGAGACCCTCTGGTCTATTACAACCGTTGAACATCCCGATGTGGAAGTGGGAGCACGTATCTACCGATTTTATCATGGGTTTTCCGAGGACTCAGTGCGGTCATGACGCCATCTGGGTGGTCGTTGATCGTCTGACGAAGTCGGCACATTTTCTTGCGATTCGTGCGACTTGGCCTTTGGACCGGTTTGCGAGATTATTCAATGAGGAGATCGTGAGACTGCACGGCGTTCCAGTCTCGATCGTTTCTGACCAAGACCCGAGGTTCACATCTCAGTTCTAGAGGAGCTTTCAGATAGCAATGGGGTCTGTTTTGCAGCTCAGCACCGGGTATCATCTGCAGACCGATGGTCAGACCGAGAGGGTCAACCAGATCCTTGAGAATATGCTTCGGGCCTGCGTGATCGACTTCGGGGGTAGCTGGGATGAGCATTTACGATTGGCTGAGTTCGCATACAACAACAGCTATCAGGCAACCATTGGCATGGCTCCTTTCGAGGCATTATATGACAGACCATGCAGATCTCCAAGTTGTTGGACTGAGGTTGGAGAGCGGCGTCTCCTAGGTCCTGAGCTTGTGCAACAGACATCTGAGGCTATCGATATCATCAGGCAGAGGATGCGCACAGCTTAGAGCCACCAGAAGAGTTTTGCTGATTGCCGGTGTCGTCCCTTAGAGTTTGATGTAGGAGACCGTGTGTATCTCAAGGTCTCGCCGATGAAGGGCGTGGTTCGATTTGGAGCGAAGGGCAAGCTTGCCCTTCAAGATCACTGAGCGCATTGGCGTCGTGGCCTATTGGCTTGCCTTGCCATCTCAGTTGTCTGGCGTCTACAACGTTTTCCACGTCTCTATGTTGAGGAAGTGTAGGTCAGACGTAGTTCCTGTTATTGATTGGCAGCCATTGGAGGTTCGTGAGGATGCTTCTTACATTGAGCAGCCAGTTCGTATCCTCGATCGAAAGGAGCAGGTCCTCCGGACCAAGGTCATTCCCTTGGTGAAAGTTCAGTGGGGTCACCATTCTGTTGATGAGACATCTTGGGAGCTCGACGTCGAGATTCAGGAGCGTTATCCCCATCTCTTTGATGATTGATCATGTGCTGTATCTTGTATACTGTCTTTGATCTTATATACGATGCCTTGTTTCCCCTTCTATTATGAGTTATGTTCACTTGCGATGATAGAGTAAATTTCGAGGACGAAATTTTTATTTGGAGGGGAGAGTTGTAAGACCCGTGCCCTAGTCCGTACCATTCCGTAGGCTTCCGCAATCCTACCGGTCGAATTCCGGCAATCCTCGACCCGTTTCCAACGTTTGTGCACGATCCTAAGCCGAGTCCCGCATACCGAAGTCGGCTCAAATCGAAACCTGTACTTTGGCAACCGCGCTATCGCTGCGATTCTAACGCCGTAACTCGTGTACCGAACCGATACCTAGGCTGGAAGATGTCAGTCAGCGTTCATTCTGAAGAAACATCGCACGTTGCGAATTACGAGGGAATCTCTACGAGATGTCCCATCAATCAATCAATCAATCAATCAATATCAAGTACAAGTCAAGTACAACCATACCGCAAGTACAAGCCCCATCCCTACTTTTTCCCTCAAGTCAACTCTTTTTCCACCTCACCATTCCCCTTTACAAAATTTCAACCACAACCATCTTTCTTTTACAAGATTTCAACCCAAACCATACCTCTCCTTACAAACACCACTCCATCCATCCCTTTAATCCCATCATTTCTCTCTCTCCCTTATTTCTCAAAAACACTCTCCCAAGCAACTAAGAACCTCAAACGTCCGAGCTTCCCCAACTCTCCCAAAGGCTAAGTGTGGCCCACCCTCTCATCTCTCATCCTCACTGTCAAGTCTTCATCATCCACCAATAAACGCTAAGCATAGGTGCATGCAAACCAAAGGGAGCAAGGAGAAGGCCTAGAGGTGGGTGATCCATCGTTGAAATCTTATTTTAGGGCCCACTTGTTGGTGGGACCCATTTTGATATATGTGTTGTAAAAATGGAGGGCCCATAGTGGCGGGGTCCCTCCCCTCCATCACCGTCTCTCTTGTCTCTCTCTCTCTCTCTCTCTCTCTCTCTCTCTCTCTCTGTATGGTGATGATGATGAAAGGGTGTGTGGCTCATTCGGTGTGTGTGTGTCCCACCACAAAGTATATATTTCATGTGGGACCCATCTGATGGAGGGATGGCACTACACTATCCAACTAGTTGGCGGGCATGGACGGAGGGAAAAACACAAACATCTGGTTGATTCAAACAAGTGGGCCACATCCATGTAGGACCCACCGTGATGACTATGTTGTATCCAGGCTGCACAACGCCCAGGGACGCTAGACGTCTCACTGTGAAGTGAGGGCTGACGGTGGAGTGTACCAACCAGCTTTATAAAAAAAATGGTGGGCCACTCATGCAAGCCCTAACGTGATGTGTGTACTCAATCCAAGCCGTCCATCCCCTTCTTCAAATCATTTTAGGTGTTGAGCCGAAATTTGAGATCAATCCGACAATCAAGCGGGCCATACCATAGAAAATAGTAGCGTATGCCCTTAAAACCCGGTTAGAGGTTTTATTTTGCCAAAATATACTGCATATTGGGCTCGATAGGATTCTATTAAGCCACGGGGACTAATGGTTGACTTGGATTCGTTTGAGGTGGGCCCCACCTACCAAAAACCATGCTATTCGTGATTTTAAAAAAAAAAAAAAAACAAACAAACAACTGCAGCAGCGCCTGCGCTGCATGGGCGGCGGACGGACGAGCGGGCCTCACGGCTCAGCTGTGGGCCCCCACCATGATGCGTTTCGAACATCAACACCGGGCATTTGATGGGTCCTCTTTGAATACGGGGCGTTCCCAAAAGTCAGCCCGTATACGAAACTCGGGTGGGCCATACCATCAAAAACCATGTGAAGACATGCCTAAACATATAAAATCACTTGGTGGGGCCTACTTGAAGTTTGGATGCGGCTGAAAATTGGTCTGGACCCTCAGCCAGGTGGGACACACATAATGAGTGGGCTGGATTGTGAACCACATTACCATGGGCCCCTGGTCCATGTGACCATATGAACAGTGGGGTGGCAAATAAATATCACGGTGGACTCCATGCCCACCCTAGGTCCTGGTGACCTTATAAAAAGTTTGGGTGGCAAATAAACATTCCAGTGGGCCCCACGGTCATGTGACCTTATCAATAGGTTGTATGGAAAATAAATATCATGGTGGGCCCCACTGTCATGTGACCTTATCAATAGGTTGTATGGAAAATAAATATTATGGTGGGCCCCACGATCATGTGACCCTATCAACTGGTTGTATGGAAAATACACATTTCAGTGGGCCCCATGGCCGTGTGACCTTATCTCAGTTCGGGTGGAAAATAAGTATTCTAGTGGCCCTTGATAATTTATATATATTATATTACAATATATTATGAAGGGTGGGCCACGTATGTGGGACCCATCGCCGATGTATGTGTTCCAATTCCACCATCCAGACGGAACGATGGCCCACCATGATAAGCGAGCGACTCCACCATGGGGTATGTATTTCATCAATGTCGTCCATATGTTTTATATCCACGTAGTCCACCTTATATGAGGCCCACCTTGATTGGTTTAAGGCCCATTGTTTGGGCCCGCCTTTACATACATATATTTGAGGCCCATGTTACAAGGCCCATTATGATGTATGCAAGGCCCGTATGATTAGGCCCACCTTAATGTATTTGTGGCCCGATATTGAGGCCCACTTTGATATATATGAGGCCCATGTGACTAGGCCTAACTTGACGTATTTTTGGCCTGCCCACTAAGGCCCACTTTGATATATATATGAGACCATGGTTTAAGGCCCATTTGATGTATTGGAGACCCATGGATCGAGGCCCAACGGAATGTACATAAGGCCCATTTAGTGTGATTCCACCATAGTTTATATGTAGACCTTTATAGCGAGCTATGCCTTAGGAGCAAATGTTGGTTTGACGTCCACATTGTGCGAATAATGTTGGTTAAATGTCCGCATTATACTCTCCCTAGGGCCCATTGTTAGCCCATACTTGTAATGTGTAGGCCGTCTAGGCCCATCTTCGTTTTGATCAGGGCTCATCACCACATAACATGTATAGTATAGATTCATGATTCACGATCATACGCCTCATATGTATGTCTGATATGACAAGTGACTGATCATCGCATATGCCTTCAGGTAGACTGTTTACGGGCTCCCTGATAGGCGGAGTTGCCTACATGAGTGCGTGCCTCACAAAGGGTGGTTGCATGACTGATAGTGTGATACATGCACTTGCATTTGTGTGATTGTTATATGCCCTAGCGACATCAGGGCCATAGCCTCCACGGACACACCATGGGTGGCTGGTTGGATACCGAAAACCTTGTTATAAGCAATTGGGGCACCATAGATATCCCTGGGTGAAAGTCCCTGAACCCGATGGTACTAGAGGATGACTCCAACGTCGAGACCGATTGGATATATGAGCGCATGAGGGTCAAATACCAGGAGGTCGCATCTGCCACTGTGTCGTGGTAGGTTGGAAAGGGGTGTGGCCTTACTCACCCAAGAGTAGGGGGCAATACTAGGCTGAGTTTGACCAGCTCATGAATGGATCCGTTATTGACGCGCCGGATAGGTATTGGCAGACTATTGGTTAGGCGAATAGTAAGGATTCTTACGCTCATTTGGACTGTGCGGCTAGGAGAGCGGCACTACCTTTTAGAGTGTACTAAACCCCAGTGATTATCCAGACTGAGAACTGTACTGATTTGATGCTCTAGTGAGGAGTTGCATTGGTATGAGGATTGTGACTTATATATTGCATCGCATGTCCTTGGTATGGCCGATACATTCATATCTTGTATTGCATAGCCTTGGTACGGCTGGTTGCATTTACGTACTCATTAGCATGATTCCACATTACTCTGGCATTGCATTCTGAGCACATTCGTACAAACTTATACCGCCTTCTAAGCTTTCTATAAGCTTATACAAGATTGATGCATGCAGGTGACGCCAGGACGTGGCCGTAGTCTCGCCGCAGTTGGAGCGTGCCATCGAGCTTTTGGATTTTTTGTCATTTTCAGTATATTGTATTTCCCTTTCATACGCCTTGTACTTCAAAGTTTTTTATCATAGTGGAATTTTGTGATGGTGTTCTTGTGGTTATTGTTCGTGGGTTATGCTTTTGGTTATGCTCATTACAAATCGAATCATGTTTGAAATCCTCTTTGTAGCATCCCAGGATCGGAACCAGGTATATGGGTACCGGGAGCCGAGAATGCTTTTGTTATGCTCATTACAAAAAAAAAAAAAAAAAAAAAAAAAAAAAAAAAAAAAAAACTTGTTTGTATAACTATAGAACTTAGAAATTATCTTAGGTTCCTTTGAAAATTTCAGGTTTAGTCATTAAACTTGGGAACTAAACCTAGGCATTGTTGGAAAACAAATATCTACTATGATGAATAAAATATTAAACAAGAACATTTCTTATTCTTGACTTCCAAACGAAAATTTTCTAGAAGTCTAGGATATGAACTTTCTTAAAATTTTATAGTTAGGAATAACACTATCGCAATAATCAGGAAATGGATCGAACTTAAACTTCATAAGAAATTCCTTAACCACCACATTGTACATTAGATTGAACACAAGCACTTCCTAAATCTAAGGAATCATACTAGGAGTTGTTATTTGGATTTTTCAATACATCTTTTTACTTAGAAATAATATTTCCCACAAGTTTCAGCACATAAAAATTAGTTAGAGGTGAACTTATAGAATCTTAGGTAAATTTTCAACCATAGGTTGAGAATGTCGAGGCTATATTTAAAACCCTTGGTGAACTCAACAAATTTTAAACTCAAATTTCCACATAGGAATTTTGGTCATGAAATTTTTTAGTGCACTAGGTGACCAGAGTGCACGCTGGAAGCGTGATGGTCATTTGTGTCTATTCGCGTAGATTTTGGGCCCTCTCATTGTAAAATTAGCAGATTACATGATATTTCCCATGAGTCTAAAAACAATCGGGATCATAGACTGATGGAAACATGTTTAAGCGAAGTTCACATGGTTTGACTCAAATTTTAAGTCCTAACAAATATCAATGATCTCAATGCCCTGATCAAGCAAAGGATCGAGACTTACTAGGGTTATGAATTGATACTAGTAAATCATTCACTATACATAGGCAAAGGATTGATGTATACAGCTCAAATCCACTACAACCATCTATCTGTGTTAGCTTAAACACTGAAAAAAAAATGTATCGCACCTTAGACAATGGGGAACTATCATTAAAGTAAAGGAAAATAAAAAGAAAGGTAAGCCATTAGTAACTGCCACCTAGATGAAGTTGTAGTCCTACTATATACTATAGGAACCCATGCCTAGTAGGAGTGTTGAATTTCGAGGGTGAAATTTTCTTTAAGGGGGTAGATTGTAACACCTCGTACTTTTTAATACTCGGGTGTCACCATGGAGATATAAATTAGTCCCACACACGTAACTTACCTTACATGCCATCATCCAACGACTCTCAATCTATTCATCTCAATCGTCTAGTGCAACCTTCATTTGTATAGTAAGTCATCCATCCGATTGATTTTTTCAAGATGGACCCCACATTAATAGAGAAACCTAATTTCAAATTTCCATCTCTTGATAGATAAATCTAATCATTCATCGTAGATCTAGAAACCTAAACCACTAGATCCACCGTTCATCAAATCCACAACATTTTATCTATCGCTCTAACACTTGATTTTCCCTAATTCAACCATCAGGCCACACTGAAACCAAACTGCAAATCACCAGAATCGGGACCAAACGTATGGGTCCACCGAACATTTAATCTGTAACTAGTAATGGAAACCATTCAACCATTGGATTAATATGGATTGACAACTCGAAATCGATCAACCCGCCAGATCTAAAAGACTTGTAACTAACTACTATGGCTCTTAATTAAATCATATCATGGCCCACGTATTTACATAATCCACCTTAAACTAGGACCTTAAACTCAAGAATTTTAATCATTAAACTACCAAAATCTTCACACATTAAAATTCATTAAAAACACGACTTAACCATCCCAATTGAGGCACTTAACCACTAAGTTTACCAATGATTCTGACTTAAACTCGACCAGGGACCCTTATGAAACTCATAGGACAAGTATGATGGCGATCCGACTGTTAGGTTGACGGGAATTTGCAAATAGAACCCAAATCCATCTGTGGGCCCCACCTGAATCTTAGATCAGCCTAATTGTTGGTTCGAGACCCTGATTTGGGACCTCTAGAGAGAATGGATGGAGTGGATCTCACCGTACATTGCTGTGGGTCCCAGAACCACCATGAAAGTGCACCCAAACAGATACACTTGTTGTGCACTGGACTGCACCTCCAGTCAAATTGGGTTTGACCTGAGAGAGCCGAAAGAGGAAGGGCTCCTTCCTGCTTTCCCATCTATAAGGCTTTTGTACGAGCACTGGTTGCTACCTCGATTTGTGGCCCACCATCTCATATTAGATCATTGATCCAAACCATCCATTGTGTCCACGATTTGAATCTGACCCAAAACTTGTGCAAACCTCATGTGTCAGCCCCCGCGTGCACATAACCGAGGGTGCAAACTAGCTTGCATGCGACAATTTTTGAACACATGAAATCATTTCAACTGCTAGGCTGGCGATCCTAGGGAGAATGCTCCTAGCAATCTCAACCGTTTAATGTGTTATGTCTCAATCGTTCAAAGCAGTTTCATAAGGATTAGGGTTTTCTTCACAAAGAGGAGCACGTGCAGAGGGAATCTTTTTGTTATAGTGAGTTGTTTGAACAGACTCATCTAAACTGTCCATCTACGAGCATCTCGACCATTTAGGGCTTGTATTTTAGGGATGAAAACCCTACTTGGCAAGGACTATAGCCATCCTTCTTCTTTTCTCATGGTGGAAGAAGAAAATCGTCTGATTCATTTTTCCTTCTAACCCACCAGCCAAATCTCTCCTAAGCTTTGTAAGAGCTCGTCTAGAAGCTTCTCAAGGTCCATAAGGACCGTTTTCAAGCATTGGATTGGGGGAAGAAACAGTGTTGTCTAAGACACCATTAATGGTTGTCCTCCTCTTCCCCGTTCAAACCACACCACTTTGGGTTAAAACAAGTCGTCCAAGGGTGTTGGACCTTAAGTGGAGGGAAAATAGAGAGAAAGAGAAGAAAGAAGAGAAGCTAGAGAGGAAGAAGAAAATGAAGAGAGAGAGAGAGAGAGAGACAGAGCAGGGGTGGTGTGGCTACACCGTGACATTGCTCCGCCGACAATCCGAGTTGTAGATCATGAGATGTGAGTCGTGTATGTCTTAGGCCATGGATCGTGATTATGGGGCTGACCTAGGATTGTACAAATCCTTAGAAAATGATTACATCACCCTAGGCCATTATTAGAGTAACTAGGCTAGGCTAGGTGGCTAGACCCCTAGCTAGCAAGCCATGATTGTTTCTCTTACCAAGAGAGCCTCTTTTTATCTCTCCCATGAACCTAGCCTCCTTTTGCTCTTACCCAAATCTAAAATTTCTGATTTCCCTCTTCTCTAGAGAGAGAGAGAGAGAGAGAGAGAGAGAGAGAGGCCATCATGCTCTCTCTTTTCTAGCAATGCAATCATGATTTTTAGTAAAAACTCCAAGTTCCTTGCAATCCACCTCATTTTCCCTCTCGCCCTCTCTTCTTCTCATCTCTCCCTCTCCCTCTCTAAGCTTGGACGTCCCACCTATTGCCATTTTTCCATCCCTTCAACCTCCCTTCCACCACCCCATAATCTAGCCCTTAGCTTAGGATCTTAACCATTAAACCTCCTTCCTTGGAGCTTGAAGACTCTCTTGAAGGTGGTTGCTTGAAGATCTAGTAGGTGGGTGTGCGTGTAACTTACAATCCTAGGTTTTACATTCCTTCACTTGTTCCTCTTCTTCATCTCATGTTTGAAGTATGTGGGGCCCACCAAATGATGGTGGAGGCCCCATGTCTTCTTGGGCGTGGCCATTGGCCCTTCCTTTTGTGCATGCATAACCCATGGGTGGGGCCATTCTCCATAGACCCCACTATGAACCTTTTTCGTAGTTAAAAGGATTCTTAGGTCATCTAGACCCTTGATCCTTAGTTGAGATGGCATCTCCACCATTGTATTTTGATTAGAAGATGCATGCGTAGGTAGATCTTGTAATCCCATCAATATAGTGATATGTGTGGTTTGTGATGAAGGGAATGGCCTCAATGTGGCGGAGCCCCTTCCCTTGTGATTGATTCTTACTCTTCTTTTGTTAATCTATTATTCTCATATGTGTGTGGCCCACCTTGTAGCCTGGAGGTATCCAGACCATCCAAAGAGAGTGGACGCCCATGGCTGTCCACTCTATGAACATAAGTGTCCCATTTGCCCCTTTTTGGACACATGCAATGGATTTTATGTTATGGATTAGGTTTGGATATTTGTGGGGCCCACTAAGGTGGACCACAACTTAGAATCCATGGGGTGATTTTCCCTTATTTTAGTTCCTATGCTCATTTTATTTCATGTGCATGTTGTTGTCCAGAAATTTTCTGGACAGTTTCTTGTTGGTTTTGGGTCAGGTTTTTAGGCTAATTGGGGGACTGTTTCTACCCATTTGATATACTTTTCTTGAAGGTGTGGACCCCACCTAGATGTACCCTAAATTTTACCTCCATTTGACTTTGATTGAGGTCCCAAAGGAGTGGCCCAAGTGGGGTGGACAGTCCAAATTTTCTAGACTGTCTAGCAACATTACAATTTAGAAATCCATAAATATAAAATAGTTTTTGTAATAGTGGGCCACTTTTGTGTACCCTACCTTGTAGTAAACTTGTATGGGGAGGTTAGAATTATTTTTCCCTAATTTTTGGAGAACTTGGGACCACCTTTTTGGGGTGCTCAAAATAGGGACAACACTACTTTAATTTTCTGCTGTATTTTCTTTTACCTTGATGTCGATTCATGTTTACATAGGCCTTTGTGTGGTGGTGGCCTTCCCATTCACCCAATTTGTGGCCCACCTTGTAGAGGACAACCCCAAGTGCTTGTGGGCCACATATCTAATCATATTTTGGGGTGTTTAGGGGCTGGGATATCAGCACCTTACTGGACATTCAACTGGGCTGAATGTCCAGCAATGGGCTGGCCATCCACCCCACCTCAGGCCCACCTATGTACATGTTTTTCCCATCAATCCACCATTAAGGTGTGGCCCACTTAGTAGGAGACCAGTCCCTGGAGGGATGTCCCAAAGTGGGGCCCACCTGGACCTTGGAAGGGGCCAGCCGTCCCACCCTTGGGATGCCCAAGGGGTGGTCGGTCTTCCCACCTTGAGGCCCACTTGATGTATGTGTTTTATCCAGGTCATCCTCCCTTGGGGTGGCCCACTGATGTGTGGACCACTCCCTAGAGGGACGCCCACTCATGGAGCCACCTTGATGTATGTTATTCTAGGTCATCCAGGCCCTTGGGACACCTATGCCCACCTGGATGTCTAGCTTGAATGGTGGTGCTGCTGGACTTGCAGTCCAGTAGCAAGCCCACCTTCTTTTCAGTGATGTATCCATACTCTTCATCTGTTGGGGCCCACTATGATTATTAAGAACAACCACTATACTTATTTTCTTCTATAAATCCCACCTGCTGGACCTCAGTAAGCCTAGGAAGCTGGGTGGCATGAAAGTCCAGCAATATACTAGAAGTTGTATGATTCATGTTGGGATGTTTTGAGGGATGTGTGGCCCACCAAATGGAGTGTTGAGTACACACATAATCAATCTATTTTTTAGGCATATTTTTGGGCTTAATTAATGCTTTGTAAGGCCCATTCTAAGTGGTATGTTGTGGACCAATTATAATCCAAATTTTTTATGGTCCAATAGGCCTAGATGGGCTGGAAATCCTCCATTCAAGCCCAGTATTGTGGAAGGGCTGACCTTATCATATTATGGGCCCAATGAGCTATCTATGAGCCCAACTTGAGCAAATGAACCTTGAATGCCCACTCTTAAATCCCTAGTATGGGCTGACCTGCAAGGCCCACTTTATAGCTTGTTGGTTAGGCCTTGCCAAGTCATGGGCTGATGTTGTGAGGCCCACATAAATAATTTAGGCCTTGGCCTTGTATCCTTGGGCTTATAGGCTACCCATTTGATCCATTTAATGCATGGATCCAGTGGCATATGAGGGATGGGCCATAAATGCTCCATTTGGCTCATAATGATGGTACTTGGGCTATGTATTGAGTCCGTGATATACATAAGGACTTTGGGCCATTCTCTTAAGGCCCATTATGTGTTGTAATGTGAATGTATGACTGCTCGTTGTACTTTTATAACAGTTTTTGGGCCTTCGGCCTTGGTTTAGTTAGCTATCTTGATTGGGCCACCTTCTTGGGGACAATGGTGGTTAAATGTCTCCATTGTGGACCCCTCTAGGCCCATTGGTGGTTGAATGTTCACCTTATGCCTATTTATTAGGTCCATTCTCATCCTTGGTGGTTAGAGGTCCACCTTAGACCTTGTTTGGGCCCGTTCCTAACCCTTAGGCTCGTAGTATAGCTTACTTAGACCTTGTGAGCTATCCCAAACCATTGGGCCCCCACTAGTAGTATGTATCTTTCATTTTGAGGATTTGTCTAAGTACCTAGACTTAACAGTAATAAGAGGAGAGTACATCATCGTCTCATACTTAGTTATCTTCATGACTCATCCATGTGCATCATATGTATGCTTGGAGCATGGATTGACTGATCATGACTTTTGTCGTTGGGCAGATAGTTTCTATGGGACTCTCAGAGATATGGAGTGCCCTACATGAGCGCTGGATGTGCAGGACTGATGCATGGTTGACTAGCATGATTCATACATCTTACATTTTTATAACATAGATATTTGCCCTAACTTCATCAGGGTTGTAGCCTCCACAAATATGACGTGGATGGAAAAATTTGGACACCGAAAATATTATCTTGAGCACTGTGGGCACTTAGGATTTCCTTGGGTGAAAGTCCCAAAACCTTCATGGTACCAGGAGATGCTCCAACATCTAGACCGAGTGAAAATATGAGCACCGATGCCTACACCTTGAGGTCGTGTCTCCCACTGTAACATGGTCGGTTGGAAAGGGGTGTGGCCTTATCTTCCCGAGTGAGAGGGCATTTAAGCTAGGCTGAGTTTGACCAGCTCGTAAATGGGTCCGCTACCGTCGAGCCTTGTTGGTGATTGGCTGTCCACAGACAGGTAGTGAGGTCTCTTATGCTCGCTAGTCTGCGCGGCTAGGGAACATGTAGTGTATTTGACCCCGGTGATTTCCCAAAGAGGAACTATATTGATATGTGGACTTGATATGAGGACTGGCATGATTGCATTGCACCTTGCATATGACATTTGGCTATGTAGGCCTCTCATTGCATCGCCTTGGTATAATAGATAGTATTGATTATATTTATTGTCTTGCCAACATTTTTCGCATACTCTGATATTAAATACTTGACACATGTTCCATACACACTTTCACCACCCTCTAAGCTTTCTATAAGCTTAAGCACGATTGATGCGTGCAGGCGACGCTAAGCAGTAGCAGGAGCTTGCTGAGGACCTATCTGAGTTTGGGAGTTTTTGTTATCTACCATTGTACCTTTTCTTATTTCGAGCCTTGTACAGTGAAAGTTTTAATTCTTAGTGGATTTTGTAATATTGTTCCTGTAGTTATTTCCTATGGTTATGATCTTGGGTATGCTGATTTAAATCAGACTTGTGATATATAAATCCTCCTTGTAGGATCCCAAGATCGGAACCTAGTGTATGGGTGCTGGGACCCTAGAATGGGGTACTATGGAGGTTGTCAGCGACGGATTCAGCAATCAGGAATTCTGTGAGCCCACTTTTCAAGTCTGAGGCGTGACAGAAGAAGAGTAGGAGATAGAACAGGAGTGTGTGGCTGCCGGGTTAAGCTTGAACCGAACCGAGTCAAGGCCGAGTTAGGCCAGGTCCGGAACGATTTTGGTCTGCCCAACTCCTCTGTCTCTCCTACCACCATACGAATCTGTCTAGTTTTTTAGAGGAACTCAGTTTAGTTCCAAGTTGTGTCGGGCTGAGTTATCGCAGGTTGCATCAACAGTTGTCGAGTTAATTGACTCAGTGAGTTTCTTGAGTCTAGGCCTTGGTTTAACCCAGTAAATTGTTACATGTGTGTTATAGGAAGAAAATAAAGGATAAGAAATAGAAAGAAGAAGAAGAAAAGATGAGGAAGGAGGAGAATTGATTCACTCGGCTCTAACCGAGTCGACTCGCCAAGTCCTGAACCTAACTAGCTTGGTTCAGGTCTAGGCCTTACTGAAAAAGTGTTGACCTAGCTGATTCAACTAATGTGAGTCAACTCTCTCTTCCCATATTAGATTATCTTGAGTTACCATTAGTTTCATAACCATGATTATGATAATTATTAAGCATGAATAGTCATCAATACACTTTTTACGCTAATATTAGTTATTATAAATGAAATTATCATTAATGATATTAGCATTGTATCCATCACCTGAAAATATTATCATTAATAATATATTATACTATTTTATTACCATTGAAATAATTATTATTACCATGGTCGTAAATATTAATTATATTATTAATGTTAAATTGTAATTAACGATATTATTACATTGTGTTTAAACTACACATACATTATAGCTCAACTCCTAGAACTAAACCCTAGGTTAAGACCCTAAACATAAATAGTGTGTAAAGCGTGGATCTAACCGTATAACTTCACAATTTATGGTAGGGTTTAATGCTAAGGGAACATGCATTCCCTAGAAATGCTGGAAGGCAATTCGAACAATAAGGTGATGATTTCTTCTCCTTAACCTTTCCATTTTCCCATTAGCTTAAGTGATAGTTTCTAATTTAATTTTGTTTGATAATCGATATCTCTATTTCATAATTATTTATACCAGTTGTTGGAATTAAATGCTAGATTACATGCTCAATATTTATCTTGCATATTTTCTTATGCTTGTGGATTACTTGTGGATTGTTTATGGAACTTAAATTGGTACATCAATCAGTGGGAAACCCCACTTATTTTGCTTTGTTTCACATGCGATATTATTTCATTTTGTAATTGTAAGTATTGGGACATTAGTTTGTATAAGTCATTATGGGCAGCCGCTCGTATATTCTGAATGTAAGTGCAAACTTTTCCTTTATGTTTGATTTGTCCATCTTCCACTAAACTGCTAACTTTGAAACAAAAAGAAAAAAGAAAAAAAGTACCTGAATTCGACTATCTTTATAGGTTAACACTCTGGCTTTTGGAGAACGAGTAATATACTCGGGTTCCGAAAACCTTAGGCGTTACAATTCCTCCATTAAAGTTCTATGTGTCTGCGCCATTTCGGCCATACTCTCATCTGTAGTTGGCAATGGGTTCTGGCTTATTTCTTCCATTCATACAATGGCTTCCCCATTCCCTGATTGAGTTGTTACTGGAGTGGGACAAGTGTATGATGGCACGAAAGGACTTGACAAGGATTCAGACGATCTTGACACAGTTTGTGGAGATGTTGTTTGCAAATGCGTAGTGAATTTTGTGGAGAATGATTCATCTTCCATGGGCGATTTTCCTTTTTCCTTCCTAGTCCATCGAACATTTGCAATAGGAAGGGCTAGAAAGTCTTGCAAAGTGAAAGAGCAAGGGGACTTTCCTGGGTATAATGACAGTGGAGTAAGTGTTGGGTTCATTTTGCAGCATTTTTTGTTACTGGTCCCCTGATCATTTGCGGTGGGGCTGGTTTAATAGCCATACAGGTTTGAGCTTTCAACCTCCGGTAAGACACGACAACCCATTCTTCATCGGTGTCCTATGCTAATGGCAATACAAATATTACTTCGATAGTAGCTTGCGATATCTCACTTTTGGTTAGATTCAATTGGCTCTTCTGGCTCAGAGATTGATTATGAGCATATTCTACAATGATCCCAGCTGGCACGAAGTAAAAAAAATTGTCTTACTTGCAGGAGTTGCCATTATGATTTGAATGAAATTGTAATTCCTTTAAAAAAAAACCACATGATAGATTGTCAGTAAGAATTTGAAAAAAAATTGCACTTTACTTTGGAGATGAAGGAGAGGATGTTCCCGTTGAGAGTAGTCATTTTGGCGTCGGTATGATGTCAAACAGTGATAAAAGTCCTCTCGATAGTTTCTAAGTTAATATTGAATGAGAATTGATTCCCTAGTAGAGTTGCCATTTTGTTTCGACAAGAAAGGAATGTATTTGGTTTAGGGGATTATCTTGTTCAATAATAACAAAGAAATAATGAGAGAACAATCATCACAAAGTATTTTATTCATTATAAATTCATTTACATCCTCATATACCCCTTAATTCCAAAATAAAGTAAATACTGATTTCACCAACATTCTGGGTCGTGATATGATTGCCTGATCGAAGAAGTCATTGTGCAAAAATAATATTGAAAAGGCGATCTTAAGAAGTCGTAGATGTGAGGTGAATAGGACTATGCCAAACAATCGAATAAAATGTTGAATTAGTAAATAAATCAGAGATCACAATTGCATTAGTATTAAAACATTGATTCAAATTGATTCGTAGGACAACCTTCACCTAAACAAGTTAAGCGGGACAACCTTATTTCATGAATATGATAAGAATCAAAATTTCAAACTAAACAAGAGTAAATAAAACTATCTATTACAAACATTCACTACTTTTGCATAAAAGAGATTACAACCATGCACCACAAAAGTAATAAAAGGATTCACCAAAACACCAAGAATTATAGTGGCTGAGTGTGTAAACAACTGTTCTTAAATAGCCACACCTACTCCACTCCCAAGATTACTAACCACGTAATCTTGGCTTTCACGATAAATAAGGTTTTCACAGGGTCACCATAAAACCTGATACAGTTGTGATTTTAACGGGCTATCACAAACAAAGAAACCCCTCACTGAGATTTTCAGGTTATCTCAGACAAAACCTAGGATGAGATTTTCTGGATATCTCGTAAAAAACCAAGTACATAAAGTAAATTGATACTTATCTTCACCATAGAAGAAGCTGTAGCCGTAGAACGCTTTTCTTGAATGACGAATGTTCAATGTTCAGTCTAATAGAAAAGGTCTAGGATTCTATTTGATTTTAATTAAGATTAAACCAAAGGCTACTTTTATTTTTTCCTTTAAATCTCAATAAGAGTAAACATTCGTTTTAGAATCAGAATGACAGAGTTTTGAAATGAATGAATTAATGAAAAAGTTATAAAAAGATTATAAATTCTACTTAATAGCTTGACAATAAATTAGGCTTCTTTCTCTCTTAAAAAAGGACTTTAACAAGCTTGAATTATATTTTCGAATTGAGAAAAAGCCTCAATTTATAGGCAAAAAGTTTGTTCCTTCGACTGGTCTAAGGCAGTTTTCAACTAGTCTAAGCATCGGATTCAGTTCCAACAAATTTTCAATTTTAAACGGGATAAGATCTAACAGATCTTTGACTGGTCGAAGTCTATGCTCAACTGGTCGAGGACCCTGCTCGACTAGTTGAGGATCCTGCTTGACTGGTCGAGGGTCTCAAAATTCGAATGATTTAGTTGTTAGACTTCGAATTGAGGAACCTTGGATTTATAAGTTTGCGCCAGGTTATCCTTAGAAACCTGTGATATCGTGACCTTCTCTTTTAGTGATTTGATTCAATAATCAACCTGTGAAAAAATTTGGATCATCTGGATCATCCGACTCGTCAAGCTCAACAAAGATATCGTCCACAGACGTGTCTTCTGATGGTGTAGGTGCTTCTTCCTCTTCTTCGTCTTATTGACCCGGAAGAAATTTCATATTCATCTTGTTTAAATTAATGTTATTAAATGGTAATTCCGACTCTAGTGCCTCAGACGTAGGAATAGGAACATTATAGTGTAAGACAATATATGTCATGAGGTAGGCAAACGGAATACAACCATGACCAGGATGAAGACGAAACTAAATAATGATATAGAAAATAAGAGAATGAAGACAAACTTATATCCCAGATGCAACAGAATGGAGGACACGAGTCATGAATGGAGTAAGTTCTGACTTGTTCCCAGACCTAAGATAGACATTTAATGTAAAGATCCGATGCAGGACTCTATATTTGGAGAGCATATGGTTCAAACGTAGAGCATTACCAGACTTTCATTTAGCATGAAAGCGACATAATTTATAAGTAATTGCTTCCCATTCAGATTGAGTCATTTTATTAGTTAAGTTATTAATAGGTATAACATCATTTGCAACGGCAATCTCAGTCAATGCCGAGATAGTATACCGATTAATAGTGAATGTGTCTTCTATGAATTTAATCATAAATGAAAGATCTTTGAAAGACACATCACAAATCAATGCGTACATCACTTGTGCTATGGAGCGATAAGCCGTTCTGCCCTAACCAAATATGCCTTCCTATCCAATATTTGAGAGTAAGGGAACAAGCTCAAATGGAGCAATGTGAGCAAGATTAACACTACGCTCAATAATTATGTGTCTTGAGCGAAAATCCCTAGCTTGCCCCGAATCTTCTTCGAGGCCCCTTAGGGTTCTCACGTTAGATGAAGTCGGCCTAGATGACGAGCTATCATGTGTTTTGCGTGATGTTGTTCATTTAGTACGATGCTCCATTTAATTATTGCACGAGTTATAACTAAAGAGAGTAAAGAGATTGTGCGTAGATCAGATTTTTCCACAAATCTCATAACAAATGGGTTTGGAATACAAAATAAACCCAAAATAAGAGTTTAACTAGCAAAGATATACTCAAATCTACAAAGAAATTGAAAAATAACTACTTACTAGCAAGATTTAAGAATGGGTTTGTTGAGAGGGCCACCGACTAGTTAAAGAAGAAGATGAAAATGAGATAAGAAAAGTTATTTTTCACTTTTAGGGGTGAATTCGCACGATCCTCGACCGGTCGAGTAGCATGCTTGACTCATCAAGGGTTTGACTAGTCGAGCACGTCCTTGACCAGTCGAAAAACCTAAAAAATTGAATTTTTATATAAAAAAATTTTAATTTTATCATCATCTATTATTATTTTATGCATTTAATTAATTATAAACAAGAAACAAATAAACGCATAAATAATTAATTAATAACACACAAACCAATATCGTGCTTTAAATTTGAGAATCTATTCCTGTTAAGCAATTTGGTCAGTATGTCTGCAAGCTGCTTCTCAGTTTGAATATATTCTAGCACAACACTCTTATCTTCAACTAGTTCTCAAATATAATGATATCGGATATCAATATGTTTTGTACGAGAATGTTGGATTGAATTTTTTGAAATGTTAATTGCACTCAAATTATCGCAATATAAAGTCATTGTATCTTGTGCAATGCCATAATCAGCTAACATTCTTTTCATCTAAATAAGTCGAGTGCAGGCATTACCAACTACAATATATTCAGCTTCAGCAGTTGAGAGTGATACAAAGTTTTGTTTCTTACTAAGCCATGTAACTAAACAGTTCCCCACGTAAAAACATCCACTAATGGTAGATTTTCTATCGTCAATATTTCTAGCCTAGTTTGTATCATATATCCGGTAATTTGTACGAATGTATCATACGAATACCAAAGTCCTAAATTAGCAGAACTTGCAATATATCTGATTATCCATTTAACAACAATTAGATGTGATTCTTTAGGATTAGATTGATATCGGACACATATTCCAACACTAAAAGCAATATCAAGTCTACTAGTAATTAAGTATAAGAGACTATCAATCATACTTCGATACAAACAGGAGTGTACACTTTTACATGATTCGTCTTTTGAGATTTTAAGAGTTGTATTCATTGAGGTATCAAACTTCTTTCTATTCTCAAACCCAAACATTTTTACAAGATTCAAGGCGTATTTGACTTGTGAGATGAATATACCATCTTCATGTTGCTTAACTTGTAATCTAAGAAAGTAGTTTAGTTCACCGACCATACTTATTTCAAACTTGGATTTCATTAGATCTGCAAACTCAATTGATAAGTTAGTGCATGTAGATCCATAAATTATATCGTCAACATAGATCTGTACTATCAGTATATGATCGTTATATTTCTTGATGAATAAAGTTTTATCAACGCTACCCATAATGAAGTTATGACTAAGTAAGAATTTAGTCAATTTTTCATATCATGCCCTGGAACCTTGTTTCAGACCATAAAGTGCCTTTTAAAGATGGTATACATGATCTGGAGATTTGGGGTCCTCAAAACCCTTAGGTTGTTCAACATAAACCTCCTCATATAAGTCACCATTTAGAAATGCACTTTTGACATCCATTTGATATATTTTGAATTTCTTATGATATGCAATTGAAATGAATGATCTTATGGATTTAGGGCGTGCAACTGGCACAAAGGTTTCATCATAATCAACACCTTCTATCTGAGTGTACCCTTGTACAACCAGTCTAGCCTTATTTCTGATAATATTACCTATTTCATCAGATTTATTCTTAAAAATCCATTTGATTCCTATTACATGTTTATCAGTCAATCTAGAAACTAAGTACCACACATCATTTCTGACAAATTGATTTAATTCTTCTTGCATGACAATTATCCAACTTTCATTGGTAAGTGCTTTGTTTACATTGGCCGGTTTAATTTGGGAAGTAAAGCAAACATAATTACAGATATTTTCTAATTATTTTCTTATCTAAACACCAATACAAGGGTCACTGAGTATTTGATCAGTTGGATGATCTTTAACTGATCTTAATTCAATATTAGCTGATTTCGATGAAGAGTCATGTATATCATTATATTGACTTCATCATCTAGATCGGGAGTGGGTGTGATTTGTTGATCATCAATTACCATATTTATGGATTCCTGAATCACCCCATTTTTTTTATTAAGAACTCTGTAAGCACGCCTATTTAGGGCATAACCTAGGAAAATTTCATCATCACTCTTGGCTTCGAATGTTCCCAAATTTTCTCGGTCTCTTAAAATGAAGCATTTACATTCAAAAGTCCTAAAATATTTAACAGTGGGATTTTTATTAAACTATAGTTCATAAGCGATTTTATTTTTTGATTTTCTAATATAAACACGATTTATAATATAACATGCAATATTAATAGCTTCAGCCCTATAAATTTTTTAGTAGTTTCATGCTATTCAACATTACACTAGCCATTTCCTATAGAACTCTATTTTTTCTTTCAACAATTCCATTTTGTTGAGGTGTTTTGGGATTAGAGAACTCATGTGATATACCATGATCATCACAGTACTTCTCAAAATTGTTATTCTTGAATTCCGTGTCATGATCACTTCTTATTTTGATTACATATATCTCTTTTTCAGTCTGAATACGTTTTAAAATTCTTTTAATTTCATCAAGAGTATCTAATTTCTCTTTTAAAAAGGCTACCCAAGTATATCTGGTATAATCATCAACAATGACCAGAAAATACTTCTTTCCACGTCTACTCTTAGTTTTAGTTGGTCCTACTAGATCCATGTGGAGTAGTTCTAGTGGTTTGGCTGTGGCTAAGGAATTTACTTTCTTGTGACTACTCCTAGTATGTTTACCAATTTGATATATGCCACATACTTTTTCTATCTTTTTCAGGTTGGGTAAGCCATGTAAGTGATCTCTTTTACTCAGCTTATACTGACCTCTATAGTTAACATGTTCAAAACGTTTATGCCAAAGTTCAGTCTCGTCTGTTTGGACCATGTAATATGAATGGTTAGATGAGCAAGAGTCATCAATAGTATAACAATTTTCAAAAGTCGTACGACCATTTAATATTACATTACCCTTCTCATTTATTATCTCACATCCATTATCAGAAAATTTCACATTGTGTTTGTTATCAAAGATTTGAGATATGCTTAAGAGGTTGTGTTTTAAACCTTCAATATAAGGTACATTTTCAAAGGGAGGAAGGTTAGGAAGTTGTACAGTACCTTGGCCTGTTATTTCGTAGTTGCTTCTATCACCGAAAGTAACTGAGCCACCATTAACTTCTTTGATATTCGTGAATATCACTTTGTCACTTGTTATATATCTTGAACATCCACTATCCAGGTACCATTTTGAGTGGCTAATGGCTTTGAAACTTGTGTGGACTACAAGACACTTAACCTTTGGAACCCATTTCATAATGGTTCTAGGTTTAGGAGTGACTTTTGAGTTTAGCTGTATTTGAGAGTTATGATTTTTCCTTTCTCTATAAACTCCACAAACATTTGAGTTAGATTTAGTAACTCTTTAAGTAGGTCCACTTATTTTCTCAGCTAAGTAAGATTTATTATTCTTTTGATATTTATAGTTGATGGTTTTATTATTTTTAGGAACTTGAAATGGTTTTGAGTTTTTGTAATCATTATAAATAAAATCTCTTAAAGTCTTACTTTTAGAGTTAGAAGATTCTCCTCTTATAAAGATAGGAGTAAAATCCTTGGATTTTGAAGAGTTATCTTTAATAAAACCCAGACATGATTTGTCACCACATTTTCTAGTTGAGATTAATAATTTTTCAAGCTTTTGGTCACCATGGATATATTTCAAAGTGTCTTTTAAATTCAAAATGGAGGAAATTTCAAGTTTTAGTTTTTCATTTTCAGTTTTGATATTTTGCAATTCAGAAGATTTAAAACTAAATCTAATTTTGTTTTTTTCAAAACAATCTAAAAAATTAGATTTTTCTAAAACTGTATTTTCAAGTTCTTCTTTTAATTTAGCATATTTCTCTTTTTGAATTTTCAGTTTCACAACAATTTTACAACTTTCTCTGTATAGGGCATTGTAGGCATCTTGAAGGTCGTCTTCATTTTCATTTTCAGGGTCGCTCCTGAGATTTTCATATTTAGATATATTACAGCTATATGAGGAAGTGACTCTGGATATGGTCGTGAGGGCTTTCACATCATTTGTATTTGCATTCTCTTGTTCTGATTTATCATACTTATAAGTGCTTTTAGAGTGAGATGATTCATCACAAGTAGCAATCATGTCCTGTCTTCTTTACTTATCCATTTTAGGACATTTATTAACCAAATGGCCATATTTATAACAGTTGAAATATTTGGGTTTGGGATTGTATTATCTTCACTTATGTAAATTTGGCTACAATAACTAGTATATGAAAAAACAATTTATGTTTGATGTGATATGAAACAAAGCTCCTAAATTTAAAGTTTATTGATGGTTTAGATTCTTTTATGAAATCACAGGTAACACTTATAAACCTAAGATGGATCGCCTTTTTCAGCTAGATTTCTTTTAAAATCTTTTGAATCTGATGCTTAATCACGTAAAATAAGTTCGAAATTTTATTATTTTTCTTATGTTTAAAATTTTTATACAAGTAATCATTGTTTCCACAATTTCAATACTTTATTTTTTAATTCCTTGCAATGTAAATTTCATTTTCTCTTCCACCAGTAACTCTCTCAACATATCTTCCACTAATAATGGCATTATTAGAAGATCCCTTAAGTGGTTTTCACATAATTATTTACGTTGGCACAATTGGCTTTTCGGACCTGAATCATTTTTTGGATTCATAATCAAACCATCCTGGTAATCTGAGATTAAACAAAGCAAAAGAACAGGCATCTCACCATTAACTTTCATCAACTGTCGCTAATTTATAATCAATGTAATAAATTTATTCAAATGTTATTGCAAAGTGCCCTTCCTTCAACTCAGAATTATATAGTGCAAGATAAAGATACGACGTCACTAACTGTTTTTTCTACTCAAAATACCCACCCTTCTTCTCTATTGGCTTCTCCTTTTCTTTCAATTGTAAGTACAGAGTCTTCCTTCACCAACGTTCATTTTTTACCTTTATAATGCGTAATTGAACCTTGAACGTTGGCATCTCAAATCTAGTAAAACAATACATGAACACTAATATCACTCTTGTGCTAAATGGTTTCTCAACTTGTGATGTTGATGGCAATTTATTACAAGAAAACAGTATATATTATGTAAGCAAAGCAAAATTATTAATAAACTAATAATAAATAAGAGGCATAACAATACACGTGATGTAATAATTTTTGTATATTCACAGAGGTTTCTGCCTTCGCTCGAACAAGAAAACCTAAAAGCATAGGCTTGCACGCTTTTCCTTTAAAAGAGGAGAGACGTTTCTTTGAAAGGAAAATACCACCACCGCCTAAACAAAATATATGCATCAAGGATCACTTTAGAATCCCTCCGGCACATTCCACGTAAACGGCAAGTGTACTTTCAGAACATCCAGTCAATTAATGCGATTAAAGAAAAATAAATCATACCTCTGGGGTCAGGTTAGAGAATTAAAATAAAGTGAATGGCAGACAAATGACATAAAATGATATCTCATTTCTATAAAGGATGTAAATTTGTCCCTAAGTGCAGACAAAGGACCTACAAAATTATAGAGTGGAGCATTATTGTGCCCAAGGAGTACCCAGAGTTGGTGCGTCCATTACTTCCACCGCTTGGCAGGAATCTTGGAGCCTCTCAGATTTGGACGAGGGTTGCCTACTGACGCTGTCAGTATCTAGTAGCTACTTGACGGTGCTTTGTGGCCCACCATGATCTATGTTTTCCATTCACACCATTCATCCATTTCTTTTTTTCAAATCATTTAGGGCATAAGCCGACAAACGAGACATCCAAATCTCATGCAGACCACACCACAGAAAACATTGGTGAGAAAACGACCCCCGTTAGAATCTTCTCGTAGCAAAAAAAGTTTTAATAAGTTGATATTCGTATTTTGCTTTCATTAAAGTTTGTGTCACATAATGAATAATATTGAATAAGTTAGATGGCAAATAAGCATTACAATAAGCCTAGGAAGCTTTTAATGGTGGTGTTCAATCACCTCTGTTTTCTTGTAATGTGGTCCACTTGAGATCTGGATCTGTCTTATTTTTATATTAATGCCTTGAAATGATTTTCAAAAATAGATAAATACTGTAGATAAAACACATATATCATGGTGGGGCCAATAGAGCACTGTCTATTAAACCACCTTGCTAATCACAGCATTAGTGCTCAATCCGCGTCCATCAGATTTTAACTTTCAAAAGTCACTTTTGAGGTGCGTGTAATTAGTCCCACCCACAGCATTGCTGGACTCGGATTGCCGGGTGACTCCAATGCCACAGAGTGGTGGTGTTAGGGCATGGTGGAATTTGATTGGACAGTTTGCCAATATGGCTATATTTTGAAAGTTGTTAGGCTCTATTACCTATTCGACTTTGCCCACCTTTGATAGCAATCCATGGCCTAATCAAATTTCCCAACGTCCTGGTCACCACACAATCGGAGTCCATCATTGATGGATGGACATTAACGTCCACGGACTCCCTACAGCAGTATCATAACAGGGTCACCACACAATGGGAGGTCCATCATTGCTGGATGGACATTAACATCCACGTACTCCTTACAGCAGTGTCACTGGTGCCCTGGCTTGGATGTAGATGGCGTGATGACTTTGCCATGAACGTCTATGGTGACCGGACGTGGCAGGATTTGAGAGGGCCATGTGTCCAGATGGGCTAACCAAAGCAGGACGCGGGGAAAAGGATTGGCTACTCCCCCTGCCACCAGCTAATGGCTGGTGTTCGGTGCTCTGTGGGCCCCACCATGATGTATGTGTTTCATCCATTCTGTCCATCTATTTTTCTAGATCATTTTATGGCATGAGACAAAAAATGAGTTATCTACCAATCTCAAGTGGACCACATTATAGGAAAACGTGTTGAATGAATTTCGACTATTAAAAACATTTCGGAGGCCTCTCATTTTTGACATCAATCCTTGAATTGATTTTTAAAAATCGATGAACGGAATGGATGAAGCATGTACATCATGGTGGGGCCTACAGAGCACCAACCACCAACCACAGGGCTGGTGGCAAGGGGAGTAGCCAATCTATTCTTGGATTGGGACGGAAGCGGATTGGCTGGTGTACCACACACCAGCTATATAGCGGCTGTAGGAACGTGTTGTACGAGGACGAGCACTGACACTCTTCGAGCTCCGAGTTGTACGATCACAAAATTTCCTATCGCCGAATCCGGTGCCGACAGCCTCCGTGGTACCCCATTCTCAGCTCCCAGCGCCCATACGTCAGATTCCGATCCTGGGATCCTACAAGGAGGATTTTCGATGTGATTTTTTTTTAAAGGGGCATAACCACAAGCATAACCAAGTCACAACAACATCATCACCACATATCCACTAATAAAATCATTTGAGTACAATGTTGAAAGGGAAATACATATATGAAACAAGAACTCCAAAGCTCTGGCACACGCTCCTGCCTCAACGTTACTATGACCTAACGTCACCTGTACGCGACGGTCGTGCATAAGCTTACTAAGAAGCTTAGAGGGTGGTGCGTGTGTACGCAATACATGCGCTAATCACACAAATATCAGAGTAAGCGAAAATATTGGCAAGTCCACGAATACTGTCAACCATAACAGGTTATGTGATGCAAAATATAGTAAATCAAATGTCATATACAGAGGATGCAATGCAAAAGAAATGACAAAGCTAGAGTGTGTAGTCGGGATGATAATACATGGTATCACAAGTTGTAGGGTTCATCACAACGGTCTTTTATCCAAACTAGTCTCATACATAAATTTGGATAGTTAGACTCAGTGTGGTAAACTCCTGATCTCAGGTTGGTCGCGTGCCCAACCGAAATCCTGGCCATTGCGAGGGTACACATAATGATTTGGTTGCATGCCACCACCCCGAGTGGATAGTGAATAAATGAATGACTGAGTCAAGTGTTGAGTACGCAACTCCTGCTCAGCAAGTCCATATATGACCACCACAGTGCTTCGAATGTGGGACAAGGTTCCGCCTCACTATATGCACAGTAGCCTGCCAGCACAGTAGTCTGCCAACCACTAGTAGCTCGCCCAGGCCCCAACCACATCAGCGCCCGCCCACGTGTGCAACAGTGATGGGGAGTCACAGTATCAGTACCGTATATCTCTGGGATATCACCGGAGTTTAGTATACTGTACATCAGATCGCCGCCAAGCATGCAAGTGGAAGAGACCTCACTATCTGCCTGACCTGTAGTCTGCCAATATTTTCCCAGCACATTGATAACGGACCCATTTACGAGCTGGTCAAACTCAGTCCAGCTTTGCCCCCTACCCTCGGGCGGATAAGGCCACACCCCCTTCCAACCGACCACGACACAGTGGGAGACATGGCCTACTGGTATTTGACACTCGTGCGCTCATGTATCCACTCGGTCTCGATGTTAGAGCATCTCCTGGCCATAAAGGTTTAGGGTTTTTCACCCACAGACATCCAAAGTGCCCATATGCTGAGTCTAAAATATTTCCAATGTCCCATCTGGTCATCCACGATATGCCTGTGAAAACCATAACCCTTGTGTCACTAGGGTGTACAGTGATCATGTAACACAAAATGCGATGTGCATGAGTGATACCATCCAGTCATGCATCAACCTGCGCGTACCACGCAATCATGTGGGGAAACTCCGTCTCTCAGGGAGTCTCATAAACAATCAGCCCAATGGCATATGTTATGATCAATCACTCTTCATAACAAGCATGCAAATGATGCATATGAGCATGTATCATGATGTAATACTAAGCATTTTCTTAGTGTGTCCTACTATACTAAGTACATTAGCACGATGATCAGATGTAATAGACAATAATCGGCCTTAAGCAGTATATCACATACAAAGAGTAGGAGCGGAACGATACGCCCTACTAGGCATGAAGCAGTCTATATGATACGGCCCATGTTAGACTATCGTAACATATTTAAGGTACTAATGTGTCGTGTATCCTAAGGCAAGGTCCAATGAAAGGAGGATGGATTTAACCCACGAATCAAGGTAAACTACAATAGTGGATATACAAAATCTGATACCACATATTCTTTCATCTACGGCAAGGGGTGATGATGTACTAAACAATGGTTAGACCAAATCTGATACCACAAATTCTACCATCTATGGCAAAGGGTGATGATGTACTAAACAATGGATGACCTAGATGATACATTAATGACAAGGGTGGACCTCACACTCGTCTTAACAAGTAGATGAACGGTGTGAATGATATGTACATGTTACGAGGTCCTAACAAATGGGGTACAAGGGTAGGATACACCTCTTGTGGTGAGTCAAGTGGGTATACAATGAGGTGAGTTCACAGGGTGAGCTAACAGGGTAAACAATTGGGCTTTCTCAATCTCTTATCATGAATAAACTGAGCTATCTTTGGGGCTCGGTACGTACACAAAGTGGGCCTTGGTGGGTCCATACATCTAGGACTATGTATCCTTTTAAACAAATGGGTAGCCCGCTCAACATCTAAGCGGGCCTTGGGTATGATCACTAAACTTGGGCAAACACAAGTATCTAGATGGGCCACACTTCCTGTGGAAGGCCTGGTGTGAACACAAGGTGGGCTTCATGGTTTGGGTAGCACTACGGGGCATGGTGGAAAACACCATTATCAAATGGGGGCCCAACAGTTTGGGATAGCCCAATATGGTGAGGTCTATACCCTACCACACGTGTGGGACCCTATTCATAGTAGAGTGAAGGAAGGTGGGTTGGAAAATGGATATAACAGTGGGCCCTACAAGGTATGGTTTCCAATGGTGGACATTTAACCACTACCATTCCCTTGGTGCGGCCCACTAAAAGTTGGATTTGACTCACGATGGGGCACACAACCCTATAAGAGATGGAAGAAATAGATGGATAGTGAATATATAACACATATGTCACGCCCCAAACTCGAAAAACAGACTCACAAAATTCTCGATCGCCGAATCCAGCGCCGACAGCCTCCGTAGTAACCCATTCTCAGCTCCCGGCACCCATATACCAGGTTCTGATCCTGGAATCTTACAAGGAGGATTTTTAACATGAATTTGATTCGTAATAAGCATAACCATAAGCATAACCCACGAACAATAACCAAGACACCATCACAAAATCCACTATGATAAAAAACTTTAAGGTACAATGCGTATAAAAGGAAATACAATAACAGAATCGGAAGCTCCAGAAGTAGGCTGCGCACTCCAATCTCAATGCTGTTGCGGCGTCCTAGCGTCACTTGTACACAATGGTCATGCATAAGCTTACGAAAAGCTTAGAGGGTGGTGAGAGTATGTGCGCAATATAAGCTTGATCAGAATGCAATATCAGAGTAATGTAGAATATGCTGGCGAATCCATGAATACTATCAGCCGTACTAAGGCTAAGCGATGCAAGGCATGAATGCTATCAGCCATATCAAGACCAAGCGATGTAAGGCGTGAATAATGTCGGCCATACCAAAGTCATGCGATGCGAGATGCAACTCAAGTATACCAGTTCTCATCCGAATCCACATATCAATGCAGCTCATCACTAGATCATCAAATATTAGTACAGTTCTCATGCTGGACAATCACCGGATTCTAGTACACTCTACGCCAGCTTACCGCCCCTATCCGAGCGCATAACTGGGTAAGTGGAAGAGACCTCACTATCCACCTGCCAATATTGGGCCCAGCTCATTAATAACGGATTCATTCCTCAAGCTGGTCAAACTCAACTTAGATATTGCCCTCTCACTCAGGCGAGTAAGGTCACACCCCTTCCAAACCGACCACGACACAGTGGGAGACACGGCCTACTGGTATACTGCCCTCGTGCACTCATGTATCCACTCGGTCTCGACGTTGGAGTCATCCTCTAGTACCAACAGGTTTAGGGATTTTCACCCAAGGACATCTATGACACCTCAATGCTAGAAACAATATTTTCAGTATCCAATCCGGCTCTCCACGATATGCCTATAGAGGCACCGACCCTGATGTCGCTAGGGCATATAGTAACCAGATCACACAATGCAAGATGCATGAGTCATACAATCCTGTCATGCATCAATCCTGCGCGTACTGTGCGCTCATGAGGGATAACATCGCCTATCAGGGAGTCTCATAAATAACTTACCTGAAGGCATATGCAATGGTCAACCTCATCTCATCACAAGCATGTAGATGATGCATATGAGCATGTATCATGATGCTATGCTGTCACATACTCATAATCGGTATCGATAATCGGCATCGATAATTGGCCTATATGTAAGGCGGGGTCCATAGATGGACTCCAAGATTAGAACAATCCTACTAACAACCAATGAGGACCCAACATTATGGGTTATCCCAATATGAATAGATGGGTCATGCACATATCAATGGGGCCCAATGAATAGGGTCAACCCATTTAGAGAATGATGAGAATGGGCCTAACAAGGCCTAAGGGAAGGTCACAATGTGGACATTTAACCATCATTGCCCATCAATATGGACGTTTAACCAACATCAAAATGTGGTTGAATGTGGTTGAATGTCCACCTTAGACCCTTGGTCCTTATCTTTTAGGCCCATGATATTATTACTTAGTAGGCTATCCCAAACTATTGGGCCCCCACTAGTAGTTGTACTCCTTCCATATCATATAGAAATTAAGTACCTAGACCCCTCCTTGATTGAGAGGAGAATATAACATCATCGTATGACGTACATAGCTTAATCCATATTTCATCCCCCATGTACACCTAGACCCAAGGAGAGTATATCTCATGGCATACTTAGTCATTTTCATGACTCATGAGCATCATGTGTGTGCTTGGTAGATGGTTGATTTGTCATGGCATTATGCCTTTTAACAGGCTATTATGGGACTCCCTAGGAGATGGGATTGTCCCTCTTAAGCGCGATGGATGCGCAGGATCAATGCATGTTTGATTGGTGTGGTGCATGCATCTGGCATTCTCATAACATGCTATCATTCGCCCTAGTTTCATCAGGACTGCAGCCTCCACAGACACCTCATGGATGGCCGAGTTTTTGGATGCCAAAAATACTCATTGAGCACTGTAAGGCATGTAGGATGTCCTTGGGTGAAAGTCTCAGAACCTTCGTGGTACCAGGAGATGCTCCAACGCCGAGACCGAGTGGAAAACATGAGCATCGGTGCCTACTACCATAAGGCCATGTCTCCCACTATATCGTGGTCGATTGGAAAGGGGTGTGGCCTTACCTACCTGAGTGAGGGGGTAATGGCTGGGCTAAGTCTGACCAGCTCGTAAATGGGTCCACTACTGTCGAGCCTTTTTTGTGTTTGTTGTCCACGGGTGGGTAGTGAGGTCTCTTACGCTCGCTAGGCTGTGCGGTTAGGAGAGCGGCAGTCGTTCTGTAGTGTATTTGACCCCAGTGATTTTCCTAGAGTGGAACTATACTGATATATTGAACTGAGGTAAGGATGAGCTTGATCGCATTACATATTGCACGTGACATTGGCTTTATAGGCCCCACATTGTATTGTTCAGCCTTGGGATGGCTGTTGGCACTCCTGCATCGCATTTCAAAGCCTTGTTATGGCTGGTGGTGTTCATAGTCCTTGCCACATATTCCGCATACTCTAATATTGCATTCACGGCACTTGTCTACACACACTTACACCGTCCTCTAAGCTTTCTATAAGCTTATGCACGATTGATGCGTGCAGGTGATTTTAGGCCAGTGAGCGGAGCAAGATCTAGGGCGAGTCCCTGATCCTCTTGGAGTTTTCTTCTTACTGTTCTCGTATTTCCCTTTTTGGAACCTTGCATTGTAAAAGTTTAAATTTCTAGTGGATTCTGTAATGATGTTCCGGTGGTTATAATGTTATGATCTTAGGTATGCTCGTTTTGAATCAGACTTGTATTATTGAAATCCTCCTTGTAGGATCCCAAGATCGGAACCTGGTGAATGGGCACCAAGAGTCGAGAATGGGGTACTACGGAGGCTGTCGCCGCTGGATTCGGCGATCAAAAATTTTGTGAGCTGGTTCCCGAGTCTAGGGCACGACACTCATGCCCTAAAATTATATCTCCAAATAGATGGACGGTGTAGATAAAGCACATACATCATAGTGGGCCCACATAACTTGGTGACGTCACTTCGGTAGTGAATCTTGCTACTCAACCTGTCAGTAGCTAATCCGCGTCCAAGTAGTACCTGGACGCAAAGTTCCTGTAAAAGCCGCAAAGATGTTAGGTGGGGTCCACCAAGATGTTTTTAAGAAATCCACCCATCCATCCATTTTGCGAGGTCATTTAAGGACGCGTGACTAAAATTGAAGTTTATCAAATACTTAAGTGTGTCATACAAGAGGAAACAGTAGGCATTTAGTGAGCACCGTTGAAGCATTTGTATGGCCATAAAAGTTTGGTATCAAGCTATATTTTAGGTGTTTTCACTTCATCCAGTTGGGAATAACCTTATAAACGATTTGGATAGCATATAAACATCAATGTGGAGCCTGTTCACAACCCCAAGTGTAGGGTCGCGATGTAGTAATAATCTCGGTAAGAACGAGGTCGAATCCACAAGGATTGATCTTTATACGTTTCTAAAATTAACTAGAAGTAGAAGTAGAAGAAGATGTAAACCTAAATCTGAATGAATTGAGAGAGTAATTGTAATTAAAGTAATTAAAACTAATAAATTTAAAGATGGGAACTAGAGTTCCAAGGATCCACTTGTAGTGATCAGGGAGCCCTCTTGCTTGATTCACGTAACACAATTGGAATTAGAGTCATATCCTATCCAATTGGAAGATATATCAATAAAACTAAATCTGAACTTTCATTGACCTAATTCTCAATGAAGGAGAACTATGATAATTGGCAGGGATTCCATCACCAAACCATGCTCAGAAAACAATGACAAACAATAGGATTTACCAATCCCATAATCTCAAAGTAGGAGAATTGTGAAGATTAGGAAGGATTCCATCACCCTACCATGCCCATGGGATGATGGTGAACAACAGAACTTACTAATTTCACAATCTCAAATCAAGAAAAGAAAATACTCAAAGCTATTGCAGATCTACTGTAATTTGAGTCACAATAAATAATTAAAAACTAAAAGTATTCCTTAAATATCAAATTAAAATCCATGAAGGTTCATCATAAACATGAATCAAAGCAATAGAAACATCTCATCACGTTACAAGCTTCATCTCTTAGCCCTAGCTAAGAGGTTTAGCTAACCATAGACATGATTGGATCTAAAACCCTAAAAGAAAGCATGAAAAACTAAGGAAGAAAGGAAGAAAAACGCTTGGTGACGGCTCTCCACCCTTGTGCTTTGCTCCTCTAAACCCTAGATGATCTTTAGGAATATCTTAGGAATTCCTATTTATAGTTTTGCAGCACCTCCTTTCGCACCGATTTGGAAAAATCTAGAAACCACCTTAAATTTACGCAGTTTCGATTCTATCAGAGTGTCTTTGATATGTCCTTTGATTCTATCGAACAGTCTTCGATATTATCGATAAATAGATCCAGACTATCTAGCCAGTTTAGCCTGAAATTCTGCAATTCTCAATTCTATCGAAGTATCCTCATATGTTCTTCGATACTATTTAACAGTCTTCGATATTATCGAAGTCTATTCTTGCAGTTTTCCAGAACTATACTTTTCTAGTTCCGGAATCTATTTTTAGGACAATTTTCAAGATTCCTTTTCTTCACTTTAAATCTTCGATTCTCTTCCTTCATCACTTGGTTTCCTTGGATCTTTGGCATGTGAATTCTTCAATCTTGGTCTCGTAAGATTCATCCCTTGCCTTGGTGACTTTTAAGCATTAATTCCACGCTGTTAGCACTGTTTTCAATCGAAGCTCTTAAATTCACCTTGCAACACAAACATAAGTAAAATAGGACATTAAGCACTATCATGTTCATAAAACCAAGATATAAATGGGGGATAATATGTAATATTTGACCCTCAACAAAGCCTAAGAAGGTTTCAACTATATTAACTTCTTTTCCTAATTTTCCCTCTTTATGACCCATTTGAGTTTTGTATCCACCTCATTTTTGGTTGAATGTCCTAAAATGAGCTCAAAAAATGGATGGACGGAATGATTTCTCACATACATTCCAGTGGACCCCACCCAATATCCTTGCGCAGGAACTTCTTGCAAAAGGCTTTAGTAGGAAATTCGTGTCCGTAGTACCCAATCAGAAAAGGTGTGTAGGGAAATTCCTACGGTTAAAACCTCCTTAGGGTCGACAATGATACTTACATGCCATCCATACCATTCATAATGGGATGAACTAAAAACAAATTTACTAACCTGATTCAAAACTTCTGTGACCCCACGAATATTTCAACTGTGGACATTCAATTCGGCCTAGTTGAGTATTGGATCCGGCTCATTTTTGGTCTCTTCTCCTAAAATGAACTCACAAAATGGATGGACGTGGTGGATTTATCAAAAATATCATGGTGGGCCCCACATAGACTCCCACCGCAAGAGCTTCTTATGAAAGCCTTTCCCAGGAAATCCATGTCCTACCTAATCCGCATGGGTCTAGATGCACCCGAGGTGGGCACCGTTGTCTCACCAGTTTTGTGGGCCTTATTTGAAGGTTTTGTTGCTACTGGTGCTCAAGCCTACACGACACATAGTGACAATCTTCCCGCTAAGAGGAATTGAGGATCTTATGAATAATGATATTTTAGTTTTCTATTAAGTATTTTAGTTTATTTGAATTAAATATAATGATTTTATTTTCATTTAATAAAAAATAATTTCTTTATAATGTAAAACATTTCCAAATGGGAGATAGGGGCAAATGTGTCAAATTAACATATTTCAGACATTTCAAATGTTAGTTAATAAATAGGTTGTTTCAAATTCAGTACTTAATTTTCAGACTTTAGCCATAATTATCAAACAAGTTTTTTTTACTTCAGATTTCAGATTCAGGGTTCAGATTTCAGATTCAAGCTTTAGATTTCAGATTCAGTCTTTAGAATTCAGATTTAACAAATGGGGCCTAACTTGGACAACGCTGGCTCGCTGCGCAAGCTTCAACTAAATGAACTTGAGGAAATCCGGAACGATGCTTATGAGAACTCATGAATTTACAAGGACAGGATGAAGGTTTTCCATGACAGGAACATCCTTCGAAAATCATTCATAACCAGTCAAAAAGACCTTCTGTACAATTCTCGGTTAAATCTTTTTCTGAGAAAACTTCAATCTCGTTGGACTAGCCCTTTCACTGTTACTAATGTCTATCCTCATGGGGCCATCAAGCTAAAGAATTTGACAAATGACAATGTTTTTAAAGTGAATGTACATCATTTAAAGCCATTTGTTGAGAAGTTTGATTCAGAGGATATGTCCATACCTCTGATTGATCCTGTGTATCAGGATTGACCTCCTAATCTGATGTAGGTGTAGTTAGGTTTACTGCTTTCATAGGATTTAGGATTAGGATAGTTTGATTTCAGTTTGTTTAGCCTTCATGCTAACTCATCTTCATAGTGAAAACTTTGGAAAACCTTCAATTCTTCTTCTTCAGGTATTATCGTCCTATCACTTCCCATTTCTTTTCGTTGTCTCATGTGCATTACATGCTCATATCTTTTACATTAAGGACAATGTAGATTTTAGGTTGCGGGTGTGGATTATGTAAACTAATTAGTGTTTTCTTAGTCGTCGAGCAAAAATTCTGAAAAGTTTTAATTTCTCAAATTAAAAACCTATTTGGAAAGTGATAGTTTGTGTAATTAAGAATGTCTTGAGTATGATGATAAGATGGAGATTGAACTTTGAATAGTTGGAGTTTGATCAACTAAGTAAACTATCATCTAAAGTTCTTGCATTTAATTGACTAAGAGGAATTTTGAATATCATGTTGATCTAAGTCAAGACACGTTTGAGTTGCTTTCTGTGAATGATGCTAAAATCTATGATTATTAGTATGCGTATCATTGATAGATGTTAAGAATTAAGTCTGGAGAATTTTATCTACCTTTTTATTAAAAAAAATGAAAAGAACCAGTTAAAAAACAATGAGATCGATAAAAAAGTCATGTATGATAAAAAGAACCAGTTAAAAAACAATGAGATCAACAAAAAAGTCATGTATGATGAAAAGAATGGAAAGCCTGAAAAGTCTGAAAAGAATTATGATGAAAAGAATGAATAAATAAAAGTGATCGTCGATATAAAATCAAAAACTAGAAAAAGAAGAAAAAGGGGATAAGTTCGGAATCTGCACTTGATTTTTCAATTAATCTTGAAGTGATGAGCATGGCTAACATTATGAAATATATTTTTTTTTTTTTTGGAAAGTAAGTTGAAATTCACTAAGCACATTGGAAAAACATGATATATGAGCAAACTTGAAGTGAAGATAATCCATTGTAACCAAAGTGTCAAACTCAGCAGATTGCATGGCAAACAGATTACCTGCACATACCTAGCCCGGAATGTTCGCAAAATTTGATCGAGTCCAAGTCGGCGTAGTGAGTTCCCCGTAAGGCCGCACCAACGCGCAAGGCAGCTAACCACTTTGACGATCAAAAGGAACGAACACTCCTAGGGTGATTACATAGCAAAGGAACAACGGACCTAACAGTACGGGAATTCTCGTAAAGCCGCGACAAATGCGTAGAGGCCCTTAGTTTTCAGACATACCCTCCAATGTTGTAAACAATCCGATGTGAAGAGGTTGTGATTGGTGATCCGTAAAGCCACGACGAATGCGCAGGAGACAATCACAACGTTTTCCTCAACCCTCGTGATATGTGCAAGTCATCTTTTTCCAAACAGTCGACTGACAGTGATACAATGGTAAGCAATAGATTTGAATCGCTACCCTTCATTCTGACCAGAAGGGTGGGGTGTCCACTTGCTTTGACCTTCAGTTGCTAGCAACCTCGGTCAAAGAGGGGTATCTGTAGACACCCCACCCAGGCTAATATTTTGATTTTGTTAAGACAATCCGAAAACCATGATCATACCCTAAACTTAACCCTAATCCTAACCTGAGCCATTATGAGTCATCATTCAATCCAGACCATGTCCAAAACCGATCTATTTCTCGGGTTATTTTCGGGTAACAATCGATCCAAATTCGAGCCATTTTGAGCCAAATATCCAAAACGGACTTTGTTTCACTCTAAGGACCCAAAAAAAGGACCCACCGGATGAATTTCGAAGGAAGCTGTACCGAAGCGGTAGTTTGACTACCGCCGGCGGTAGTCAAACTACCGCTTCCTCTCAAAAAGCTAGCACTGAGTCAGCCACACGAGATTCAGACTCAGCCAAGTCCGGGCGGTAGTCGGACTACCGCCGGCGGTACTCGGAGTACCGCCGCGTGCAGCCTGAGTATGGACAGTTGTCCCAGCGTCCAAAAGTCAACTCTCTCATACATTTACCCTCCTCATCCTCACTATTTACCATTTTACCGCTCTCCATAGCCAATGGAAAAGTGCCATGTGGCATTCCTCTCTCCACAGCCAACCATAGCTTGCCACATCAGCATTTACCCCTCCCAAAGTCCAAAATTACCACAATGCCATCGGAGAAGGCTATAAATAGCCCTCTCCCCTTTCATTTTCACACACCAAACCAAGGGAGGGAGAGAGAGAGAAAGAGAGAGAGAGAGAGAGAGAGAGAGAAAGAGTAAGTGAGGAAGAAAGTGAGGGAAAGGGAAGGAGCTCCCAAACCCTCAAAGTTCTGATTTTTCCAGCCACCCCCTAGCCCTCTTCTCAACTCTTCCAACCCAGAAGCCTAACCCAGTTTGATCATGGTTCAGTCTATGTCTTAGCCTACGCAAGAATCAAGCCAAAGATCCATCACCCTACAAGCATTCATCATGACATTTACTCCCTTCTCAACCCCCTGCTTCTCTAGATCTCTAGTGGACGTATGCTCTGTGACTTGTCGTATATCGGATCCTGTCACATCAGAAATTCCTAGTGATCTAGTCCACTTTTCTTATCTATTTACATAAGCATCATCACATCCGCCCTCTAGATACATTGTTGGACGTATGTTCTATAGCCTGCCGAAATCCACTTGTGACTAGTCCCATCATGGCTGTAGCATCATCATCATCCCTTGAGATTATTTTACCACACTAAGTTAAGACCGTACATTTGTGCGGGCAGAGAGGGTGCCTAACACCTTCCCTCTTTGTAACCGAGGTCCCTTACCCGGAATCCCAGATCGTAGACCAGGAGTCAATTAAGGTAGGAGAATCTTCGGATTTCTCCAACCTTATGTATTCCGTGGGTTCTACCCGACCGCGGAATTCTGAGTAATATTGGCTAGTGGCGACTCCAACAATCACAAATCAGCTTAATCACCCCCAACATCATCATCACAACACTTTTACTAAACAAAGTGGACGCCGATTTTTCAGTGTCTACAGAATGGCGACTCCACTGGGGAAGAGTCTAGAACGCACTAGCTGAGACCCGACTCGACAACGTGTGCTATACTAATCTCAAGGGACATTCATTACTGTATTCATACAAAACAAAAAAAAAAAATCTTTGGTTCACACTTGCTTGGGCAAAGATTCGAAACATGACCACTCGATCCCGTGTAGCCATGACTTCTCAAGCGACCCATGAAGAGCCGGCACCCCAACCAGCTCCTGAAATATCCGCACCTACGCCTGCACCCGCACCCATACCTACACCTGTACCCTTACCAATAGCTCCGACAGATTTCTCAGCCAACGTCGCCACACAAGAGCTACTACTTCGAACAATGTAAAAGCTACTGCTTCGCCTGGTGCCAAGTGCTACACCGAATACGCAGATGACCCAGCCTAGTGTGCAGAACAGCTCCTTCCCTCAGACTCCCTTTGCCTTCTCTTTCATTCCTCCGGCAAATCTTGTGCTCCCTCTCCCAGAAGAATCAGCACAAGATCATCAACAGCAAGCAATCGGGAGCAACCCTCCCCCACATCTCTACTCAATACATCACAACAATCCGGTTACAGCACATGCAAATCACAGACAAGAACTGGCGGATGCCCATGAAGGGGGCCAGTTTCGAGTCCAGCTCACTCCCCCTAACGGGATTAACCTCCCGGAATTGGCAGATACCCCAGGTGGGAGCCATTTCTGAACATCCCACCCTCCTCCGAAAGGGAGTGGTGTTCAATTCCAGCTACCTCCCACCACCGGGAGTCCACCTTCTTTCCATCAAACCCCCATTCTAGATCCATATGAAGAAGAAGCAGCACAAGCCCTACAGCAAGGGGCAAGATACCCGCAGCAAAGTAAGTCAGAAATTGAGGAATTACGAGAGCAGTTACAAATGGTGCAAAATCAACTCCAGAGACAACAAGGTGTGGATCATCCATCCACCAAATTCAGGGACCTCTGTCCCTTCCTAGACGCTCGGGTACCTCCAAATTTTAAGGTACCAAAGTTCAAAAGGTATGACGGTAGTGGGTGCCCCACAGCACATCTAAAAGCCTTTTGTGGGGAGCTCAATGCGATAGCAGGGAATGATAGTGCTTTGATAAGACTTTTCCAGAAATCCCTTAAGGGTGACGCTCTAGATTGGTACACCTCACTAGATAGCCACCAAATCAGAACCTGGGAAAAACTTTCACAAGTGTTCATTGACAGGTTCTCATACAACCTGAACATGGCTCCAAGGAGAGCTGACTTGGCTGCCCTGAGGCAAAAAAGTGATGAATCTTTATCAGCATACGTAGGACGGTGGCGAGCCATGGTGGCTCGAATGAGAAACCCCATCGATGACGAGGAACAGATATCCATGATCGTGCATTCAGCACATCCCAGCATTTCAGGATATCTGATCTCGTATCCGTACGTAAACTTCTCCCAACTCATCCGAGCTGGAGAACAAGTAGAATCCGGGATCAAGCTGGAACCATCTCCCCATGGCCACATCAGACCCCCTCAATCAAAAGAAACAAAGTCGAGGGGAAACCTGTTGGATATGGGAATGGAAACAGCGCCTCCCATGCAGCCATGCAGCGTACTACCGAAGTTAACAACATCATCGCTAATACTCAAGGCAACAGTATGCTCCACAACCACAGCCACGGCAGGGCAGACAGTACCAGCCACAACAGAATAGGCAATACCAACCTCAGCAAACCCAACAAGGATATCAGGCACAGTCATCTCAACAGCAATCACAACAGCCTAGGGGAAATGCGCAAGGACCATACAAGCAAGGAATGTTAGGGAGGAAGTTCACTCCGTTAGCACAATCATACAGCCAAGTGCTAACAATGCTCATGCAAAAGCAACTATTAACACCCCTCCAGCCTCGACTTCCACCTAATCCCTTGCCTCCCGGTTACAATGAAAATCAGTACTGTGCATATCATCAGGCTCCTGGCCATCTAACGGACCGCTGCTTGCTTTGAAACATGCTGTCTAAGATTTGATCGAAAGCCAGAAGATTGCGATCACCCCACAGGCCAATAATACAGTTCAAGCCAACATTCTCGAAAATCTCCTGCCCTCGCATCAGGCAGGACCCAGCACATCCAGCACCTCTATCGTTAATCACATTGAAGGAGGTTAACCCACACATGCTTATCCACATCATTCCATCCAAGCAATCATGCCCGACACAGCCAATCGGACATGGGGACACCAGCAAGCACCATCGCCTGGACCACAGGTGTCCCTTGAAGCAGCACCAGCTACTCAACCTCTCATATTTCTTGAAGCAGCACCAACATTTCAGTATCTCGTGACTTTGGAAGCAGCACCCAACAGGTCATACCCTCAGAACCTCGCCATCCAAGGGACACACTCAACTCCATCCTCGGTATATCCAAAAAGGTTGAATTCTGAACCTGTCATCCTCCCGATAGGTCTCCCTGACCTAACCCTGCCAACCTTGCAAGGGGCACCCTCAGTTCAGGCCTCGCAATTCCTGATGCCTCACCAACTGGCACACGCCCAGAGGATCCCTCCCCTACATCAAAGGAAAGAAGAAAAATCATGGCCACAACTAATCAGAACTTGGTGGCACCGCAGGAGATATCACTGAGTCTACCACAAACTGTTCCAGTAATAACCCCTCAAACTCAAGAACCATTGGTATACTTAGAAGGAAGAGCGGTTCCTTCCTATAACCCGAAAGCAGTCTCATGGCACTACCCAGAATGCGATGAAGTGGGTAACAATGGGAGATACCTTAGGAGAGATAGTCAGAACCCAAAAGAAACCCGGGGAATTTTGTCGGGAACCACCAAAACTGACGCTACTTATGACATAGCAGCCCAACTCAAAACCATTCCCGCACAAATATCCATCTGGGAACTCCTATGCACGTCAAGGTCGCATCGAGAAATCTTTGCGAAGACCTTGAATGATGCCCATATCTCTCCTGACGTACCCCCCGAAATGGTGGCAAGTATGATTAGTCAACTTCTCGCACCACGAGCCATCACCTTCTCTGACAATAAGCTACCACCTGAGGGCCATGAGCACAGGCGCTCACTAAACATAGTAGCCCACCACAAGAATTTCAAGATCCCACTTGTGCTCATTGATAATGGATTCAGTCTCAACGTTTGCCCTTTAAGGACTGTTGAAAGGTTAGGGATAGAACCGTCCTCCTTCAGACCCAGTACCATGAGTGTTAAAGCCTTCGATAATTCCCGAAGGCAAGTAGAGGCGGAAATTGACCTAGAATTACAAATTGGACCAGATATGACCCTTGTTACATTCCAGGTCATCGATATCCCTGCCTCATTTAACCTTCTCTTAGGACGGCCATGGCTCCATGCTGTTGGAGCCATCCCATCTACCCTCCACTAAAGGGTTAAATTTCCTTCAGAAAATCGAATCATTTCAATACTGGCTGAGCCAGAAACCATCCTCCCGGTGACGGTCAGTATCCCAGAAACTGACATTCCAGTGATTAACATTCAGCATACAGAAGGCGACATCCCATATCACAGTTTTGAATTCGAAAATGTGAACGCAATCGTCAACCCTCGCCCTCTAGCTGTTGAATACGTCATTCCCCCCGCTGAGCGATTGATCCTAAATTACCGTACCAAGTTCCATGAAAAAGGTATGGTAGTGAAACCAGCACCTGCCAATGTACAGAGACAGGGACTGAGATATCAGCCGACATCGAAAGATCAGGCTGAAAGGCTAAAAAGGGGCCAACTGTTTAAATGCACACCCATCGAGTTTGTCAAAGCTGGGACAATTTATGAGGACAAAATGGTATCTCTTGAGGACCAATTCCAAGCACTTAGACTCGCAAAACAAACTAGACAGGAGTCTATCTGGCCACCAATAAGGTGGGATCGGATCCTCAGGACAGAGGAACACACAAGGCCAGGGGCAAAACCCCCAGATCCACCGCATGAGACTAGGAGCATGGAAGCAGGTCCATCCGCAAGTAACCCAAAACTGGGAATGTCCTTTGCAGGCAATGTAGGCCAGAATAAGGAGACACCCATTCACGGGAACACAGGGCAGAAGCAACCCATCCATTAGGTTGACAAAGGTAAGTGGCTTGCTCTAGATTGGACGGATATCCGAATCTCATCCCAGGAATCCGAGGAACAAGAGGAATTTCAACTCCTGGGCACAGAGGTCGAATCAGATTCTGACTCTGAGCCCAGCCCAGCAGACATCATGGTCATCAAGACAGGTGACCCACAAGAACAGACAGGGCAGATCAGCAAGATCGAAAGGGGAAAGGAGCCTGAATGGTCAGCCATCCCCCTAACAATCGAATCAGCCAGCGAACCATTCGTTAGCACCGGCCCTAAAAAAAAACGCCAATGTAAATAGCAATTGGTATCCCGAACCAGGACAAGACCAATCATGGTTTGCAACACCGTACTGTTCAGGATATCTTGGCGACACAAAAAAATCAAAAAATCTTTCAAACACAAAAACATCATATATCTTAAAAAATACAAAAACATCACATATTCCTCAAAATCACAAAACATCAAAAAATCTTTCAAATATAAAAACATCATATATTCCTCAAAATCACAAAACATCAAAAAATCTTTCAAATATAAAAACATCATATATTCCTCAAAATCACAAAACATCAAAAAACTTCCAAAATACAAAAATAATAGAAAATTTTTCAAAAATCACTATACCAAACACTTCTCATGACAAACATGAGTTTGAAGTCGACTCATATGATTTCGATCTAGAATTGGACTTCGAACTCATGGGTTTGGATGAAGCCCCGGATGTGGGAAATGATGATACCGCTCTTGAATTCGAGGATTCCCTCGAAAAATTCGAAACAAAGGCCAATGTTATGGCAGACGACTTCGAAATTGTGAACTTAGGGTCGATGGAATCCCCCAAGGAAGTGCGTATCGGAAAATCGCTTCCCCCAGAATACAAGCAGAAGATGGAGTTTCTGAAACCGAGGTTGTCCAACTTTGCCTTCTCTTATGAGGACATGTCAGGGCTCGATGAAGCGTTGGTGGTGCATCATTTGCCAACAAAGCCAGAAATGAAGCCAGTTAAGCAAAAGCTGCGAAAGATGAAGCCAGAATGGGCCCTGAAAATCCGTGATGAAGTCATCAAGCAATACAACGCGGGATTTCTGGTAGTCTCCAACTACCCGGAATGGCTCGCAAATATCGTACTAGTTCCGAAAAAAGATGGGAAAGTCAGAATGTGCATTGACTTTAGGGACCTCAACAAAACAAGCCCTAAAGATGACTTCCCTCTGCCTCATATCGACACACTGGTAGATAATACTGCTGGACACAAGATCTTCTCCTTCATGGACGGTTTCTCCGGTTACAATCAGATCAAGATGGCCATCGAAGATCGTGAGAAGACTTCCTTCATCACGCCATGAGGAACTTTCTGCTATCGGGTCATGCCTTTTGGATTGAAAAATGCAGGAGCTACGTATCAGCGAGCCATGACTGCCTTGTTCCATGACATGATAAACAAGGAGATGGAAGTTTATGTGGATGACATGATTGTCAAGTCTCGCACGATCGAAGGACACTTTGAAGATCTCAAAAAGCTCTTCGACAGGCTGGAAAAGTTCAAGCTCCGCCTCAATCCGCAAAAATGTGTCTTCGGTGCAACCGGAGGCAAGCTGTTAGGCTTCATTGTTAGCGAAGACAGTATCAGGGTGGATGAAACCAAAACCAAAGCCATCATTGAGATGCCACCACCTAAGACTGAGAAAGAGATTCGGGGCTTCCTCGGGTGAATCCAATATATCAGCCGATTCTTCGCACAACTCACTCCGGTCTGCGAACCCATATTCAAGCTGTTACGAAAGAACTCTCCAAAAGAATGGAATGACGACTGCCAAGCGGCCTTTGATAAAATCAAAAGATACTTGCTAAATCCTCTAGTGCTCGTGCCGCCTACTCCAGGTAGGCCACTTCTGTTATATATCTCTGTCGCAGCGGAAGCAATCGGATGCGTCCTGGGCCAACACGACGATACAGGAAGAAAGGAGCAAGCGATCTACTATCTAAGCCGACGGTTTACAAGCTACGAAGCCAAATATTCCAGCTTAGAAAAGACATGCCTCGCCCTAGTTTGGGCAACAAAACAGCTAAGGCAGTACATGATCGCTCACCCGATACTTCTGCTCGCTCGCATGGACCCGTTGAAGTACTTGTTCGAAAAACGGCATTGACAAGTAGAATCGCAAAATGGCAGTTAATGCTTTCTAAGTTTGACATCACATATGTCACCCAGAAGGCAATCAAGGGGCAAGCACTGGCCGATCACTTAGCAGCACACTCCCTGCCTAACTACCAACCCCTGAAGACCTTCTTCCCTGACGAAGACATCCTCCAGATTGAGGGAGAAGAGGAAAGAAAGGCAGGAGAGTGGACACTCTTCTTTGACGGAGCTGCAAACTCAAAGGGGAGTGGAGTAGGCGCCATACTCTACTCCCCCGAAGACGTCCCAGTTCCTATATCCAGAAGACTAGCATTCCAGTGCACCAACGATGTAGCCGAATATGAAGCATGCATCGCCGGTCTAAGAGAAGCCATCATCCTCAACGTAAAGAAGTTACGAGTCTTCAGAGATTCACAACTCATCATCAATCAGATAAATGGCGATTGGAAGACCAAGGATGAGAAGCTGATTCCTTATCATGTCTATTTGGAAAATTTGATCGAGGAGTTCGAGGAGATCACATTCTCTTACATGCCTCGGGTCAAGAATCAGTTTGCGGATGCTCTAGCTACCCTCGCTTCAATGCTGGAAATCCCAAAAGGAGTTGCTAAATGGGAACTCACTGTCGAACTCCAAGAGGAACCTGCACTCTGCCTACAAATCGAAGAAGCTGAGCCTGCCCCAAATGATCAGCCATGGTACACAGACATCAAAAAATACCTCGAACATCAGAAGTACCCAGAAGGAGCAGCTCTGACTGATCGACGCACAATACAAAAACTAGCAGCTCAGTTCCTGATCACTGGGGGTATCCTCTACAAGCGATCCTTCAACCAAGTCCTTCTCCGCTGTGTGGATGAGACAGAAGCAGCCCAGATCATGTCAGAAATCCACGAAGGACTATGCGGCCCGCATATGAATGGACACATGATGGCAAAGAAAATCCTACGACTCGGCTACTACTGGCTTACAATGGAGACAGATTGCTGCAAGCACGTCAGGAGATGCTTCAAGTGTCAGGAGCATGCAAACCAGATCCATGCCCCTGCCTCCGAACTCTACAACTTGACGGCACCATGGCCCTTCTCTGTATGGGGACTCGACATCATAGGTAAGATCAGCCCTAAAGCTTCAAATGGGCATGAATACATCCTGGTGGCAGTAGACTACTTCACTAAATGGATAGAAGCCGTATCATATACCACTGTCGCAGCATCTCATGTGGTCAGATTTATAAAGAATAACATCATTAGCCGATATGGGGTCCCTCAGGCCATTATCACTGACAACGAAACTCCGTTCGTTAATAAAAGGATGGGCGATTTCCTCGACAAGTTTAAAATACAACGTCATCAATCGAGCCCCTACCGCCCTCAAATGAATGGTGGGGTGGAAGCCGCAAACAAAACTATCATCCGCATACTCGAAAAGATGGTGAAGACATATCGTGACTGGTCAGAAATGCTTCCTTATGCACTCTAGGCTTATCGCACGTCTGTACGGTCTGCTACAGGCGCAACTCCATATGAGCTCGTTTACGAAATAGAAGCAGTACTACCAGTCGAAATTGAAATCCCCTCACTGCGAATACTACTGGAAAGTGAAGTCGAGGAAGGCGAGTGGTAACAAGCAAGGTACGATCAGCTGCATCTAGCAGATGAAAAGCACATGCGGGAGCTAAGCCACTCCCAATGCTATCAAAGAAGGATCGCTCGAGCTTATAACAAGAGAGTCCGGAAGAGAAGTTTCAAAGTCGGTGACATGGTCATGAAACGTATCCTGCCACCTCATTTGCCAGATCCCAGAGGAAAATTCAAACCATTGTGGGACGGACCACTGATCATTCGGGAAGTACTCCCAGGAGGTGCTCTTCGGCTCACCAATCTGAAAGGCGAGGATCTTCCCGAGCCCATCAACGCCGACAACGTGAAAATCTATCACGGGTAACCCTACCTAACCTTGTCAACGATTACAATCGAAAGGCTACATCTCTCAGAAATAAAACTGTATATCCACCAATTACCTTTTCCAAAAACACCCATCACGTCCCCGAAAAAAATAAAATTAAAAATTAAAAATTAAAAAAAAAGGAAGAAAAAAGGAAAAGACAAAAAGAAACCTCAATAAGAAGACCCAGAAAGAAAATGAAGAAACTCATCCCGCATCCCTAGTAATCTATCCTGTATCCCCAAAAAATTTCAAGCAGCTTACGATTGTGCTTAAAGAAAAGGACAGGCAGGTAGCCAATCGGCCGGCTATGAAGGAAGTCCCCCCATCACTCCTAGCACTCCAACAAAACTAAAAAAAAAAAAGAGAGAGAGAATAAAGGCATGCCTAAGCAAAAGGGGCGAGTTGAAAACCTGAAAAGGCAACTCGAGTAAAAACAACGGGCATGTAGCGGACTTGGTGAAAACCTGAAAGGGCGCCAAGGGTAAAAATAGCACAAGCTGCCAAGGGGCAGGCAAGATCAAAAACCCGAGACGTAGTGAAAATTCGAGAGGACACTACGAGCAAAAATGACGGGAAGAGCCAGACGTAGTGAAAACCTGAAAGGGCGCTACGGGTAAAAATGGCAAGAAATAAAAATTTTAAAAAAAAAGTACAGGAACAGAAGAAGCCGAGGCAGCAAATGTCACAACAAGATATAAAGAAGGATCAACTTCAGATCAGTACTCTATCAGATGCTGTTCAAATTCAGGGGATGCAATCCCGGACACCTTCTCAAGAAACCAAGACCCCAAGGAACACAGTCTAGAATACTGTACACAATGTGGGCTGAGCCCAAGATTCTGATCCCAATCATCCAGAGTACAAATCCAAACATGAGCAAACATTGCAGGAACAAAATATTTCATTCTTTTAAACCATTTTGCAAGTACACTGCTTTTCCTTTTTATATTTCAGAAGCAAAATTTCTCTATGCATACAAAATAAGCAGTCAATCAACAACAGAAATTACAGGTAAGCTCCTACCTCTCATATACCAACAATCTCTCCCTGAGCCTCTCTATCTCCATGTGCAGGTAGAAAATCTCATCCCTATCCAGACGGTGTGCCACAAGCATGCTCTCATCATACCTTCGCCCTACGGCTAGTCGGCGGGCCATGTCCTCACACGAGTGGCGAAGCACAGCAATCTCACTAACCAGGTGGCCATGTGTGGCTAGCAGAAATGAAGGATCAATGAAGGGCCACTCCTCAAAGGCCTCAAAAGAATCAATAACACAGGAGGAAGACGAAGCAGTGTCACCTATCATATCCTGATCAGCGGCCTCATCTGCTAAATGCCAGCCTGGGACCTGACGATACAACGACTGCTCTACTACCCATCGCTGGTATGATACCGTCGCCATAGGAGGAGCCCAAGACTCAAGGCCTAGAGCTGTCGCATCCAAAGAACCCTGCCAGGAAACCCAGACTCTCCTATACAGGGATGTCAAATCAGATGGAAGAGAGAAGTGCCCAAATCCAGAAAAGGCAAACTCCGGGATATCCTGCCAGAAACCAAACTGGCGAAGAAATCGTGCGAGATGATAAGAGCAATATCCCCGAAGGCCAAGCAACAACAAAGGAGTGCGAGCCGCACTACAGATCAAGGGCGCTCGACAAAGCCAAGTAGCCTCCCAGCTGATCTCCCACCCTCGAAGCTGAGAAAGCATACGGTGATACAATGACTCTGTGGCCTCAGCACCATACGGAAGGTCGTCAAGTAACAAGCGCAGCATGTCATTGCGGCGGGAATCAGGAAATACAAGCATAGGGGTCATGTACAAGTGTTCCCATAACCATACCTGGGAGAAGCTTAAATTAAGCTCAGATTTCAAAAAAAAAGGGGGGGGATGCTTGAGAAAGAGGCAAAAGAGCAGAAAGTACCTGGAGAAACGAGCAGCAGCCTCTGAGGATGCGGGTATGTCCAAGGGAACACTCAGTCAATCCCAAGAAAAGCTCTGCCAGCACTACCGAAACAATGCTCCTGCGACAAAGAACGTGTCAGAAGACATCTAACAAAACTACCAGTGATGACCGTCTCCATCCTGAAAAGAGCAGCTCAGCCAAGGTACAAAATATCAGTGCATTCAGGCACTGAAGCTGACGATCAAATCCAGGTCTCCCACGGCCAGTAGAGCAGCAGTCGTATAAGACCTCCAGGGAAAGCTCACCAACTCCACCCTCCGCAGTAGGAAGATCAACGGAAAATCCGAACCATGAGACCAGATCAGAAGGGCGAACCAACTCTGACGAGGGAATGTACGCCTCTCGGGTCAGGAGAAGGCCTGACAGACGCGCAAACTCCTCCAACGATGGGCCTAACTCCAGATCATTGAAGGAAAACAGGTTCAGGGACGGTACCCAGTCATACAGTGCCGCACTCAGCAGTCGCCAGTCTAAGCGAACTCGGTGAAAGTAGAGAACCTCTCGAAAGCCCAAAGAGTCCAACTCGAAGATCTCGGACTCCGTCAAACTGTCAATCCAGATATGTAATCGCTCAGAACAAGTGCCACGCGGCTGCAGTCGACAAGTCCGAATGGGCACGCCCTCAACAATCTGAATCCCTGGATCCACCGATAAGTCATCAAAAATGGGCATGCCCTCATCTAAAAGATCGATCTCGTGGTGGTGAAAAAAGCTAGACGTGCCCATCGCATCACGCAGTGTATCCTGAAAAGCCTCAACAGGAGGACCCGAATCCCCGACAACTGCTACGTTAGGAGGCGTCTGAAATGAAGAAGCCCCAACAGCTGCAATGTCTGGAACATCCCAGTGGCACATAAGAGTTGCATCCTGCACGACGACAGGAGCTGACTGTCCAACCATCACCTCAAAATCTGTGCCAAAAATCTGACTCAGGCCGCCTACCGGAAGTCCATCGTCTACCCGACCCAAGCCATCTAAAGTACCAAGAGGAGGCCCGTCATCCACCCAAATCAAGCCATCCACACCATCCATAGCCATCCCTCCATCAATCAAGCCATCCACACCATCCATAGCCATCCCTCCATCAATCAAGCCATCCACACCACCTATGACCATCCCTCCATCAATCAAACCATCCAACCCCATCAGTCCATTAGTGGGAAAAGGATCCAAGCTATAAATGGTATTCATTTCTTCAAGAGGGCCCATCACTGCTCCATCTACCCCCATCAATCCACCCATAAACTCCTTATCATTTATGGAGCTACCCACCTTTTCACCATCAATAAACCTACCTAACCCATCATCATGATTGGCCATGATGAATCAGAAAAGGAGAAAGGAATAAGGGATGGATGAGACAAAGAAGAAAGGACAAAATGGAGACAAAAGGGACGATCAGAGAGGGGACGGACGAGAATATCGGAAGAGGGACAAAGGGAATGAACAAAGAAGAACAGGGCTTGCTGGAAGAAAAGATCAACGGAGGCGGTAATCGGATTACCGCTATCGGTACTCGGAGTACCGTTTTAGAACAGAGGTGTCATCACTGAATCACTGCGGCACCTAACAGAACAGACAGAATGGGCAAATGTCAACGGGCGGTAGTCCGATTACTGTCGGCGGTAGTCCGACTACCGCCGGCGGTGGTCCGACTACCGCCGGCCCAGTTTCAAGTGTAATTTGTCAGATCCACTCAGAGGGTAGGGAACAAGTAATGTGCTCCTACGTTCACGATTGGATAAAAGCGACTGTGAGAAAAGAAGACAATGCTGAACAAACTGAAATTTCATATCAAATGAGGGAGATTATACAGCTGATCTCATGATACAATGAACTAGTCGTCATCCGGAAAATAGGTATCCCTATCTTTGCAATGAAAATGAGGTCCCAAGATCCCTCCTCCAGCAAAGCGGGCGCCACCACCAGGAGCATAACCAGGCTGAAGAATCGGACTCATACCGTACTGCTCACTCCAAGAGTTGTACTCTCTATCAGGGTCAACAAAGGCGCTGGCTTCGTAGCCCTCCAAAGCAGCAGCCAACTCTCTATGTGGCACAGATCTCCAATCAGATGGTCCAGATGGCGGACTAAGCGGGACCAAAGGGCTGCCAGTCAGCTGCCAAAAAAGTCTCTCTCCCAGATACCATTTTGTCACCCGCGGATCCTCCGGGATGCGGCGTCGCCGAGAAGCCTGAAGAGCCTCCTGAGCTCCGGGAGTAAGAGCTGCATTCAACTGAAGATATGGCCGAGTATGAAACTGCAAAACGGAAGAAAAGATAAAGATTGGAAAATACGCAGAAAAAAAATATGGGCAATATAGGGCGAGGCAAATCACTCACATCATCAGGAACAAGGGCATCGATATTCGACCTCCAAGCAAGATCAGAAAACAAACGCGTACGGCTGCGGTTGTCCTTGTACCACAGCATCATACGCGGGAATGGAGGTGAATGATTGATCAGAGTGGGTGCCAGGTGAGGAAAGTGGTCAAAGAAGCAAACCTACGCCACACCAAAATTAGGGGAAGACACACCAGACCATCCTTAAGGAAAATATTACAGAAAGGATCTCGAGAAAGTACCTCAATGACTGGGTAAAAACCAGTCAAGGAGCGGCTGATGCAGCGGCTGGCCTTGTCCAGCCCTTCGTACAAATGCATCAGGAGGGCTGCATTCCAGTTGTACGGCATAGGAAAGGTGATGTCTGCCACGAGCGATAACAGACGGGAACTCACTAATTCATTCCCATGGCAGAAGATCATCGCTCCCATGGTATATAAAATCAGGGCCCGAGCTTTTATTACAGCTGCAGCCTCAGTCTGAGGGATGCGTCTGGCGAAATTCGAAGAAAACCACAAAAGTTTAAATCGGTGACCCGAAAATTATGTGGCATCTGGCATCATCCCTAATAGCTCCATCCAGTCGTCCTCAGTGGGTACTGGAAGATCCTCCTCAAAGGGCACAGATCCACCATCATATCTAAGACCCAGCTGCATATATATGTCATATGGGGTGATCCCCCACTCTCCAAAGGGCAGCTGGAATGTATGTGTCTCAGGGTGCCATCGCTCGGCCAAGGCAGATAAGAGCGACATGTTCGTCTTACTCAGACGAACCCGAAACAGATGTGCAAAAGGGGTATGCTTCAGAACTTCAAAGAACAAGGGTTGAGGATCATGAAACCAGTCAGGCCAATGCGTCCTAACCCCACGCCCTCTGAGAATCGCAGGCTCACCGCCCTCTCGAGCTACGTCTGAAAGGTGCTGACCCTCCCGCGGCACGTAACATGGGTCGGTCGAATGATGAGACGGACCAGCCTCATTCCTACCTCGACGGGGCATGCTGCACAGGCAAAATCTACAGGTAAGTTTCCATGTCAAGTCCATATTTCAAAAGATTCATCTCAAAAACCCACTTTCAAGGACAGTCTCAAAAGGCCAATTTATAAAAAAAAAAAAAATTAAAAAAAAAAAAAAAAAGAGGGTCCATGATAAAAGGCCCATCTCGGAAGCCCATGTCCGCAAACCCACCTTCAAGAGCCCATTTTCCAAAACAACCCATTCCAAGGGCTAAATCCTTCCCAAAGCCATTGCCACTTCAAAATCAAAGGCCCGCTCAAAGGTCAAGACCCGTTTCAAAACAAGAAAAGGGGGGGGCCATTTCAGCAAATCCATGCACGATCCAGATCATTCATCCAATGGTCTGAATCATCCATTTATCCGATCATCCAGATCATTCATCCGATGGTCCGGATCATCCATCATCCATCCGTCCATACATGATCCAGATCATCCATTCATCCATCATCCAGATCATTCATCCGATGGTCCGAATCATCCATCATCCATCCGTCCATACATGATCCAGATTATCCATCATCCAGATCATCCATTCATCCATCATCCAGATCATTCATCCGATGGTCCGGATCATCCATCATCCATCCGTCCATACATGATCCAGATCAATGATCCAGATTATCCATCATCCAGATCATCCATTCATCCATCATCCAGATCATTCATCCGATGGTCCGAATCATCCATCATCCATTCGTCCATACATGATCCAGATCAATGGTCCAAATCATCCATCATCCAGATCAATATCCATCCATCCATACATGGTCTAGATCATTCATTCAATGGTCTAGATCATTCATCCGATGGTCCAAATCATCCGTTCATTCAATGGTCCAGATCATCCATGGTCTAGATCATCCATACATGGTCCAGATCACTCATACATGGTCCAGATCATTTCATCCAATGGTCCAGATCATTCATCCAATGATCCCAATCATCCATCCATCCATCCGACGGTCCAGATCGTCCAAAAAAAAAAAAAAAAAAAAAAAAAGGGGATTAGATCAAATAAAAGGGTGGGGCCCCTTTCTTATCACACCCCACTCTAGCAAATAAAAATAAGCAAATAAAAATAAAAACAAAAAAAGAATATATACATAATCAGCCAGCAACTTGACCCAAAAATAAAAAATAATAATAATAATAATGCAAAATCCTGCAAGATCCAGTGGTCTAGATTACATCAAAATTGATCAACGGTCCTTATCGTGGCCCTCCCAAAAAAAAAAGTGCAAGATCTCCCTAAGAGGGTGGCCCACCAAAAACCAATGAGAATCCAACGGCCGAGAATACCTGAAATCAAAAAATACAAGGCGGAGAATCACCAAAATGAGTTCCAGGGACCACAAATGCGTCCCTGGACGTTCGAATGAACGGGCTAAATGGGAGAAGGGTTGCACCGGACGGACCAGCAAACAGGAACGGACCAACGGTCCATCTGACGGACCGGCGGTAACCGGACTACCGCTGGCGGCAGTCCGACTGCCGCCGCCGACATTTTGACATACGGGGCAACGTGCTTCCCCCATGCCCACCTCCAGTGTCCGGTCCTCCCTTTGGACCGGTGAATAAAGTCAAAAAAATTCTTAAAATGGACTTCTGTTTCTTCTAAAGCTCAAAAAGGTTCTTCAAAAATTTCAAGAATAAACCTCTGATTCCCTAAAGCCCCCAAAATGTCCCAGAAAATTCTTAAAATAAACTTCAATTCCTCTAAATTCCAAAAAGGTCCCGAAAATTTCTAAAATAGATTTCAGTGTTTCTAAACCCTTGGAAGAGACCCCAGAGAATTTCGAAAATAAACCTTTGTTCCAAAAAGCTCTCAAAAAAAAAAAAAAAAAAAAAAAAACAAAAAAAAAAAAATAATAAATAAATAAATAAATTTTCAAAGTCTCCAAAAAATTTCAAAAAATCCTAAAATTTTCCAAAAGTTTTCAAAATTTCCACAAAACCTCCGAATTTTCCAAAAATCTCAAAATCTTTAAAAAATATAAAAAATATCAAGTAACTCTAAAATAAATCCCCAGTAAGTATAGGCCCAAAAGGTTTGCTTCTTCTAAAAAATGTTAGCCCCATTGATTTATTAGTGGAGGCCATCTGACTTTTTTTTGCAAATAAAAAATCATTAGCCCCATTAATTTATTAGTGGAGGCCATCTGACTTTCAAATAAAAAACGTTAGCCCCGCCAACTCATTAGTGGAGGCAATGCGGCTATTTACTTAACTTGAAAAAATAAAAACCGAACGACGACGCCCACCCGCGAAATCGAACGGATATATTTTTCAAGAAATCTAAAATTAGTTTTAAATAAAATCCTCAAGGAGCCTAGCTCCAAAGAGGATAGTTTTCAAAAGACGCACACGTCGCGCAGTACACTGAGGAATCTTCCATATTCTCCAGTTGCGGTCAGTGCAAACAGTTAAATAAGACCCGATCTCTTCCGGTTTTCCTGAAGGACGATCGAGTCCGTACATGATACATGTACGATTGGCCAGATCTCTACAACTGGGCAGTCGTACAAATGCTAGTACGATGAGTGGATCTGTCTCTGGAAAGAATAATCAAACTCGAAGTGAAGATAATCCATTGTAACCAAAGTCTCAAACTCAGCAGATTGCATGGCAAACAGATTACCTGCACATACCTAGCCTGGAATGTTCGCAAAATTTGATCGAGTCCAAGTCGGCGTAGTGAGTTCCCCGTAAGGCCGCACCAACGCGCAGGGCAGCTAACCACTTTGACGATCAAAAGGAACGAACACTCCTAGGGTGATTACATAGGAAAGGAACAACAGACCTAACAGTACGGGAATTCTCGTAAAGCCGCGACAAATGCGCAGAGGCCCTTACTTTTCAGACATACCTTCCAATGCTGTAAACAATCCGATGTGAAGAGGTTGTGATTGGTGATCCGTAAAGCCACGACGAATGTGCAGGAGACAATCACAACGTTTTCCTCAACCCTCGTGATATGTGTAAGTCATCTTTTTCCAAACAGTCGACTGACAGTGATACAATGGTAAGCAATAGATTTGAATCGCTACCCTTCATTCTGACCAGAAGGGTGGGGTGTCCACTTGCTTTGACCTTCAGTTGCTCGCAACCTCGGTCAAAGAGGAGCATCTGTAGACACCCCACCCAGGCTAATATCTTGATTTTGTTAAGACAATCCGAAAACCATGATCATACCCTAAACCTAACCCTAATCCTAACCTGAGCCATTATGAGTCATCATTCAATCCAGACCATGTCCAAAACCGATCTATTTCTCGGGTTATTTTCGGGTAACAATCGATCCAATTTCGAGCCATTTTGAGCCAAATATCCAAAACGGACTTTGTTTCACTCTAAGGACCCAAAAAAAGGACCCACCGGATGAATTTCGAAGGAAGCTGTACCGAAGCGGTAGTTTGACTACCGCCGGCGGTAGTCAAACTACCGCTTCCTCTCAAAAAGCTAGCACTGAGTCAGCCACACGAGATTCAGACTCAGCCAAGTCCGGGCGGTAGTCGAACTACCGCCGGCGGTACTCGGAGTACCGCCGCGTGCGGCCTGAGTATGGACAGCTGTCCAGCGTCCAAAAGTCAACTCTCTCATACATTTACCCTCCCCATCCTCACTATTTACCATTTTACCGCTCCCCATAGCCAATGGAAAAGTGTCATGTGGCATTCCTCTCTCCACAGCCAACCATAGCTTGCCACATCAGCATTTACCCCTCCCAAAGTCTAAAATTACCACAATGCCATCGGAGAAAGCTATAAATAGCCCTCTCCCCTTTCATTTTCACACACCAAACCAAGAGAGGGAGAGAGAGAGAGAAGAGAGAGAGAGAGAGAGAGAAAGAGTAAGTGAGGAAGAAAGTGAGGGAAAGGGAAGGAGCTCTCAAACCCTCAAAGTTCTGATTTTTCCAGCCACCCCCTAGCCCTCCTCTCAACTCTTCCAACCCAGAAGCCTAACCCAGTTTGATCATGGTTCAGTCTATGTCTTAGCCTACGCAAGAATCAAGCCAAAGATCCATCAACCTACAAGCATTCATCATGACATCTACTCCCTTCTCAACCCCCCTGCTCTCTAGATCTCTAGTGGACGTATGCTCTGTGACTTGCCGTATATTAGATCCTGTCACATCAGAAATTCTAGTGATCTAGTCCACTTTTCTTATCTATTTGCATAAGCATCATCACATCCGCCCTCTAGACACATTGTCGGACGTATGCTCTGTAGCCTGCCGAAATCTCGGATCTTGTTACATCAGAAATCCACATGTGACTAGTCCCATCATGGCCGTAGCATCATCATCATCCCTTGAGATTATTTTACCACACTAAGTTGAGACCGTACATTTGTGCGGGCAGAGAGGGTGCCTAACACCTTCCCTCTTTGTAACCGAGGTCCCTTACCCGGAATCCCATATCGTAGACCAGGAGTCAATCTAAGGTAGGAGAATCTTCAGATTTCTCCAACCTTACGTATTCCGTGGGTTCTAGCCGACCGCGGGATTCTGAGTAATATTGGCTAGTGGCGACTCCAACAATCACAAATCAGCTTAATCACCCCCAACATCATCATCACAACACTTTTACTAAACAAAGTGGACGCCGATTTTTCAGTGTCTACATCTATTAAAAACAGTTAAAGCATCTTGAGAAAGAGAATTAAAAATAAGTTAAAATAGAATATTAGAATTACGCTCAAAAAGCTTAAGAGGAATCTGGCTTTCTCACTTGAGAAGATGGAATTTTTCACTAACTTTCGTTGTGTAAATGAATGAGAGAAGCCCACTATTTATAACCAAAGGATTTGGAAATTCGGCTAGCCCGAGTGTCAGTTCAGCTAGCTGGATTCCAACGATTTCGTTCCAACTATATTCGGATTTCGTGGGATAAGATCTTTCAAAAATTCGGCTGGCCCAAGTCCAAATTCGAATGGCCGAACCTCCAGTTCGGTTGGCCCAATATGCCTAAAATCCGAAAACATGTCATTACTGGAAACTTGACCAAACAAGTCTGAGCTGGCCGAACGGTCATGCTCGGCTAGCTGAACCCAAGGTCTGGCTGGCCGAACGTGCCGCAGAAAATCTTGTTCAATCTGTAAACTTGCCCGAAATATGTATGGTTAGCCGAAAACAGTTAGGTTGGCTGAACCAAATGTCGGGCTGGCTTAACTTGAGTGTATTTTAACAAAAAAAAAAATGATCATTATAATGTTATGTGAAATACACCTATCATATGGTCAATTTAAGGTTATCCCACCTGATGGTTGATTCATACGGAGTGTTCCGATCTTTGAACCATGTACTTTCATGACTTGAGATGTTGAGTCTTCCCTGAGATGCTTGATCAAGTCGATGATATATCTTCATGAGTTGTTGAAGAGAATCTTCATGAGAGCTTGCGATCCTTTCAGGACTACAAAATTTGACAACTAAATTGTGCTTGAGTATAAGTACTTGCAATCAAAGAGGTCGATTGCTTGTTATTTTCTTCAAAATCTCCTATGAACTAGGCTAGGCCAAATTCTTTCAAATAAAATAGGGTAAATGTATGGTAATGCTTACCACTGTTAACAGGGAAGAAAAGAGAGTCCATATATGTAGAAAACATATGGACTTCTTGGGGAAAATGAATATTGCGGTGAGCATAAGAAGTATAAATGATATCATCAGTAGAAGAAGAAGGTACAATAAAGGAATGAAAATATTCATACAACCACTTTTGGAGAAGCCATAACGGTCCTTCACTATAAATAATAATAATAATAATAATAATAATAATAATAATAATAATAATAATAATAATAATATTTTAAATATTTTTTTTAAAAAAAAAAGACTTTTGGTGGTTAGCTCCTACATGCCTCTATATAGGTGGCCGAGCTTAAAGGGTACAAGTATTAGTTTGTTACCTTGTGCAAGTGCCTAAGTTAATTGAACGTATTCATTAGTGATTGGAGAGCATTCACACAAAGTAGATGTTGGTAGATCATCAGTAGTAAGAAAGTCGTGTGTTCTTCATACTCGACTGAGCCTTCATGTTTACAATAGGCGAGAATGAAATGGGAATAGGCTTGCCAGTCTTATTGTTGAAATGTCTTTCTTCATTATGAGCGAAGCTTGGAAAAACTATTTCACCAAATGGGAGAAGCTGGGTAAGGACACAAATGTCCAAAATTATTGGACTCATAGGGTCGCATCCGAACAAGGTGTTTGTAAATGAATTCCAAAATGTTAATGCTGCAGTGAGGAGAGGGAGATCTGGTGCGTAATCATACAATAATCGTTTAATGCATTCATATATGTCGATTTCTCTCTAAGAAACCTCATGTTGTGCAGCGACGCTGTCAAACCAATTGTGTCCTCCTAGCAAGGGTTTCGGCCAAGATCGTGAAGTTTTTAGAGCATTAAAAGAATCGAGAATCGATTGAGACTGAATTAGCATGTTCTTGCCAGGGCAGTTTGGGAAGAAGCGGTTCATTGAGTAAATCTCATCAACTTCAATTCTGGTAAAGAAGGTAAGGCCAAGGCAGTAATAACCATCGAGTGGCGATTTAAAAATGATCTCATTAGTAAACTTTTTGGAAAGGCCTTTGAATGTATGTATTAGATCATCTTGCTGGAAGGTTGGAGAGACAGAGGATGAGGAGGCGGTTATCACTAGGATGAGAGAGTTAAGGTTTCGAAAGGAAAGAAACAAGTAAGAAAGATTGAGAAATTGGGAAACATGTTGAAATCTAGTATATATCGGCTAAAATAGGGTCCATTAATTAGGGTAAAATCATGATCTTGTAAGTACAACGCTTATACATGCATCACCATGGGAATAACTCTCTATTAAAAAAATAAAATAAAATAAAATAAAATAAAAAGAACAACCGTCATTCGGAATTGTCTCAGTCATGCATGGTAAATGAGACGTCTCCACATGTCCTGTAGAACGATCATATTTATGAGGGGTCATATGTCGCTTTTACTTTTTAACAAAGGCGAAGTGGCGTGGGAGGGTAATGTTGTACCATATTTCTGTCTGTTCCTATGAGAGCCAATCAGAGAGGGACACATGTAATTCTATAACAGTTACATAATGTATTTGAAATTTGTGGAGCAACTTGAAGAAGATTTTGCATGTATAAAGATGACGTCTATTGAGCAATGCCATATCATCCGTAAAGCAAAAAGTGGTCGAGTGGAACGTAGTTAAGTCAGTAAGGAAGCTTAAAGCAGTTATCTATATAGGTGACAAGCTAAGAAGCAAAGGCTCCAAAGGGTCAGTAGTGCTGAAATGGTTATGGCAACCATCAGAACATGGTAAGTATCCAAATGGCTAGATTAAGGCTATAAATAGAGAAAAGAATTTAGCAGAAGGAGTCTCATACCACCCAAATTAAACTAAATCTATTTTTCAATTACTTTATCTATCATTTACGCTATTTAGTATAATCTTTAACTTTATTTGTCATTTACATTCCTTAGTTTAATCTGTAGCAATAATCAAGTAGTTTTTAACTTTAGCTATAATTCGAGTTTATTCTCATACGTTGGATTCAGTTCGAGTATTAAGAAAAATTCTTCATCTATAGAGGCGTTCTGCAATTGTTCTCCACAGCCGACTATAAGAATTTTATTTTTTTATTTGTATTGAAGAAAAAAAAAAAAAGTCATTTCATATGGAAGGCAAAGGTGTGACCCATTTTCAGAGAAAAAACCCCACTCTCTAATAATCGCCTAATTATCTTAAGCAATGTTGTGTTATTGGCCAAATAGGTGACCATTCTTATTCAATCTCGGTCACATAAGGTCGATTTCCAACGTATCTGCCTATCTTGGCACTTGGGGTCGTAGTTGTTCGGTTTGAATTGAGCTGCACATTTAATTCTGGCACTCATGCACTAATCACGAAATTTAAATTGAAATAACAACAACTATAAATTATTGATCCAATGAAAACAGTCATAACTCATTATAATAGTTATGACCGTTCATCCAGTTTAACATTCATCCATTATAACATTTTTAAAAAAATAAAAAATAAAAAAATTATCCATTACAATATTCTTCCATTATAAAATTCATCCCTTTCACAAACTCTCACTATTTATACCTATAAAAACCAATTACAAAAGGAACCACTACGCCCTCCTTCCTTTCACAAACTCACATAATTAATACCCATAAAAAGAAAACAACATATAAAAGCTATTATTATTCTAACCTATACCCATCGTTGGTCGTCATAGCTTCTACGTCAGAGAGTGTGGTCAAAATATATATATATATATATATATATATATATATATATATATATATATATATATATATATATATATATATTATATATATATATTGGTTCGCTAGAATAGAGGGAATAACTCCATATGAACGTCGGAAGCTCCTTGGAGTGGGTGTCATAAAGGTGGTAATGATCCTAGTGGCCAAAATGGTCATCTCTCATGAAGAAAATGAAGAAGAAAGATAAAGAATATGTTAAATGGCCTTCCTGTGCAAGTGACCCACCTATTGAACCAATCTCATATATTGCGTAGGGCCCACTGGATCGTCTTCTAGCAAATCCAAGCTATTCACATGAAATGAGTTTTAATTTCATGCAAAAATTTTCAAATTTAAGAGCAAAACTCATCACGAATGGACTACTTCGGAAGAAATATTTTGGAATTGACTCACAAAATTAATATAGTTATGGGCCACAGATAGTTCCAAATTTTTATTTTTTTTTTAAATATCTCTACTGTGGGTTTCTCGGCTGGCCAATTAAAGTAAATGGAGGCATGGCCCTAATCATTGATTTAGTAGGCCTACAACTCATTCTCAAAATACATTCTCAACTTTTGTGAAAAGCCACCTTAGTATAAGGGAACAATTAGTGGAAGAGTTTTTTCTCCATGAAAAAACTAAATAGTAACTAATAGACTAAAAAACATATAGATTCAAATTCTAATGTTTTACAATATAATAATTTAGGGATATTTCAAATTAATAATCCCTAACTCATGACTTGCGAGACCATTTAATAGGTGGATTCCATTGTGATGCTCCAATATGTCTATATATAATTAATTTGATCGTTCAATCATATCACACCACCGTAAAGCGTAAAGGTGTAATAATTAAAGTGATATGTCGAGTCAGCTTTTTAATACACCACGACACCATATGGTTTCGATTTGACGTGGATCGTATCAAAATATGCACATCCCCTCCGCACGTTGTTTATAAAGTGGAGCTAGAGGGTGCACCGGAGAGGATTAGAGACCTAGGTCCAGAGAGGTGGGTGGGAACCCTGGCTGTGGGGCCACTGTGATGTACCTGACTACGTTCATGCGTCCACTTGTATTGAAAGCTCATTTTAAGGCATGATCCAAAAAATAAAGCATATCCAATTTTAAAGGTGGACCATAATACATGGAGCAAGTGGTAATCGAATAATAAAAACTTCTCATGGCCTGCAAAAATTTTGAATCAAGCTGATATTTGTAGGGTCTTTTCATCCATATCTTTGTGATATTATCAATAGGTTGGATGGCAAATAAACATTCTAGTGGCCCTATGAAGTTTTTAATGGTGGGGATTCAATCACTACTGTTTTCTGTGGTACGGTCCATATAAGATTTAGATTTGCTTATTTTTTGGATCATGTCCTGAAATAAGCTTTCACAATGATGAGAACCTGTGGATTTAAGGTACATGCATCATTATGAGCCCCACAGTCAAGGATCCCACCCACCTGGGGGGATCCTGGGTCTCACCTAATCCGCTCTGGGGCACAGCAGAGTTATAATCCCATACTGTTCATATAACCGTAATGGTAAGGGGCAGGTAGCTACCTATCTTTGCAAACATCGAGTTGCGATTCATCAATTCCTATCCTGGTTTTACTGACAAGATCATGAGTTCGATTTCCTGTTGCGGTGAAATCCCAATGTCATGTGAGTGCATGAGTGTGTGAGGTGCGAATGCGAGTTTTTTTTTTTTTTTTTTTTAATTAAAAATAAAAATGAAGTAGATCCAAATCTGAAATGGACGATGGTACGGAAAATATTAGTAATTGAATATTGAAAGATTATTATGTGCCACGAAAGCTTTGGATCAAGATGATATTTGTGTGGTCACTTCGTATAGGTTTTTCTTTTTACCTTCTCAACAGGTTACATGGCAAATAAACATTCCGACGGACTCTATGAAGTTTTAAGCGGTGGGGATCCAATCATGATTGTTTCGTGTGGTGTGGTCAACTTAAGATTTGGTCATGCTTCGTTTTTGGAACTATGCTCCAAAATGAGCTTTGAAAATGGTGTGTGGATTTAAGTCACATACATCACTGTGAGCCCCACAGTCAGGGGTCACACCAAGGTCGCATGGAACGATGTTGTATCAGACTCATCCAAGTCGACACATCAGCGTAGATGCGGTACATGGCAAGCTCATGTCTAGTCCTCAATGAAAAACCACAAATAGATGGTTAGGATCATTTGTCTCGAGAAAAATCTAATTGACCATCAAATCAACCGACATGTGCAAAGTTGCGTACGCATACACAATGGTGAATGTCTAGTTCATGCTCAAGATCATTCCTCACAACTAGAAAAGAGGAATCATGATTTTGATTCTTATATGCCATTCCTGATCTCAATCGTGGATGTGACTGTAGCTGTGGCCATTTGTTTAATGGGATCATTCTGGAGATATCACTGTCCACTACTTGCTTTATCCCAACAAATCCTAACCGTCCAAGTGCTCAACTTTTTCTTTTAGAAATTTTAACGGCTGTCTATTTTTTTCTCCTATCGTTCATATGCTGGCTAGATCCCATGGTTAAAATTGTCCGCCATATGTTGATTTTGGGTCACAGCAGTTCTGATCGGGAGCCCCTTAACACCCTAGAGGTATTTTCTTGACCATGGGGCCCATCTTGATGCATGCATTAGATATCCACTCCGTCAATCAGTTTTTCCATCTAAATTTTTATTATAATCCTAAAAATGAAGTGAATCCGAATCTCAAGTAGACCACGCCACAGGAAACAGTTGTGATTGAATGCCCACCATCAAAAACTTCCTATGGCCTACAGTAACGTTTATTTGTCATCCAACCTGTTGCCACCATTAAAGGGACAACACATACATCAAGGTGGGCCCCATAGCAGGGAAGCACCGACTATGGTGTTACCCGGGTAACACCTTATCCTCTCCCGTTCTGATCATCCTGCATGTTCCATAGCGTACTGTTAAAGCAGCTAGAATTATTACATTAGAATATCCATTGTTAAGCACATCGTCAATCTCGTTAAAAGATGAGCGGTAAGAACGCATCCCATGGCAAAGAATCAAATTAAAAATTTAGAATGATGCGTTGAGTAGATTCGTCCGTCGTCCATCATTTTCTCAGGGTGTGGCCAACTTGATGAATTGATAGTACGACTTTTCCGCTCGGTGAGCAACCTACCTTTCCGGCGGCTCGGATATCTGATGACGAACGTGGTTTGCGTGCTGAGTGATGAGTAAACACTGTGGGGCACCATGGATATATGTATTTTATCGACGCTGTCCATCTATTTTTACAGGTCATTTTACGGCATGAGCCCAAAATTGAAGTATATCCATAGCTAAAGTAGACCACACCGGAGGAAACAGTAGGAATAGTAATGTCAACTGTTGAAACGTTCCTACAGCCCAAAGCGATGTTTATTTGTCATCCAACCTGTTCATAAGGTTACAAAGACACGAATGAAGTCAAAAAAACCACAAATATCACATTGATTCAAAACTTCTGTTGTCTGAAAAGTTTTCAACAGTAGACATGCAATTCATACTATTTCTTGTGATGTGGCCCATTCGAGCTGTGGATATGCTTCAATTTTGGGCTCATATCATATAATTATCTGGTAAAATGGATGGACAGCATAGATGCAAGACATAAATCAAGATGGGCCTGACAGAGTTTAGTCAGTATGCAATCTCCACGTGTGGTTGTATGCGCTTGGAAGGTAACCATATCAATAAGCCCCAGCTGTACGGACGACATGCAAAAGGTTAAAAATGCCCCTACTTTTTCCTTCAAGCAGATCGGTTGGTGGTTGAAGGCTTGGGCTCCTATGGCTACGGATTATAACTGTAGCCTTAATCATAGATATTGAAGAAAAAAAATTAATCCGAGCAGCAGTACTGCTGATCTGGTGGTAATGTTGCCGACCTCTAGACGTCTGTGCGGTAGTGCCACCCGAGTGCGGTAGTACTGCCCGGTTTTTTTCAAAAAAAATTGAGTGAGTCCCATCGTGGGCCCCACACTCAATGTTCATGATTTTGGTGGGCCCCACATCCACCTGTGCACTTTTTTTTTTACATGGATAACTTTATTCTACCTACATTTTTCTCTAATACATATTTATATAAATATCGGGAAAATGTACTATGCGCTCGAGCGTAAAGCAGTCGTCCGTGAGGTCGAGCTGTGTGGGCCCCACCGTGATGCATTTCGAACATCAGCACCGTCCACCAGATGCACCATTCCATGGTGGGCCTGGACGGCCCAAAATCAGCTGTATACGAAACTCAGGTGGGCCATACCATCTAAAACCATAAGTATACATGCCAAAAACATATAAAAGCACTGGTGGGACCCACCTGAGTTTTCCATGCACCTGAAACTTGGTCTGAACCCTCATTCAAGTGGGACACACATAATGGATGGGCTAGATTTTCAAACCACATCTCGGTGGGCCCTCAAAAATGGTTATGAATGTTTTAATGGTGCACGGCCCCTCTGCACTTCTGTATGTGGTGTGGCCCACTAAAGTTACGGATTGACTTGATTTTGGGCCGTACAGGCCCACCATGGAATGGTTCATCTGGTGGACGGTGCTGATGTTCAAAAGGCATCACGGTGGGGCCCACTGTAACATTCCGGATTTTTGCCAACCTGGAATTAGACGTCCTTGGGCGATGGGTCAATCCTAACATAGGTTTAACTTCCCAAACGCTCAATTAAAGCCTCAAATCCCTTTTTAAACAAATTTCTTCACAAATCCCACCCTTTACTACCTTGTGCTTTCAATTTTTCAAAGCACTTTCGTCCTAGACACTATCTTAAACTAGCTAAGTAGTAAAACTTGGATCACTTTATATACAAACTGCAAAGGCCTAAGTACCATCTCAACCAGAAAACAATTAGGATTAAATCCTTTAGAAATTTAACAAAGTTAACTAAGTGCAAAACTCGATTAGCCATGAAATCCGTTGGGATCGCTTTAAATACGATCTGCAAGACCCAAAACTTGCAAAATCAGTGACTCTAGGTTTTCCTAAAGTTTAGAACCAAACTCATTTCCCGTCTGCTCTCGGGAATGAAACGAAACTTCGTATTAGGTCTAGACCGCACATCGGGAGTTCGATTAACACGAAGCTAAGGAACTAGGACCGCCTCACTGGGCTTGACAATCATCTCAAAAATCAGATCCAGCCGATGTCCCACGGCCATTCGTTTCGATCCGGAGCGAGGGTGTGTGAAAAACACTATTCCTTTTGAAAATAAATATCTGGAATAGTGATCTGGCACCATTCGCTTGCGCATCAGTATTAAGCAACCAGACCGTCAGAATCAGACCAAATTACACCCTCGGATCAGGAAAAATTTCAGGAACATTTATATGTGCTTGGAATTTCGGATCGTGGCCCACTGACCGTTGAACTGAAAGTGGTCCGCCACGTGCGATCTGGGAATCCGATCGAGTCGAAAACGTAATCCCTCATAGATCCATGTGTGGTGAGCTTAAGTCTGACGTTTGGCTCAAGGAGGGCCACCAGAACCTCTCTTTTGAGCTGGAAAAGTGACGAAATATCTATATTAGCAGTAACCCTTGAACAGGAGTCTATTTCAGTGAGTTTTGAGACTATATAAGGACCTTAAACCCTCTCTCATGGCAGCCATACGAATTTGGGATTTGAGAGAGGGAAAAGAGAGAGGAAGTGAGGGAGAAGTGGGAGAATCTCCCTGCCGTCGTTCCCTGCCACCACACGGGCTGCACCATCCCTTTCTTGACGCTTTTCCGGTGTTTCCGGCGTCGTTTCTAGGTAAGAAACCCTAACCCTAATCTGTTTTGGGGTTTAGACTGTTGTAGGTTGTGAAATAGCTAACCTATTTCGTTCTCTTAGGTTGCCAAACTGCCGAATACGGAAGCTTAGCAAACCTATCAACTCCGTTACGATTCTACGACAAAAGGTGCGGACTTTAGGTGTATAGGTTAGGGTTTTCAACGCTTTCAATGTCAGATAATGATAGATTCATGATCTGCATGCAATTGCACATGTACAAAGTGCTTTCCGTTTCCTGTTTCGATTAACGTTGTAGAATATGGAATTTCACATACTCTAGGTATACGTAGAAATACCGTATACGTATTTTTTTTGGAGAAATGTTTGACATGTTTATTTAATGTATGATTATACTATATATGGATAAAATACTAGTTTGGCGAAAGGAATCGCCGTAATACATGTTCACTTGTAAATGCTACGTATGTTGAAATTGTGTATTCTAGAAATACTGTATACGTATAAATTTTGGAGATGTATTTATCATGATTATTTGCTGTAATAATATGTTATACATGGATAAGATACTCGCTTGGCTAAGGGATAGCCCTAATACATGTTTTGCTAACATGCACCATGTATGTTGTAATAGTGTATTCTAAGTGTTTGTAAAAATGACTGAATGAGTATGGAATTCTCATTCGTGCTCGCCATGACTAATTGTCATGGATTCATGATTTATGTATTGGCGATGCCCCTTGACGAAAGGATTTGCCCTAAGTCACGCCACGGCCAATATACACTATATATGCTAAAATGTGTGGCCCAAGTGTTTGTGGAAATAGCCGATTGAATATGGAACTTGGGTTCCTGCTTGCCATGACTATCCGTCGTGGGTGTACATGTGTTATGATTGGGGCAACTCCCTAGTGAAAGGATTTGGCCTAATGCCTATGTGATCGACATGTGTCATGTATGTCGATGTATGTTTGTTTAAGTGTTTCTTGAAATGTCTGAATGTGTAGTAGTTAGCAAATTGTAATGTATAAGGGTGTTGAGATATGATTCTCAACCTCTTTTAACTATGTGTATGATCTCCTTTGATAGTTGTGTGATTAGGAATTGAACATGTACAAACTCATGCTTGTGTTGTGATTCATAACATGCTCAACTGCTTTATGATTTAACTATGTAACGCATATGTTTAAATTTATATTTACGTTGTATGATCCGTCATGGGTGATGGGGGAGCGGAGCAACGAGTGCGTGCAACAGCCCTGGCAGCCCTAAACGGATAATACCAGACCTTGACTGTATGAGTTGAATCTTGATCCATTACTGCTTTATCTATCTGCAATTGATTGTGTTTGGGGCTATGCTTATGGCCCAGGCAATCGGTAACGGGATTGAACTCGTGGCTGAGATTCATTTGCCACGTGGGATGTGTTTGACGAACTCGAGTCGTGCGTTGCCTGTCGGCAGTGGCTAGGCCACACGAAGTTGTTTATGCACTTCATGTCGTGCAGCTCAACGGGCGATCGTGCTAGTCGAGCTGGTCAAGTAACCCGATCTGCTTTATGCATGTTCACCCTTTTTGGACGCTACTGCTTGAACCTAGGGTACTAAACTTACCAGTGAAACCCCCTTTTAACCATGGTACCTCGATCCGCTAAGACGCATGAGCTGGGCATGGTGGTATGGGATATCGTGGTTGAGCTGTCGGCCTACACTGGGGCCATGTGCCTCCCCGTAGTGACCATTGCGCAACCAAACTCGTGAGCCGAATACGGTGGTATGGGACACTGTATTCGAGCTGTCGATACTTACGGCGAGAGCCGAGTACGGTGAGACCTGTGCTCGTGCTGACGGGCGACGAGTCCTCCGTAGTATCTTCGAGTATACTCCAAGGGTCTGTGATTGGCGACGAGCCTTTCACAGCAACTAGAGTATGAGTTGAGCCGAGTACGGTGAGACCTGTACTCGAGCTGACGGCTAGTGATTGAGCCGAGTACGGTGAGACCTGTACTCGAGCTGACGGCCAGCAATTGAGCCGCATACGGTGAGATCTGTATCCGCGCTGACGGGTGACGAGCCCTTTGAGATGCCTTCACTGTGCTTCTCAAACCATAATATCGTATGAGATTAACTAGGATTGACGACCCTAGAATGGATCATGTTTGGGAATGATACAAGGGAAGTACCTTAGTTTCCCAATACTGCTGGTTGAAATGGACTAATAATAACTTGGTAATCATGAGCATCATTGCACCGCATGTGCTTTGTAGATGTGGCGCACTGAGGGAGTTAAGCATTCGCGAACGTAAGATGATGTCGCTTGAGGGTGGTTTGGCAAGGGCATACAGCATCATGTCATTTCATTCTTGCATTTAATAAGAGTAGTTAGAATTGTTTAATTTGTACTGCTTTATCATTACTGCTTGATTGAATTGATAACATGTTAACCTATGCTTTACTGTTCCACTGAGTTGATCACTCACTCCCACGTTATGGGACGGTGTTGTACACACCAACCAGATTTGTTGAGTTTCAGGTGATGGCGATGTTTGTGAAGCAGAACCGCACTACTTCTATGATGATAGGAGGAGTTCTCCTATCTGTATCTCTCTGACAGGTCAATGAAGACCTGATAGTGTATTGACGGGGCTATGGTACTTGGGATAAGAGACATTACACTTCCTCACAATTGGTATATTTTAGAACTGCACTTGTATTTATTTAACCTGGTAATGTTATCACACTCTGGAGACTCATCATAGTTTATATATTTTATCTATCTATCACAGTCTTCCGCTTGCAAATTTAACTGTCTCTGGAGTATGATATGCTGTTTTGGCTTAATCTCACTCATGTTCAATGCACGAATACAGTCAACATTCAATCATCATTCATTTTGTTGCATAAGTGATGTTCTGGAACTCGGGAGTTGAGTTTATGCTCGACCCCCGATTTTCAGGGCGTTACACCCACACAGCTCGACCTCACGGACGACCGCTTTACGCTCGAGCGCATAGTACCTTTTCCCATAAATATGTATATATAAGCATATAAAATTTTTTCTCTCTTTTTTTCATTTCTTTCTTTATTCAGTTGTAGACACTGAAAAATCGGCGTCCACGTTGTTGGCGTTGTTGCTATAAAATGTTGGTGTTATGGTGATACTGGGGGTGATTAAGCTGACTTATGATTGTTGGAGTCGCCACTAGTCGAATGATCTCAGAATCCCGCGGTCGGCTAGAACCACGGAATACGTAAGGTTGGAGAAATCCGAAGATTTTCCGACCTTAGATTGACTCCTGGTCTACGATCTGGGATTCTGGGTAAGGGACCTCGGTTACAAAGAGGGAAGGTGTTAGGCACCCTCTCTGCCCGTACAAGTGTACGGTCTCGACTTAGTGTGGTAAAATAATCTCAAGAGACAATGATGATGCTATGGTCATGATGGGACTAGTCACACGTGGATTTCTGATGTAGCAGGATCCGAGTATTTCGGCAGGCTACAGAGCATACGTCCGATAATGTGTCTAGAGGACGGATATGATGATGCTTATGTAAAGAGATAAGAAAAGTGGACTAGATCACTTAGGAATTTCTGATGTGACAGGGTCCGGTGCACGCCAAGTCACAGAGCATACATCCACTAGAGATCTAGAAAAGCAAGGGGGTTGAGAAGGGAGTATATGTCATGATGAATGGTTGTATGTAAATGGATCTTTGGCTTGGCTCTTGATTAGGCTAGAATGCAGATTGAACCATGATCATCCTGGGCTAAGCTCATGGATTGAGAGGGGTTGAGGCGAAGGCTTAAGAGGTGGCTGTAAAAGTTTGAGCTTGGAGGCTTGGGAGCTCCTTCCCTTCCTTCACCCTTTCTCTCTCTCACTCTCTCTCTCTCTCTCTCTCTCTCTCTCTCTCTCTTTTTCTCTCACTCTTTCTCTCTCACTCTCTCTCTCCCTTGGTGGCTCCTTCCTTATTGGTGAAAATGAAGGGGAAGAGGGCTATTTATAGCCCTTTAAAATGGTTTTTTGGTAATTAGAGGATAAGGGAGGGCAAATGCTGATGTGGCATATGATGATTGGTGGAGAGGAGAGAGATGCCACATGGCATGCTCCCATTGGCTAAAGGGGCTGGTAAAACGGTAAATAGTGAGGATGGGGAGGGTAAATGTATAGGAAAGTTGACTTTGGACGCTGGGACAGCTGTCCTTGCACAGACCGCATGCGGCGGAACTCCGATCACCGCCGGCGGTAATCCGACAACCGCCGGCGGTAGTCCGACTACCGCCCGGACCTGGTTGAGTCCGGAACTCGTGTGACTGGCTCCGTGCGTGTTTTCTGGGAGGAAGCGGTAATCCGACTACCGCCGGCGGTAATCCGATTACCACCTCGGTACGGTTTCCCTCGAAATTCATCTGGTGAGTCCTTTTTTGCATCCTTAGAGTGAAACAAAGTTCGTTTTGGATATTTGGCTCAGAATGGCTTGAAATTGGCTTGATTGTTACCCGAAAGTGACTCAAGAAATGTATCGGTTTGGACATGGTCTGGATTGAATGATTAGCTCAGGTTAAGATCATGGTTCTCGGATTGTCTTAACAAAATTAAGATATTAGCCTGGGTGGGGTGTCTACAGATGCCCCTCTTTGACCGAGGTTGCGAGCAACCGAAGGTCAAAGCAAGTGGACACCCCACCCTTCTGGTCAGAATGAAGGGTAGTGATTCAAATCTATTGCTTACCATTGTATCATTGTCAGTCGACTATCTGGAAAAAGATGACTTGCACATATCACGAGGGTTGAGGAAAACGTTGTGATTGTCTCCTGCGCATTTGTCGCGGCTTTACGGATCACCAATCACAACCCTTTCTCATCGGATTGTTTACAGCATTGGAGGGTAAGTCTGAAAAGTAAGGGCCTCTGCGCATTTGTCGCGGCTTTACGAGGATTCCCGTACTGTTAGGTCTGTCATTCCTTTGCTATGTAATCACCCTAGGAATGTTTGTTCCATTTGATATTCAAAGTGGTTAGCTGCCCTGCGCGTTGGTGCGGCCTTACGGGGAACTCACTACGCCGACTTGGACTCGATCAAATTTTGCGAGCATTGCGGGCTAGGTATGTGCAGGTAATCTGTTTGCCATGCAATCTGCTGAGTCTGACACTTTGGTTACAATGGATCGTCTTCATTTCGAGTTTGATTATTCTTTCCAGAGATAGATCCACTACGACTGCCCAGTTATGGAGGTCTGGCCAATCATACATATATCATGTACGGACTCGATCGTCCTTCGGGGAAACCGGAAGAGATCGGGTCTTATTTAACTGTTTGCACTGTCCGCAACTGGAGAATATGGAAGATTCCTCAGTGTACTGCGCGACGCGTGCGTTTTTTGAAAATTATCCTCTTTGGAGCTAGGCTCCTTGAGGATTTATTTGAAACTATTTTTTTGATTTTTTGGAAAATATCCGTTCGATCTCGCGGGTGGGCGTCGTCGTTCGGTTTTTATTTTTGCAAGTTAAGTAAACAGTCACGTCGCCTCCACTAGTGATTTGGTGGGGCTAACGGTTTTTATCTGAGAGTCAGATGGCCTCCACTAATAAATCAGTGGGGCTAATTCTTTTATTTGTAAGAAGTCAGATGGCCTCCACTAATAAATTAGTGGGGCTATTTTTTTTTTAAAAAAATTTTATTTTTATTTTATTTTTATTTTTATTTTTTGTAAAAAGTCAGATGGCCTCCACTAATAAATTAGTGGGGCTATTTTTTTATTTTTTTTTAGAAGAGGCAGGGGATTTATTTTAGAGTTACCTGGTATTTTTTGAGATTTTTGGAAAATTCGGAGGTTTTGTGGACCTTTTGAAAACTTTCGGGAAATTTTGGGATTTTTGGGAATTCCCCTTTCTTTTTTTTTTTTTTGGATTTTATGATTTTTATGATTTTTTTTTTTTTTTTTTTGAAGATTTTGGGATTTTTTTGTTTATTTATTATTATCATTTTTTTAATGATTTTATGATTTTTTATGTTTTGAAGATTTTGGGATTTTTTGTTTATTTATTTATTTATTTTTTTGATTTTATGATTTTTTGATTTTTTTTTTTTTTGTTTTGAAGATTTTGGGATTTTTTTTTTTTTTTTTTTGTATGATTTTTTATGTTTTGAAGATTTTGGGATTTTTTGTTTATTTATTTATTTATTTTTTTGATTTTATGATTTTTTTTGTTTTTTTTTTTTGTTTTGAAGATTTTGGGATTTTTTGTTTTGTTTTTTTTTTGTATGATTTTTTTTTTTTTTTTTGTTTTGAAGATTTTGGGAATTTTGGATTTTTTTTGGGAATTTTGGGAATTTTTGGAATTTTTTTAGGATTTTGGAAATTTTTTTAGAATTTTTGGAAATGGGCCTTGGAAGATGGGCCTGGACTTTTGAAATGGGCTTGGGCCTTGAGATGGGTTTTTTTATTGCATGATCTATCGTAGAAAGTTAGAATTGGAAACAAGTCGTATAAATACACACCTCACTATAGCCTCTCCTGTAGGAAAGTTTGTCAAGTCAAGCAAAGTATGTCGAGCACGCCACATTTCCTTAGCCAATCATGTAATACATGCTGGCTTGGTAGTTATACTTGGGATGGACTGGCTCTCCCACGTTGATGCTAAACTGAATTGCCTTGCTAAAACGGTTACTATAAACATACTTGAGCAAGCCCCTTTCACTGTATAAAGTAGGCGTAGATATGAGGTATTCGAACTTCTAGTCGCTTTGGAAGGGATGAAGACAGCTGAAGTTATAGTAGATCAAATACCCATGGTAAGAGAATTCCTTGAAGTCTTCCAAGAGATATCAGGATTACCCCCAAGACGTGAAGTAGATTTTTGTACCGATTTTATGCACAAGATTGCACCGATCTCTTTGCCTCAGTATAGGATGGCCCCATGTGACATGTAAGAACTTAGAGCTCAAATAGATGAACTTCTCGAGCAATGATTTATTCGGCCTAGTGTGTTCCCACGGGGTGCGCCAGTCCTCTTTGTCAAAAAGAAGCATGAGTTACTACTCCTATGTATTGATTATAGAAGATTGAATAAGGTGACTATAAAGAACATGTATCATTTGCCTCGTATTAATGATCTCTTTGATCAGCTCAAGGATGCACGAAAGTTTTTGAAGATTGATTTAAGGTTTGGATACCATCAATTGAGGGTGAGAGACAAGGACGTAATGAAGACGAGGTTCATGACAAGGTACAGGCACTATGAAATTGCGGTAATGACCGCTTTAATTGAAGTGAGAATATGCCAAGATGTCCTAGAGGGGGGCGAATAGGACTTTTTAGTATTTTATGATAATTTAAAAACCTATTAACCCTATCCTGAATAAATATGCAAGCATCAGGATTTCTTCAAAATAACTCTAATGGCTTCCAAGCCAAATAGAGGATCCAATCACAAAACTATTCAAAAGATAAACAAGATGCATAACATAGTTCATGATGGATGTGACTGTGTGTGAGGTGTGATTCTACTTAGTTCCAGATAATTATGTGCATATGCAATATGAGAACAATTAAAGAAATCACACAAATAGTAGAAATAAATGACAATCTCAAACATAGTCATTTTTATAGTGGTTCGACTACGTGTCTACTCCACTTCCGGCGGACGCACTCAACCCTTGAGTGCACCGGATCTCACTAACGGAGGTTTCAAATCATGTTCACCTCAAACCAGTACAACCTACACTAGGCTGACTCTAACGTGTCTCCACGACACAAGTTTATGCCCACACAGGATCAAGGGTCAACACACAACACCCAAATTTTAGGCCACATAGGCTAAGGATCCACATAAGGAATATAAGACCCGTATCCTAGTTCGTACTGTTCCGTCGAATCCCGCGATCCTTTCCGTCGAAGTCCGGCAGTCCGCGACCGATAATCGACGTTGCGCACGACCGTAAGTCGTATCCTTTAGATTCAAGTCAGTTTAATCCGAGACCTATATCATTGCGACTGCACCGTCGTCGCGGTTCCAACGCCGCGACTCACATACCGATCCGATACCCAAGCCGGAAGATGTGGGCCGGCGTTTATTTCGAAGAAACGCCGCGCTTTCTCAATCCCAAGAGAATCTCTACACAATGTCAAATAAATCCCATCAATCAATCAATCACATCAATCAATCAATCACTTCAATGTCAAGTACAAAGCAACCCATGCTTTCTATCTCCAAAGTCAACTCTTTCTCACCCTCTCTCTTACACACTCATACAAGTGGGCCTGCGAAATGTTTTTTTTTTTTGGAAATGGGCCTTGGAAGATGGGCCCGGGCTGTTGCCTTCTTGGACCATCTTTTTATCATTTATGCAATCTCATTCTCATATATGGAGGTACGTTCTGTAGTCTCAGCCTTCTGAAGTGGGCCCTGTCCGAGTTTTGCCTGAAAGTGGGCCCGGACGGTAATCGGACTGCCGCCGGCGGTAGTCGGATTACCGCCCGTTGACATTTACCCATTCTGCTCCTCCTGTCAGGTGCCGCAGCGATTCAGTGATGACACCTCTGTTTTGAAACGGTACTCCGAGTACCGCTAGCGGTAATCCGATTACCGCCTCCGTTCATTTTTTTCTTCCAACAAGCCCTCTTCATCTCTGTTCGTTCCTTCCTATTTCTTTCTGCTCATTCATGTTGTCTAGGCCGTCCGATCTTTCTCCTTTGTCCCCTTCTCTTTTATCCTTTCTTCTTTTATTCCTTTCTCCTTTTTTGGATTCATCATGGCCAATCATGATGATGGGTTAGGTAGGTTTATTGATGGTGAAAAGGTGGGTGAGCCCACAAATGATGGAGGGGATCCTTTTATGGATGGGTTGATGGAGGTAGGTGGAGGAGGGATGTCTCCCTTTGAAGAGGTAAATGTTATTTATGGCTTGGATTCTTCTTCCTTCAATGGGGAACATGGGATTGGGTTAGATGGGTTGGATGGATTTGATGAGTTTATTCCGGGTGGGCCACCGGGTATTGTGGATGTTAACATGGTGATGGATGGTTTGAATGGTGAGGATGGTGTGACGGAAGGATGGCGATGGATGGTGTTGATGGTTTGATTGATGGAGGGATGGTCATAGGTGGTGTGGATGGCTTGATTGATGGGAGGATGGCTATAGGTGGTGTGGATGGCTTGATGGATGGGAGGATGGCTATGGATGGTGTGGATGCTTTGATGGATGTGAGGATGGCTATGGATGGTGTGGATGGCTTGATGGATGGGAGGATGGCTATGGATGGTGTGGATGGCTTGATGGATGGGAGGATGGCTATGGATGGTGTGGATGGCTATGGATGGTGTGGATGCTTTGATGGATGGGAGGATGGCTTGATGGATGGGAGGATGGCTATGGATGGTGGGATGGTTATGGATCAAATTTGGGTGGGTGGCACTGCTTCGTCTTCCTCTTGTTTTATCGATTCTTTTGAGGCCTTTGGGAGCGCCCTTTCGTCGATCCATCCTTCTTGCTGACCACACATGGTCACCTGATCTCCAAGATCACTGTCCTTTGCCATACTTGTGAGGATATGGCTCGTTGGCGGTATGATGATAGCATGTTCACGGCACACCGTCTGGAGAAGGATGAGATCTTCTATCTGCGCATGAAGGTAGAGGGGCTCAGGCAGAGATTATTGCTACATGAGAGGTTGGGCTTACCTGTAGTTCTCGATGTTGATCATCTGCTTGTCCCGTATGCATGAGAAAATTTATTTTGTTTTGTTTTTATGAAGAAAGAAACAAAGTACTTGTAAAAAGATTTTCACAGAAAATAAATTTTATTTGTGCCAAATTGACCAGTGTTTGCTTTTGGATTTGTGCTTTGGATGATTGGGATCAGAATTTTGGGCTCAGCCCACGTTGTGTACAGTATTCTAGACTATGTTCCTTGGGGTCTTGGTTCCCTGAGACGGTGTCCGGGATTGCATCCCCTGGATTTGAACAGCATCTGATGGAGTGCTGATCTGAAGTTGATCCTTCTTTGTATTTCGTTGTGACGTTTGCTGCCTCGGCTTCTTCTGTTCCTGCACTTTTATTTTATTTTTTTGTTTGTTTTTTTTTTTTTATTTTCATTTTTACCCGTAGCGCCTTCTCAGGTTTTCACTACGTCCGACTTTTCCCGTCATTTTTGCCCGTAGTGTCCTCTCGGATTTTCACTACGTCCCGGGTCTTTGATCTTGCCTGCCCCTTGGCAGCTTGTGCTATTTTTACCCTTGGCGCCCTTTCAGGTTTTCACCAAGTCCGCTACATGCCCGCTGTTTTTATTCGAGCCGCCTTTTCAGGTTTTCAACTCGCCCCTTTTGCTTAGGCATGCCTTTATTTTTTTTTTTGTTTTGTTTTTGGTTTTGTTGGAGTGCGAGGAGTGATGGGAGGAACTTCCTTCATAGCTGGCCGATTGGCTACCTGCCTGTCCTTGTCTTTAATCACAATCGTAAGTTGCTTGAAACTATTTGGGGATGCAGGATAGATTTCTAGGGATGCGGGATGGATTTCTTCACTTTCTTTTTAGGTTTTCTTATTGTCTTTTCCTCTTTTTTTCTTTTTTTGTTTTCTTTCTTTTTCTCTTTTTTTTTGGGGGGGATACAGGATGGGTGTTTCTGGAAATGGTAATTGGTGGGTATATACAGTTTTATTTTTGGTAAGGAGGTGAGAGATGCAGCCTTTCGATTATAATCATTGACAAGGTTAGGTGGGGTTACCCGTGATAGATTTTCACATTGTCGGCGTTGATGGGCTCGGGAAGATCCTCGCCTTTCAGATTGGTGAGCCGAAGAGCACCTCCTGGGAGTACTTCCCGAATGATCAGTGGTCCGTCCCACAATGGTTTGAATTTTCCTCTGGGATCTGGCAAATGAGGCGGAAGGATACGTTTCATGACCATGTCACCGACTTTGAAACTTCTCTTCCGGACTCTCTTGTTGTAAGCGCGAGCGATCCTTCTTTGATAGCATTGGGAATGGCTTAGCGCCCGCATGCGCTTTTCATCTGCCAGATGCAGTTGATCGAACCTTGCTTGTTGCCACTCGCCTTCCTCGACTTCACTTTCCAGCAGTATCCGCAGTGAGGGGATTTCGATTTCGACTGGTAGTACTGCTTCCATTCCGTAAACGAGTTCATATGGAGTTGTGCCTGTAGCAGACGTACAGACGTGCGATAAGCCCAGAGTGCATAAGGAAGCATTTCTGACCAGTCACAATATGTCTTCACCATCTTTTCGAGTATGCGGATGATAGTCTTGTTTGCGGCTTCCACACCACCATTCATCTGAGGGCGGTAGGGGCTCGATCGATGGCGTTGAACTTTAAACTTGTCGAGGAAATCGTTCATCCTTTTGTTGACGAACGGAGTTCCATTGTCAGTGATAATGGCGTGAGGGACCCCATATCGGCTGATGATGTTGTTCTTATGAATTTGACCACATGAGATGCTGCAATAGTGGTATAGGATGCTGCTTCTATCTGCTACTGCCACCAGGATATATTCATGCCCATTTGAAGCTTTAGGGTGATCTTGCCTATATGTTGAGTCCCCATACAGAGAAGGGCCATGGTGCCGTCAAGTTGTAGAGTTCGGAGGCAGGTGCATGTATCTGGTTTGCGTGCTCCTGACACTTGAAGCATCTCCTGACGTGCTTGCAGCAATTTGTTTCCATTGTAAGCCAGTAGTAGCCGAGTCGTAGGATCTTCTTTGTCATCATGTGTCCATTCATATGCGGGCCGCATAGTCCTTCGTGGATTTTCGACATGATGTGGGCTGCCTTTGTCTCATCCACACAGCGGAGAAGGACTTGGTTGAAGGATCGCTTGTAGAGGGTACCCCCGATGATCACGAACTGAGCTGCTAGTCTTTGTATTGTGCGGCGATCAGGCAGAGCCGCTCCTTCCGGGTACCTCTGATGTTCGAGGTATTCTTTGATGTCTGTGTACCATGGCTGATCATTTGGGGCAGGTTCAGCTTCTTCGATTTGTAGGCAGAATGCAGGTTCCTCCTGGAGTTCGACAGTGAGTTCCCATTCAGCTACTCCTTTTGGGATTTCCAGCATTGAAGCGAGGGTAGCTAGAGCGTCCGCAAACTGATTCTTGACCCGGGGCATGTAAGAGAACGTGATCTCTTCGAATTCCTCAATCAAATTCTCCAGATAGACGTGATAAGGGATCAGCTTCTCATCCTTGGTCTTCCAATCGCCATTTATTTGATTGATGATGAGTTGCGAATCTCCGAAGACTCGTAACTTCTTTACGTTGAGGATGATGACTTCTCTTAGACCGGCGATACATGCCTCATATTCAGCTACATTGTTGGTGCACTGGAATGCTAGTCTTCTGGATATAGGAACTGGGACGTCTTCGGGGGAGTAGAGTATGGCGCCTACTCCACTCCCCTTCGAGTTTGCAGCTCCGTCGAAGAAGAGTGTCCACTCTCCTGCCTTTCTTTCCTCTTCTCCCTCGATCTGGAGGATGTCCTCGTCGGGGAAGAAGGTCTTCAGAGGTTGGTAGTCAGGCAAGGAGTGTGCTGTTAAGTGATCGGCCAGTGCTTGCCCCTTGATTGCCTTCTGAGTGACATATGTGATGTCAAACTCAGAAAGCAGTAGCTGCCATTTTGCGATTCTGCCTATCAGTGCCGGTTTTTCGAACAAGTACTTCAACGGGTCTATGCGAGCGAGAAAAAGTATCGGGTGAGCGATCATGTACTGCCTTAGCCGTTGTGTTGCCCAAACTAGGGCGAGGCATGTCTTTTCTAAGCTGGAATATTTGGCTTCGTAGCTTGTAAACCGTCGGCTTAGATAATAGATCGCTTACTCCTTTCTTCCCGTATCGTCGTGTTGGCCGAGGACGCATCTGATTGCCTCTGCTGCGACCGAGATATATAGCAGAAGTGGCCTACCTGGAGTAGGCGGCACGAGCACTGGAGGATTTAGCAAGTATCTTTTGATTTTGTCGAAGGCCGCTTGGCAGTCGTCATTCCAATCTTTTGGAGAGTTCTTTCGTAACAGCTTGAATATGGGTTCGCAGACCGGAGTGAGTTGTGCGATGAATCGGCTGATATATTGGATTCGCCCGAGGAAGCCTCGAATTTCTTTCTTAGTCTTGGGCGGTGGCATCTCGATGATGGCTTTGGTTTTGGTCTCATCCACCTTGATGCCGTCTTCGCCCACAATGAAGCCTAAAAGCTTGCCTCCGGTTGCACCAAAGACACATTTTTGCGGATTGAGGCGGAGCTTGAACTTTTCCAGCCTGTCGAAGAGCTTTTTGAGATCTTCGAAGTGCCCTTCGATCGTGCGAGACTTGACAATCATGTCGTCCACATAAACTTCCATCTCCTTGTTTATCATGTCATGAAACAAGGCAGTCATGGCTCGCTGATACGTAGCTCCTGCATTTTTCAATCCAAAAGGCATGACCCGATAGCAGAAAGTTCCCCATGGCGTGATGAAGGAAGTCTTCTCACGATCCTCGATGGCCATCTTGATTTGATTGTAACCGGAGAAACCATCCATGAAGGAGAAGATCTTATGTCCAGCAGTATTATCCACCAGTGTGTCGATATGCGGCAGAGGGAAGTCATCTTTAGGGCTTGCTTTGTTGAGGTCCCTAAAGTCGATGCACATTCTGACTTTTCCATCTTTTTTTGGAACTGGTACGATATTCGCGAGCCATTCCGGGTAGTTGGAGACTACCAGAAATTCCGCGTTGTATTGCTTGATGACTTCATCACGGATTTTCAGGGCCCATTCTGGCTTCATCCTTCGCAGCTTTTGCTTGACTGGCTTCATTTCTGGCTTTGTTGGCAGATGATGCACCACCAACGCTTCATCGAGCCCTGGCATGTCCTCGTAAGAGAAGGCAAAGTTGGACAACCTTGGTTTCAGAAACTCCATCATCTTCTGCTTGTATTCTGGGAGAAGCGATTTCCCGATACGCACTTCCCTGGGGGATTCCATCTACCCTAAGTTCACAATTTCGAAGTCGTCTGCCACAACATTGGCCTTTGTTTCGAATTTTTTGAGGGAATCCTCGAATTCAAGAGCGGTATCATCATTTCCCTTGTCCGGAGCTTCATCCAAACCCATGAGTTCGAAGTCCAATTCTAGATCGAAATCATATGAGTCGACTTCAAATTCGTGCATGTCATGAGAAGTGTTTGGCATGGTGATTTTTGAAAAATTTTCTATTGTTTTTGTATTTTGGAAGTTTTTTGATGTTTTGTGATTTTGAGGAATATGTGATGTTTTTGTATTTGAAAGATTTTCTGATGCTTTTATGTTTGAAAGGTTTTTTGATTTTTTGTGTCGCCAAGATATCCTGAACAGGACGGTGTCGCAAACCATGATTGGTCTTGTCCTGGTTCGGGATACCAATTGCTATTTACATTGACGTTTTTTTTTTTAAGGCTGGTGCTAGCGAGTGGTTTGCTAGCTGATTCGATTGTTTGGGCGATGGCTGACCATCCTGGCTCTTTTCCCCTTTCGATCTTGCTGATTTGCCCTGTCTGTTCCTGTGGGTCACCTGTCTCGATGACCATGATGTCTGCCGGGCTGGGCTCAGAGTCAGAATCTGATTCGACCTCTGTGCCCAGGAGCTGAAATTCCTCTTGTTTCTCGGATTCCTGGGACAGGATTTGGACATCCGTCCAATCCAAAGCAAGCCACTTACCTTTGTCAACCCAATGGATGGGTTGCTTCTGCCCTGTGTTCCCCTGAATGGGTATCTCCTTGTTCTGGCCTTCATCGCCCGCAGAGGGCATTCCCAGTTTTGGGTCACTTGCGGGTGGACTTGTTTCCATGCCCCTAGTCTCATGCGGTGGATCTGGGGGTTCTGCCCCTGGCTTTGTGTGTTCCTCTGATGTCCTGAGGATCCGATCCCACCTTATTGGTGGCCAGATAGACTCTTGACTAGTCTGTTTTGTGAGTCTAAGTGCTTGGAATTGGTCTTCAAGAGATACCATTTTGCTCTCGTCAACTGACCCAGCTTTGACAAACTCGATGGGCGTACATTTAAAAGATTGGCCTCCTTTTGGCTTCTCAGCCTGATCTTCCAATGTCGGCTGATATCCCAGTCCCTGTCTCTGCACATTGGCATGTGCTGGTTTCACTACCATACCTTTTTCATGGAACTTGGTACGGTAATTTAGGACCAATCGTTCAGCAGGGGGAATGACGTATTCAGCAGCTAGAGGGCAAGGGTTAGCGATTGCGTTTACTTTTTCGAATTCAAAACTATGATATGGAATATCGCCTTCTGTATGTTGAATGTCAATCACTGGAATGTCAGTTTCTGGGATACTGACCGTCACCGGGAGGATGGTTTCTGGCTCAGCCAATATTGAAATGATTCGATTTCCCGAAGGGAATTTGACCCTTTGGTGGAGGGTCGATGGGATGGCTCCAACAGCATGGAGCCATGGCCGCCCCAGGAGAAGGTTAAATGAGGCAGGGATATCGATGACCTGAAATGTGACAAGGGTCATATCTGGTCCAATTTGTAATTCTAGGTCGATTTCCGCCTCCACTTGCCTTTGGGAATTATCGAAAGCCCTAACGCTCATTGTACTGGGTCTGAAGGAGGATGGTTCTATCCCCAACCGTTCAACAGTCCTTAAAGGGCAAACGTTGAGGCTAGATCCATTATCGATGAGCACAAGTGGGATCTTGAAATTCTTATGGTGAGCCACTATGTTTAGTGAACGCCTGTGCTCACGGCCCTCGGGTGGTAGCTCATCGTCAGAGAAGGTGATGGCTTGTGGTGCAAGAAGTTGACCAATCATACTTGCCACCATTTCGGGAGGTACGTCGGGAGAGATATGGGCATCATTCAAGGTCTTTGCAAAGATTTCTCGATGAGACCTTGACGTGCATAGGAGTTCCCAGATGGATATTTGTGCGGGAATGGTTTTGAGTTGGGCTGCTATGTTATAAGCAGCGTCAGTTTTGTTAATGGTTCCCGATGAAACTCCCCGAGTTTCTTTTGAGTTCTGACTATCTCTCCTGAGGTATCTCCCATTATTACCCACCTCATCACATTCTGGGTAGTGCCATGGACTGCCTTCGGGTTATAGGAAGGAACCGATCTTCCTTCCAAGTATACCAACGGTTCTTGAGGCTGAGGGTCATTACTGGAGCAGTTTGTGGTCGGCTCAGTGATATCTCTTGAGGTGCCACCGAGTTCTGATTAGTTGTGGCCATGGATTTTTCTTCTTTCCTTTGATGTGGGAGAGGGATCCTCTGGGCATGTGCCAGTTGGTGAGGCATTAAAAATTGCGGGGCCTGAACTGAGGGTGCCCCTTGCAAGGTTGGCAGAGTTAGATCAGGGAGACCTATCGGGAGGATGACAGGTTCAGAATTCAACCCTTTTGAATATGCCGAGGATGGGGTTAAGTGTGCCCCTTGGAGGGTGAAGTTTTGAGGGTATGACCTGTTGGGTGCTGCTTCCAAAGTCACGAGAGACTGAAATGTTGGTGCTGCTTCAAGAAATATGAGAGGTTGAGTAGCTGGTGCTGCTTCAAGGGATACCTGTGGCCCAGGCGATGGTGCTTGCTGATGTCCCCATGTCCGATTGGCTGTGTCGGGCATGATTGCTTGGATGGAATGATGTGGATAAGCATGTGTGGGTTGACCTCCTTCAATGTGATTGACGGCAGAGGTGCTGGATGTGCTGGGTCCTGCCTGATGCGAGGGCAGGGGATTTTTGAGAATGTTGGCTTGAACTGTATTGCTGACCTGTGGGGTGATCGCAATCTTCTGGCTTTCGATCAAATCTTGGACCGCATGTTTCAGAGCGAAGCAGCGGTCCGTCAGATGGCCAGGAGCCTGATGATATGCATAGTACTGATTTTCATTGTAACCAGGTGGCAAGGGATTAGGTAGAAGTCGAGGCTGGAGAGGTGTTAACAGTTGCTTTTGCATGAGCATTGTTAGCACTTGGCTGTATGATTGTGCTAACGGAGTGAACTTCCTCCCTAACATTCCTTGCTTGTATGGTCCTTGCGCATTTCCCCTAGGCTGTTGCGATTGCTGTTGAGATGATTGTGCCTGATATCCTTGCTGGGTTTGCTGGGGTTGGTATTGCCTATTCTGTTGTGGCTGGTATTGCCTGTCCTGCCGTGGCTCTGGTGATGGAGCATACTGATTGCCTTGAGTGTTAGCGACGATGTACTTAACTTCAGAAGTACGCTGCACGGGAGCAGTGCTGTTTCCATTCCCGTATCCAACAGGTTTCCCCTCGACTTTGTTTCTTTTGATTGAGGGGGTTTGATGTGGCCATGGGGAGATGGTTCCAGTTCTGATTCCAGCTTCTACTTGTTCTCCGGCTCGGATGAGTTGGGAGAAGTTTACGTACGGATACGAGATCAGATATCCTGAAATGCTAGGATGTGCTGAATGCACAATCATGGATATCTGCTCCTCGTCATCGATGGGGTTTCTCATTCGAGCTGTCATAGCTCGCCATCGTCCTACGTATGCTGATAAGGACTCATCGCTTTTTTGTCTTAGGGCAGCCAAGTCAGCTCTCCTTGAAGCCATGTTCAGGTTGTTTGAGAACCTGTCAATGAATGCTTGGGAAAGTTTTTCCCAGGTTCTGATTTGATGGCTATCTAGTGAGGTGTACCAATCCAGAGCGTCACCCTTTAGGGATTTCTGGAAAAGTCTTATCAACGCTCCATTATTCCCTGCTATCGCATTAAGCTCCCCACAAAAGGCTTTTAGATGTGCTGTGGGACACCCACTACCGTCATACCTTTTGAACTTTGGTACCTCAAAATTTGGAGGTACCCGGGCGTCTGGGAAGGGACAGAGGTCCCTGAACTTGGTGGATGGGTGATCCACTCCTTGTTGTCTTTGAAGCTGGTTTTGCATCATTTGTAGCTGTTCTCGTAACTCCTCGATCTCTGACTTACCTTGCTGCGGGTATCTTGCCCCTTGCTGTAGGGCTTGTGCTGCTTCTTCTTCATATGGATCCAGAATGGGGGTTTGATGGAAAGAAGGTGGACTCCCGGTGGTGGGAGGTAGCTGGAATTGAACACCACTCCCTTTCGGAGGAGGGTGGGCTGTTCGGAAATGGCTCCCGCCTGGGGTATCTGCCAATTCCGGGATGTTACTCCCGTTAGGGGGAGTGAGCTGGACTCAAAACTGGCCCCCTTCATGGGCTTCCGCCAGTTCTTGTCTGTGATTTGCATGTGCTGTGACCGGATTGTTGTGGTGTGCTGAGTAGAGATGTGGGGGAGGGTTGCTCCCGATTGCTTGCTGTTGTTGACCTTGTGCTGATTCTTCTGGGAGAGGGAGCACAGGATCTGCTGGAGGAATGAGAGAGAAGGCAAAAGGAGTTTGAGGGAGTGAGCTGTTCTGCACACTAGGCTGGGTCATTTGTGTATTTGATGTGGCACTTGGCACTAGGCGAAGCAGTAGCTCTTGCATTGTTCGAAGTAATAGCTCTTGTGTGGTGACATTGGCTGGCAACTCTGTCGGAGCTATTGGTAAGGGTACGGGTGTAGGCATGGGTGCGGGTGCGGGTGCGGGTGCGGATATTTCGGGAGCTGGTTGAGGTGCCGGCTCTTCTTCATGGGTCGTTTGAGAAGTCATGGCTGCTCGGGATCGAGTGGTCATGGTTCAGATCTTTGCCTAAGCAAGTATAAGCCAAAGAGATTTTTTTTTTTGTATGTATGCAGTGATAAATGTCCCTTGAGATTAGTATACCACACGTTGTCGAGTCGGGTCTCAGCTAGTGCATTCTACACTATCCCCAGTGGAGTCGCCATTCTGTAGACACTGAAAAATCGGCGTCCACGTTGTTGGCGTTGTTGCTATAAAATGTTGGTGTTATGGTGATACTGGGGGTGATTAAGCTGACTTATGATTGTTGGAGTCGCCACTAGCCGAATGATCTCAGAATCCCACGGTCGGCTAGAACCACGGAATACGTAAGGTTGGAGAAATCCGAAGATTTTCCGACCTTAGATTGACTCCTGGTCTACGATCTGGGATTCTAGGTAAGGGATCCTCAGTTACAAAGAGGGAAGGTGTTAGGCACCCTCTCTGCCCGTACAAGTGTACGGTCTCGACTTAGTGTGGTAAAATAATCTCAAGAGACAATGATGATGCTATGGTCATGATGGGACTAGTCACACGTGGATTTCTGATGTAGCAGGATCCGAGTATTTCGGCAGGCTACAGAGCATACGTCCGATAATGTGTCTAGAGGATGGATATGATGATGCTTATGCAAAGAGATAAGAAAAGTGGACTAGATCACTTAGGAATTTCTGATGTGACAGGATCCGGTGCACGGAAAGTCACAGAGCATACATCCACTAGAGATCTAGAAAAGCAAGGGGGTTGAGAAGGGAGTATATGTCATGATGAATGGTTGTATGTAAATGGATCTTTGGCTTGGCTCTTGATTAGGCTAGAATGCAGATTGAACCATGATCATCTGGGCTAAGCTCATGGATTGAGAGGGGTTGAGGCGAAGGCTTAGAGGTGGCTGGAAAAGTTTGAGCTTGGAGGCTTGGGAGCTCCTTCCCTTCCTTCACCCTTCTCTCTCTCTCTCTCTCTCTCTCTCTCTCTCTCTCTCTCTTTCTCTCACTCTTTCTCTCTCACTCTCTCTCTCCCTTGGTGGCTCCTTCCTTATTGGTGAAAATGAAGGGGAAGAGGGCTATTTATAGCCCTTTAAAATGGTTTTTTGGTAATTAGAGGATAAGGGAGGGCAAATGCTGATGTGGCATATGATGATTGGTGGAGAGGAGAGAGATGCCACATGGCATGCTCCCATTGGCTAAAGGGGCTGGTAAAACGGTAAATAGTGAGGATGGGGAGGGTAAATGTATAAGAAAGTTGACTTTGGACGCTGGGACAGCTGTCCTTGCACAGACCGCACGCGGCGGAACTCCGATCACCGCCAGCGGTAATCCGACAACCGCCGGCGGTAGTCCGACTACCGCCCGGACCTGGTTGAGTCCGGAACTCGTGTGACTGGCTCCGTGCGCGTTTTCTGGGAGGAAGCGGTAATCCGACTACCGCCGGCGGTAATCCGATTACCACCTCGGTACGGTTTCCCTCGAAATTCATCTGGTGAGTCCTTTTTTGCATCCTTAGAGTGAAACAAAGTTCGTTTTGGATATTTGGCTCAGAATGGCTTGAAATTGGCTTGATTGTTACCCGAAAGTGACTCAAGAAATGTATCGGTTCTGGACATGGTCTGGATTGAATGATTAGCTCAGGTTAAGATCATGGTTCTCGGATTATCTTAACAAAATTAAGATATTAGCCTGGGTGGGGTGTCTACATCAGTTAATAAGAATATTTTCTAAACCAAAATTAGTTACTTGATGTACCCTATATGATTTTGGGGTAGGAGAAGCTACTTTAGCCAACCAACCTGTTTATTTTCTAAGATTCCATCAGGTTGAAGGTCGAAAATCTATTTCATTCATTTCGCGGTCAATTTCATTCATTTCATTTATTTTACGATCAATTCCATGCATTTCACGGTCAATCCCGGCGATTCCGCTACACTTCACGGTCAATTCCATGGATTTCATGGTCAATTCCCTTCACTTCACGGTCAATTCCATGCATTTCACAGTCAATTCCCTTCACTTCACGGTCATTTCCATGCATTTCACGGTCAATTCCGGCGATTCTGCTTCACTTCACAATCAATTCTATGTATTTCACGGTTAAATCCCTTCATTTCACGGTCAATTCCCCTCACTTCACGGTCATTTCCATGCATTTCACGGTCAATTCCGACAATTCCGCTTCACTTCACGGTCAATTCTATGTATTTCACGGTCAACTCCCTTCATTTCACGGTCAATTCCATGCATTTCACGGTCAATTCCAGCGATTCCTCTTCACTTCACGGTTAATTCAATATATTTCACGGTCAATTCCATACATTTCACAGTCAATTCCCTTCACTTCACGGTCATTTCCATGCATTTCACGGTCAATTATGGCGATTCCGCTTCACTTCACGGTCAATTCTATACGGAAACAATATCGATATCGTCAATAATATCGCTGATAACCGGAAATATCGGTATCGCTACAAGTTTCGCTGGTCAGGGATACGGAAACAATAACGATATCGTCGATAATATCGCTGATAACCGGAAAGATCAGTATCACTACAATTTTCGCTTGTCAGGGATACGGAAACAATATCGATATCGTCGATAATATTGCTAATAACTGAAAGTATCGTTATCGCTACAAGTGAAGGGATTAATCGTGAAATGGAATTGACCGTGAAGTGAAGGGAATTGACCGTGAAATGCATGGAAATGATTGTGAAGTGAAGGGAATTGACCGTGAAATGTATTGAATTGACCGTGAAGTGAAGGGGAATCGCCGGAATTGACCGTGAAATGCATGGAATTGACCGTGAAATGAAGGGAGTTGACAGTGAAATATAATGGAATTGACCATGAAATGCATGGAAATGACCGTGAAGTGAAGGGAATTGACCATGAAATGCACGGAATTGACCATAAAGTGAAGGGAATTGACCGTGAAATGCATGGAAATGACCGTGAAGTGAAGGGAATTGTCCGTGAAATGAATGGAAATGACTGTAAAGTGAAGTGGAATCACCGAAATTGACCGTGAAATGCATGAAAATGACCATAAAGTGAAGGGAATTGACTGTGAAATGCACGGAAATGACCGTGAAGTGGAATCACCAGAATTGACCGTGAAATACATGAAAATGACCATAAAGTGAAGGGAATTGACCGTGAAATGAATGGAAATGACCGTGAAGTGAAGCGGAATCACCGGAATTGACCGTGAAATGCATGGAATTGACCGTGAAATGAAGAGAATTGACCGTGAAATGCACGGAATTGACCGTGAAGTGAAGGGAATTTACCGTGAAATGCATGAAAATGACTGTGAAGTGAAGGGAATTGTCCGTGAAATGAATGGAAATGACTGTGAAGTGAAGTGGAATCACCAGAATTGACCGTGAAATGCACAGAAATGACCGTGAAGTGAAGGAATTTAGCACGCCCCAAACCCAGGAAATCGGATTCTCAGGAATCCCGATTGCCGAACCCAGTGCCGACAACCTCCGTAGTACCCCATTCTCGGCTCCCAGCGTCTATACGCCAGGTTCCGATCCTGGGATTCTACGAGGAGGATTTTCCAACGTACATTTGTCTCATAAGAAGCATAACCACAAGTATACCCAAATCATAAAGGCAACATCATCATCATATATCCACTAATATAATCATTTGAATACAATGCTGAAAGGGGATACATATATCGAAATCAAAGCTGAAGAAGACAGCTGCACCCTCCAAGCTCAACGCTGCTGCAACCTAACGCCGCCTGCACGCATCTATCGTGCATAAGCTTATAAAAAGCTTAGAGGGTGGTGAAAGTGTGTGCACAAGGTAAGTGCAAAGTAAGCAATATCAGAGAAATCAGAGTAAGCAGAAATACTGATAAACTCATAAATCATACAATATCAGAAATACTGGCAAGTGCATAAGTCATGCGATATCAGAGTAATGCGAAAATATATTGATAGGCCCATAAATATCATCCGCCTTATCCAGGCTATGCGATGTAGAAATATAGTAAGCACAATATCATATACTGATGAAGCAATGTAGATCAGCTATGCAATGCTGGGACAACAAGCCAAATATCAGATGCCGATGATGCAATGCAATATATAAATTCTGATGAGTCTACGAATACCGTCAGTCGTATTTAGGCCGTATAAATGAAGAAACATAGTAACCCAAAATGTTAGGTACTGCGGATGCAATGTAATATGCGGTGCGAATGAAATGACCATGCTGGAGTGTGAAGTCGGGATGATAGTACGTAGTATCGCAGGTTATGGGGTCCACCACAGGGGACTTCTATCCAAACCAGTCTCATACCTAAATTTGGATAGTCAGACTCAATGTGGTAAACTCCTGATCTTAGGTTAGTCGCGCGCCCCAACGAAAATCCTGGTCATTGCGAAGGTATACGTAACAAATCGTTGCGCACCACCAGCCCGAGTGGATAGTGAATGAATGAATGAATGAGTATGCAATTCCTGATCAATAAGTCCACATATCAGTATGGTTCCTCTCTGGGATCATCACCGGGGTCTAGTACACTCAACACCACCTGCCGCCCCATCAAGCACACAACTGGGTAAGTGGAAGAGACCTCACTATCCGCCTGGCCACTAGTCTGTCAATACCTACTCAGCTCGTCGATAGTGGACCCATTCCTTGAGCTGGTCAAACTCAGCCTAGATATGCCTACTCCCTCAGGCGGGTAACGCCGCACCCCCTCCCAACCGACCACGACACAGTGGGAGACGCGACCTCGTGGTATTCGGCACTCGGGCGCTCATGTATCCACTCGGTCTCGATGTTGGAGCGTCCTCTGGTACCCAGAGGGTTTTAGGATTTTCACCTAGGGCCATCTATAGCAGCCCGATGCTCGAACCAAACATTTTCGGTGTCTCATCTGGCCATCCACGATATGCCTGTGGAGGCTACGACCCTGATATCGCTAGGGCGTACAGTAATCACAACCCACAATGTAAGATGCATGAGTCATACAATCCAGTCATACACCAATCCTGCGCATACCGTGCACTCATGTGAGATAACCTCCGCCTATCAAGGAGTCTCATAACAACCTACCCAATGACATATGAAATGGTCAACCACATCTCATAACAAACATGCAGATGATGCGTATGGGCATGTATCATGATGCTATGTGGTCACATACTCATAATCGGTATCAATAACCGGCATCGACAATTAACCTCGATAATGTGGACATTTAACCAACGTTGCCCCCAAGGAATGACCCATATAGAGTGTAACATCCCAGATTTTTGCCAACCTGGGATTAGACATCCTTAGGCATTGGGTCAATCTTAACACCTGATTAACTTTTCAAACGCTCAATTCAAAGCCTTAAATCCCGTCTTAAACCATTTTCTTCACAAATCCCACCCTTCACTACCTTGTGCTTTCAATTTTTCCAAGCACTTTCGCCCTAGACACTATCTTAAACTAGCTAAGTAGTAAATCTTGGATCACTTTATATACAAACTGCAAAGGCCTAAGTACCATCTCAACCAGAAAACAATTAGGATTAAATCCTTTAGAAATTTAACAAAGTTAACTAAGTGCAAAACTCGATTAGCCATGAAATCCGTTGGGATCGCTTTAAATACGATCTGCAAGACCCAAAACTTGCAAAATCAGTAACTCTAGGTTGCCCTAAAGTTTAGAACCGAACTCATTTCCCGGCTGCTCTCGGGAATGAAACGAAACTTCGTATTGGGTCTAGATCGCACATCGGGAGTCCGATTAACTCGAAGCTAAGGAACTAGGACCGCCCCACTGGGCTTGACAATCATCTCAAAAATCAGGCGATTCCGATGTCCCACGGCCATTTATTTCGATCCGGAGCGAGGGAGTGTGAAAAACACTATTCCCACCCAAATAAAAATATCTGGAATAGTGATCTGGCATCTTTCGGTTGCACGTCAGTATTAAGCAACCTGACCGTCAGAATCAGACCAAATTACACCCTCGGATTAAGAAAAATTTCAGGAACATTTACATGTACTCAGAAATTCTGATCGTGGCCCACGGACCGTTGACCTGAAGGTGGTCCGCCACGTGCGATCTGGGAATCCGATCGAGCCGAAAACGTAATCCCACGTAGATCTGCAGAGGGTGAGCTTAAGTCTAATGTTTGGCTCAAAGAGGGCTACCAGAACACCCCTTTTGAGCTTGGAAAGTGGCGAACTGCCTATATATGCAGCCACCCTTGAACCTGAGTCTATTTTGGACATGTTCTAGGCTATAAAAGGGGCTTAGAACAGCCCCTCTCACAGCCATACGAATTTGGGTCCAAACCCTTAGAGAGAAAGAGAGAAAAGAGAGAGAAAGTTTTGGAGATCGAGGCTGATCTTCCTCCTGCTGCTTCCACTCCTTCCACGGCCTACACCGCCCTATTCCAGGGGATTTTCCGGTGGTTTCCACCCCATTTGAAGGTAAGAAACCCTAACCCTAGGTCTGATTTGAGCTTGATTAGTGATAGGTTATGGAAAGACTAATCGAATGCGCTCTTTAGGCTAGGAAACTCCCGTATACGGAAGCTCCAACACCCTTGCTGATTTGTTGGAATTCCAAGGGCTGAGGTGAGGACTTTAAGCGTATAAGTTACGTTTTTCAACGCTTTCAATGTCAGATAATGATAGATTCATGATCTGCATGCAAATGCACATGTACAAAGTGCTTTCCGTTTCCTGTTTCGATTAGCGATAAAGAATATGGATTTTCACATACTCTAGATATACGTAGAAATACCGTATACGTATTTTTCTTGGGAAAATGTTTGACATGTTTATTTAATGTTTGATTATATCATGTGTGGATAAAATGCTAGTTTGGCGAAAGGGATCGCAAAAATACATGTTCATGTGTAAATGTCATGTATGTTGAAATTGCGCATTCTAGAAATTCCGCATACGTGCGGATTTTGGAAATGTAATTGTCATGATTAATTGTTGTATGAATACGGTATACGCGGATAAAATAACCGCTTAGCGAAAGAATAGCCCTAATACATGTTTGCTAACATACACTATGTATGTTGGAATAGTGTATTCTAAGTGTTTGTGAAAATGGCTGAATGAGTATAGAATTCTCATTCGTGCTCGCCATGACTAATTGTCATGGATATATGATTGTTGTAATGGCGATATCCCTTTGACGAAAGGATTTGCCCTAAATCACGCCACGGCCAGTATACACTATATGTGCTAAAATGTGTGGCCCAAGTATTTGTGAAAATAACTGAATGAATATGGAACTTGGGTTCCTGCGTGCCATGACTATCCGTCGTGGGTGTACGCGTGTTATGATTGGGGCAACTCCCTAGCGAAAGGATTTGGCCTAATGCCTATGTGATCGACATATGTCATGTATGTTGATGTATGTTTGTTTAAGTGTTTCTTGAAATGTCTGAATGTGTAGTAGTTGGCAAATTGTAATATATAAGGGTGTTGAGATATGATTCTCAACCTCTTTTCACTATGTGTATGATCTCCTTTGATAGTTGTGTGATTAGGATTTGAACATGTACAAACTCATGCTTGTGTTGTGCTTCATAACATGCTCAACTGTTTTATGATTTTAACTATGTAATGCATATGTTTAAATTTATATTTATGTTGTATGATACGTCATGGGTGATGGGGGAGCGGAGCAACGAGTGCGTGCAACAGCCCTGGCAGCCCTAAACAGATAATACCAGACTGATTGTATGATTTGAATCCTGATCCATTACTGCTTTATATCTCTGTAATTGATTGTGTTTGGGGCTATGATTATAGTCCAGGCAATCGGTAACGAGATTGAACTCGTGGCTGAGATTCATTTGCCACGTGGGATGTGTTCGACGAACTCGAGTCGTGCGTTGCCTGTCGGCAGTGGCTAGGCCACACGAAGTTGTTTATGCACTTCATGTCGTGCAGCTCAACGGGCGATCGTGCTAGTCGAGCTCGTCAAGTAACCCGATCTGCCTTATGCATGTTCACCCTGTTTGGACGCTACTGCTTGAACCTAGGGTACCAAACTTACCAGTGAAACCCCTTTTTAACCATGGTACCTTGATCCGCTAAGACGCATGAGCCGGGCATGGTGGTATGGGACACCGTGGTCGAGCTGTCGGCCTACGTTGGGGCCATGTGCCTCCCCGTAGTGACCATTGCGCAACCAACTCGTGAGCCGAATACGGTGGTATGGGACACTGTATTCGAGCTGTCGATACTTCGGCGAGAGCCGAGTACGGTGAGATCTGTGCTCGTGCTGACGGGCGACGAGTCCTCCGTGGTATCATCGAGTACACTCCAAGGGTCTGTGATTGGCCATGAGTCTTTCACAGCAACTAGAGTGTGAGTTGAGCCGAGTACGGTGAGACCTGTACTTGAGCTGACGGCTAGTGATTGAGCCGAGTACGGTGAGACCTGTACTCGAGCTGACGGCCAGCAATTGAGCCGCATACGGTGAGATCTGTATCCGCGCTGACGGGTGACGAGCCCTTTGCGATGCCTTCACTAAGCTTCTCAAACTATAATATCGTATGAGAATAACTAGGATTGACGACCCTAGAATGGATCATGTTGGGAATGATACAAGGGAGGTACCTTAGTTTCCCAATACTGCTGATTGAAATGGACTAATAAAAACTTGGTAATCATGAGCATCATCGCACCGCATGTGCTTTGTAGATGTGGCGCACTGAGGGAGTAAGCATTCGCGAACGTAAGATGATGTCGCTTGAGGGTGGTTTGGCAAGGGCATACAGCATCATGTCATATCATTTTTGCACTTAACAAGAGTAGTTAGAAATGCTTGATTTGTACTGCTTTATCATTACTGCTTGATTGAATTGATAACATGTTAACTTATGCTTTATTGTTCCACTGAGTTGATCACTCACTCCCACGTTACGGGACGGTGTTGTACACACCAACCAGATTTGTTGAGTTTCAGGTGGTGGCGATGCTTGTGAAGCAGAGCCGGACTACTTCTACGATGATAGGAGGAATTCTCCTATCTGTATCTCTCTGGCAGGTCAATGAAGACCTGATATTGTATTGACGGGGCTATGGTCCATGGGATAGGAGGCATTACACTTCCTCACATTTGGTACATTTTAGAACTGCACCTGTATTTATTTAACCTGGTAATGTTATCACACTCTGGAGACTCATCATAAGTTATATATTTTATCTATCTATCACAGTCTTCCGCTTGCAAATTTAACTGTCTCTGAAGTATGATATGCTGTTTTGGCTTAATCTCACTCATGTTCAATGCACGAATACAGTCAACATTCAATCATCATTCATTTTGTTGCATAAGTGATGTTCTAGAACTCGGGAGTTGAGATTATGCTCGACCCCCGATTTTCAGGGCGTTACATAGAGCCTAACATACAGTGGACTCATGGCCTCACACCCGGGCCAAATATACAACACCATGAGCCTCACTCAAGAGCTTAATATACATCACGATGGGCCTCACTCATGGGCCACATATACATCAAGTGGGTCGCATCTCACGGGTCTAATATACATCGCAATGGGCCGCTCCCACGGGCCTAATATACATCAGGTCGGGCCTCACCATATGGGCTGGAAATATATCACAATGGGCCACGTCCCATGGGCCTCGAATATATCACAATGGACCTTGACAATCGGAATCGGCCGCAATAATTGAAATCGTCACTCAGAATCGGTCTCGATACTCAGCCTTGACAATCGAAATCGACAAATCAATTACTACAATCAGAATCAATCGATAATCAGAATCGGCAAATTGATCACGTCAATCGAAAATCGGCAATCGTTCACGATAATTGGCCTCGATCGTTAATCAACAATCGATCAAGTCAATCAGAATCGGCAATCGGCCACGACAATCGAAAACGGCAAATCGGTCACGACAATCGGAATAGATCGATAATCGGAATCGGCAAATCGGTCACATCAATCGGAAATCGGCAATCGGTCATGACAATCGACCTCGATCGCTAATCGGCAGTCGGCCATGACAATTGGAATCGATCAATAATCGGAATCGGTAAATCGATCACGTCAATTGGAAATCAGCGATCGGTCACGATAATCGACCTCAATCGCCAATCGGCAGTCGGCCATGACAATTGGAATCGATCAATAATCGGAATCGGCAAATCGGTCACGTCAATTGGAAATCGGCAATCGGTCACGATAATCGGCCTCGATCGTTAATTGGCAATCGGTCATGACAATCGGAATCGACAATCGGCCACGGCAATTGGAATCAATCGATAATCAAAATCGGCAAATCGGTCAAGTCAATCGGAATCGGCAATCACATACGGCGAATGGGGCCCACTTATATGGGGTTAACCCATGAAGAGAATGGGCCTAATAAGGCCTAAGGGAAGGTCACAATGAGGACATCTAACCATCATTGTTCATCAATGTGGACGTCAAACCAACATTGCTCCTAAGTAGTGGCCTACATAAGAATTCATACACAATGCAACGGCCACACATACATCACATTGGGCCTTGCTTATGGGCCTCGCATACATCGATCGGGCCGATCGAATGGGCTGAATCAAATGGGTTGAATCCAATAGGCCGAATCAAATGGGCTGAATTGATGGGCCGAATTAAATAGGCCGAGTTGAATGGGCCGATCAAATGGGCCGAATTGATGGGCCGATTCAAATGGGCCGCGTTGAATGGGCCCACACCAACCACACCATCATCTACAACTAGAGATCATTCTAGAGCATTATCACAAAATGAATCACATCCCAGGGATCATTGGACCATACCACAAGTGGCAGTGGTAATAAATATTTCCACTGTTGAATTCCAGCTGGCCCACCATAATATTATTTCTCATCCAGTCTGTTCATCAGGTTACAAAGTCCTGGATATAGAGGAAAAATAAATATCATATTAATCCAAAACTTCTGTAACCCAAGGGTTTCTATGGTGGACGGTGTGGATGCAACACATGCATCATGGTGGGCGTACATCCCACTGTTCCCTGCGGTGTGGTCTACTTGATATTAGATCTGTCTTTTTTATTATTATTATTATTTTGATTCAGCCTTAGGATGAGCTGACAAATGAATGGACGGTTGGATGTGACAAACACATCATGGGTGGGGTCCACGAGCCACAGCTGGGCGGTGGAGACCCACACATGCTGATGGGTCCCACCGTCCAGCAATGGTTGGACGGTTGGAGTATAACACATACGTATGATGGGGCCCACATGGCTGGTGACGTACTCCAGCCAGTCCATCAACAAGCGGGTTACACGTGGGGCCATGAGGCATGTCAGATGGAGGGACGGTTGGATAACATGCTTGCTGCACCGTCTAGCAACTGGACGGTGCAGATGTAGTGATACATCATGGTGCGGCCCACATAGTGGCCCACCAACATTTACTATTAATATAGTATATATCATATAATATAATATAATATAATATTATATATTATATATATATATATCTAAGAAATGGCAAGAGGCTGCCATACTCACCGTCCAGATCCATCTGGACGGTGTAGATATTATGATATAAGGTGGGTCCCATGTAGGAGTGGCCCACTGTAACATTTATTTAATATAAATATTATATTATATAATGTTACATATATATATATATATATATATATATATATATATATATATATATATATATACACGTGTGGGTGTGTGAGAGTGTGAAAGTGCCAGCGTCCAGACAGATGGACGCTGGATGAGATGCATTTATCAATGTGGCCCACCGTCCGAGCCATGGACGGTGAGGATCCACACGTGCAACTAAGGGGAGACCCACCACAATATGAACGGTGTGGATGGAAGCCAAACCTCATGGCCAGGGCCCACCTGGCCGGCTAACGCTGCAGCTGCCAGCTGCATGCTGGCTACCAGACGGTCTGTCTGTATGAAAACAGGTGGACGGTGTGGGTGAAATCCATGCAAGCGGGTCCCACGGAGCCTAGTGACGCCAGGAGGGATGTGCACCAGCCAATCCGATCCCCATGGTGGGTCCCACCTCCAGCGTGTCCAGCCCACCGTCCAGCAAGCTGGACGGTGCTGGATGGCACTCAAACATCACGGTGGTCCCACGTAGTGGGCCACCAGATTTGGATTAAGCTGATATGTATTTTTACCTCCGTCCAGGCCTGATCACTGGACGGTATGGATCCTTCATCAGGGTGGGATTTCCACCGACCAGATAATGAATGTCATGGATAATATCATGCATCAAGATGGGCCACAATCCATCACACAGAGTGAGAAAAAAAAAAAGAAGAAGGAAGAGAACGTGTAGGGGAGGGACCCCGTCACTATTGGGCCCTCCCTTGAACAATACATACATCAAGTGGGTCTCACAACAAGTGTACCCTTAAATCACAATAAAGTAACAATGTGGGCCACACATTGTTCCTTAGCTTCGATCCTAATGGAGGAGATGGAGTTTGGATGGTTGAGATGGGAGATGAGGGGTAGGAAGTGGACCACACACAAATCCCTTGGAGGGTAGAAATGGCTTGGACGTGTGATGCTTTGGGGTTTCTTGGGAAGTGGTTTGAGAGAGAGAGAAAGAGAGAGAGAGAGAGAGAGAGAGAGAGAGAGAGAGAGAGAGGTTTGTAAAGAAGAGAGATGGGTGATGGAGTGATGGATGTGGTGAGTGATGGGTGTAAGAACTTTTTTTGACTTTTAGGGGTAGGCGATGTAAGAAAAGTATGGGTGATGTAAGAAACTTTTGACTTTGGGGGTTGCTTGCGGAAGGGTGTGAGGTGATGTGTACTTGACATGTACTTGACATGATGGGATTGATTGATGGATTGACTGATGTGACAAGTCGTAGAGATTCTCTCGAATTCGCATGCACAGGGTTTTCCTCGCACCGAACACAGGCCCACATCTCTTGGCTTGAGTATCGGCTCGGCGCGCGGGATGCGGCATCGGAACCGCGGCGATGGCGCGGTCGCTAGGGTACAAGTCTCGGATTGAGTCGACTCGGGTTGACGGCATGCGTCTCAGGGTCACGCGCAAATGCCGGTTAAGGGTCGAAGGTTGCCGGAAATTCGACCGGGAAGACCGCGGAAGCTTACGGAACGGTACGGTCTAGGATACGGGTCTTACAGAATTGATCGTGAAATTAATGGAAATGACCGTGAAGTGAAGCGAAGTCACCAGAATTGACCGTGAAATGAATTGAATATTCCCTTCACTTCACGGTCAATTCTGTGCATTTTACGGTCGATTCCCTTCACTTCACGGACATTTCCATTCATTTCACGGTCAACCCAGTAATTCCCTTTCACTTCACGGTCAATTCAATGCATTTCACGGTCAATTCCCTTCACTTCATGGTCAATTCCCTTCATTTCACGGTCAATTCCATGCATTTCACGGTCAATCCCGACTATTCATCTTCTCTTCACAGTCAATTCCATGCATTTCACGGTCAATTCCCTTCATTTCATGGTCAATTCTATGCATTTCACAGTTAATCCCGACAATTCCCCTTCTCATCACGAACAATTCCATGCATTTCACGGTCAATTCCTTTTACTTCATGGTCAATTCCGTGCATTTCACGATCAATTCCCTTCATTTAACGGTCCATTCCACGCATTTCACGGTCAATCCCGGTGATTCCCCTTTACTTCACGGTTAATTTAATGCATTTCACGTTCAATTCCCTTTACTTCACAGTCAATTCCGTGCATTTCATGGTCAATTCCCTTCATTTCACAGTCAATTTCATGCATTTCATGGTCAATTCCGGCGATTCCCCTTTACTTCACAGTCAATTCAATGCATTTCACGGCCAATTCCCTTCACTTCACAGCCAATTCCATGCATTTGACGGCCAATTCCCTTCATTTCACGGTCAATTCCATGCATTTCATGGTCAATACCGATGATTTCGCTTTACTTCATGGTCAATTCCATGCATTTCACGGTCAATTCCCTTCACTTCACAGTGAATTCCATGCATTTCACGGTCAATTCCCTTCATTTCACGGTCAATTTCATGCATTTCACGGTCAATTCCGGCGATTCCCCTTTACTTCACGGTCAATTCCTTTTACTTCATAGTCAATTTCGTGCATTTCATGGTCAATTCCTTGCATTTCACGGTCAATTCCGGCTATTCCCCTTCACTTCACGGTCAATTCAATTCATTTCATGGTCAATCCCCTTCACGGTCATTTCCATTTATTTCACGATCAATCCCGACGATTCCCCTTCACTTCACGGTCAATTCAATTCATTTCACGATCAATCCCCTTCACTTCACAATCATTTCCACTCATTTCACGGTCAATCTCGGCGATTCCCTTTCACTTCACGGTCAATTCAATGCACTTCACGGTCAATTCCCTTCACTTCACGGTCAATTCCGTGCATTTCACGGTCGATTCCCTTCACTTCATGGTCATTTCCATTCATTTCACGGTCAATCCCAGCGATTCTCTTTCACTTCACGGTCAATTCCCTTCACTTCACGGTCAATCCCGACGATTCCCCTTCTCTTCACGGTCAATTACCTTCACTTCACGGTCAATCTCGACGATTCCCCTTCTCTTCACGGTCAATTCCATGCATTTCATGGTCAATTCCCTTCACTTCAAGGTCAATTCTGTGCATTTCACGGTCAATTTCCTTCCTTTCACGGTCAATTCCGTGCATTTCACGATCAATCCCGATGATTCCCCTTCTCTTCATGGTCAATTCCATGCATTTCACGGTCAATTCCCTTTACTTCACGGTCAATTCTGTGCATTTCACGGTCAATTCTCTTCATTTCACGGTCAATTCCGTGCATTTCATGGTCATCTCAGCAATTCCCTTTCACTTCACGGTCAATTCAATGCATTTCACGGTCAATTCCCTTCACTTCATGGTCAATTCTGTGTATTTCACGGTCAATTCCTCTTCATTTCACCGTCAATTTCATGCATTTTGCGGTCAATTCCGGCGATTCCCCTTTACTTCACGTCAATTCAATGCATTTCACGGTCAATTCCCTTCACTTCACGGTCAAAATCCGTGCATTTCACAGTCAATTACCTTCATTTCATGATCAATTCCTTGCATTTCACGGTTAATACCGGTGATCCCGCTTCATTTCACGGTCAATTCCATGCATATCACGGTCAATTCCCTTCACTTCACGGTCAATTTCATGCATTTCATGGTCAATTCCCTTCATTTAACAGTCAATACCGGTGATTCCGCTTCATTTCATAGTCAATTCCATGCATTTCACGGTCAATTCCTGTAACGACCCGTAAATTTCCGTACTTTGACTCGAGTACCACCTCAACCAGAATTAATTAGGATTAAATCCTTTAGAAATTTAACAAAGTTAACTAAGTACAAAACTCGATTAGCCATGAAATCCGTTGGGATCGCTTTAAATACGATCTGCAAGACCCAAAACTTGCAAAATCGTTGACTCTAGGTTACCCTGAAGTTTAGGATCGAACTCATTTCCCAGCTGCTCTCAGGAATGAAATGAAACTTCGTATTTGGTCTAGACCGCACATCGGAAGTCCGATTAACACGAAGTTAAGGAACTAGGACCGCCTCACTGGGCTTGACAACCACCTCAGAAATCAGGTCCAGTCGATGTCCCACGGCCATTCGCTTGAGTCCGGAGCGAGGGAGTGAAAATCACTCTTTCCTTTACAAAATAAATATCTGGAATAGTGATCTGGCACCATTCGCTTGCGCATCAGTATTGAGCAACCTGACCGTCAGAATCAGACCAAATTACACCCTCGGATTAGGAAAAATTTCAGGAACATTTACATGTACTTGGAATTTTGGATCGTGGCCCACTGACCGTTGAACTGAAACTGGTCCACACGTGTGATCTGGGAATCCGATCGAGTCGAAAACGTAATCCCACGTAGATCCATGAGTTGTGAGCTTAAGTCTGACGTTTGGCTCAAGGAGGGCTACTAGAACCCCTCTTTTGAGCAGGAACAATGCCGAAATGCCTATAATAAACATACCCCTTGAACATGAGTCTATTTCGGAGAGGTTTTAGGCTATATAAGGGCCTTAGAACAGCCCCTCTCACAACTATACGAATTTGGGATAAAACCCTAGTGAGAGAGAGAGAGAGAAAAGAGAGAGAAGACTTAGGATTTGTGGGAGCACTTTCCTCCTACTGCTTTCAATCATCGCACGCCCTACACCGCCTCTTTCCAGGCGCTTTCCCGGCTGTATCCATTCCGTTTTAAGGTGAGAAACCGTAAACCTAGATCTGATTTGAGGTGTATACGCTATAGGTTATGAAACAACTAACCGATTTCACTCTTTAGGCTAGAAAACTCCCGTATACGGAAGCTCACCAAACTTTGCCGATCCGTTGAGATTCCAAGGTGAAAGGTGAGGACTTTAGGTGTATAGGTTACGGTTTTCAACGCTTTCAATGTCAGATAATGATAGATTCATGATCTGCATGCAATTGCACATGTACAAAGTGCTTTCCGTTTTCTGTTTCGATTAACGTTGTAGAATATGGAATTTCACACTCTAGGTATACGTAGAAATACCGTATACATATTTTTTTTGGAAAAATGTTTGACATGTTTATTTAATGTATGATTATACAATATATGGATAAAATACTAGTTTGGCGAAAGGAATCGCCGTAATACATGTTCGCTTGTAAATACTACGTATGTTGAAATTGTGTATTCTAGAAATACCGTATATGTGTAAATTTTGGAAATGCAATTGTCATGATTATTTGCTGTATGATTATGGTATGCATGGATAAAATACCCGCTTGGCGAAAGGATAACCCTAATACGTATTTTGCTAACATACGTCATGTATGTTGGAATAGTGTACTCTAAGTGTTGGTGTATATGCTTGTGAGTGTAAATGCTTAAGTGTTAGTGCCTTAGACAAGTGCTGATATGGAATTCTCGACTACCTTAGAGACATGTAGGATACCCTCCATGTGGTGGTTTACTCTAACCACTCACTTGTGATGTATATGTGATTGTATCCCTATTTGTATAGTACTTTATAACATGCTTTACAACATGCTTTACTTCATGCTTTATAACATGCCTTATGACATGCCTGCTAACATGCTTGTATTACTTTGTTTATCATGCTTTACTCCACATGCTATGGACGAAGATTGATTGAGGTTGGGGCTATGTCTATAGTCCAGACATTCGGTACCAGACTGGAGATTGTGGCTGAGATTCATGTCGCCACAAGGGATGTGTCTGACGAACCCGAGTTGTACTTCGGTTGGCGATAGTGGTTGGCCACACGGAGTGCTTTTGCGCTTCATATCGCCAAATTTGTTGTGCGCTCGAGCTAGTTAGGCTCGTCAAGTAACCCGATATGTTGAATGTGTGTTCACCATCTTTGGTCATTACTGTTTGAACCTAGGGTACCAAACTTACCAGTGGCGATCCCGTTAACCATGGTACCTCGATCCGCTAAGACTCATGAGCCGGACATGGTGGTATGGGACATCGTGGCCGAGCTGTCGGCCTATGTTGGGGCCAAGTGTCTCCTCGTAGTGACCATTGAGTAACCCAAACTCGTGAGCCGAATACGGTGGTATGGGACACTGTATTCGAGCTGTCGATACTCACGGCGAGAGCCGAGTACGGTGACATCTGTACTCGTGCTGACGGGCGACGAGTCCTCTGTAGTATCTTTGAATATATCCAAGGTCTGTGATTGGCGACGAGCCTTTCACAGCGACTAGAGTATGAGTTGAGCCGAGTACGGTGAGACCTGTACTCGAGCTGATGGTCAACAATTGAGCCGCATACGGTGAGATCTGTATCCGTGCTGACGGGTGACGAGCCCTTTGTGATGCCTTCGCTATGCCTCTCAAACCATAATATCATATGAGATTAACTAGGATTGACGACCCTAGAATGGATCATGTTTGGGAATGATACAAGGGAGGTACCTTAGTTTCCCAATACTGCTGTTTGAAATGGACTAATAATAACTCGGTAATCATGTTCATCATCGCATAGCATGTGCCTTGTAGATGTGGAGCACTGAGGGAGGTATGCATTCGCGAATGTAAGATGATGTCGCATGAGGGTAGTTTGGCAAGGGCATACATCATCATGTCATTTCATCCTTGCATTTAACAAGAGTAGTTAGACTTGTTTGATTTGTACTGCTTTATCATTACTGCTTGATTGAATTGATAACATGTTAACCTATGCTTTATTGTTCCACTGAGTTAGCTACTCACTCCCACGTTACGGGATGGTGTTTGCAACACCAACCAGACTCTGTCGCAGGTATAGACGGCGCGACGGTTCAGGAGCCGGAGCCCGATTTCGACGATGACCAGGATGAGTTCTCATTTATACAGTACTCTGACGGCTTCGCTTAGGCCGACTGCATCGCGGGGATTTCAGGACTCATCTTTTAGACTGTATTTTGATTTTTGATTCAGAAACAGTATATGTATATGGATACTCAGTTAGTGTTCATACTCAGGTGTTCACAAAAATTTTGTTCTTTACATATTTTAAATATACAATTTCAGTCTTCCGCTTGCCTTTATACAATTGAACTGGAGTATGAATTACTGTTTTGGTATAATCTCATTCATGTTTATTGCCCTAACTCAGACAACATTTAACCATCATTGTGTATGTTGCATAAGTGATGCGTTGGAACTCGGGAGTTGAGTTCATACTCAACCCCCGAATTTCAGGGCGTTACAATTCCCTTCACTTCATGATCAATTCTATGCATTTCACGGTCAATTCCTTTCATTTCACGGTCAATTCTGACGATTCCCCTTTACTTCACGGTCAATTCAATGCATTTCACGGTCAATTCCGTGCATTTCATGGTCAATTTCCTTCTTTTAACGGTCAATTCCGGTGATTCCCCTTCACTTCACGGTCAATTCAATTCATTTCACGGTCAATCCCCCTTCGCTTCATGGTTATTTCCATTCATTTCACGGTCAATCCCGACGATTCCCTTTCACTTCACGGTCAATTCAATGCATTTCACGGTCAATTCCCTTCACTTCACGGTCAATTCTATGCATTTCACGGTCGATTCCCTTTACTTTATGGTCATTTTCGTTCATTTTATGGTCAATCCCGGTGATTCCCTTTCACTTCACGGTCAGTTCCCTTCAATTCCGGTGATTGACTGTGAAATGCATGGAATTGACCATGAAGTGAAGGGGAATCGCCGGAATTGACCGTGAAATGCATGAAATTGACCATGAAATGCTTGGAATTGATCGTGAAGTGAAGCGGAATCACCGGTATTGACCATGAAATGTACGGAATTGACCGTGAAATGAAGGGAATTGGTCGTGAAATGCACGGAATTGACCGTGAAGTGAAGGGAATTGACCGTGAAATGCATGGAATTGACCGTGACGTGATGAGGAATCGCTGGGATTGACCGTGAAATGTATGAAATTGACTGTGAAGTGAAGGGAATTGACCTCGAAATGCATGGTTGACCGTGAAGTGAAAGGAATTCATCGGAATTCACCGTGAAATTCATGGAATTGATTGCGAAGTTAATGAAATTTACCACGAACGGATTGAAATTGACCGTGAAGTGAATAAAATTGATCGCGAAGTGAATGAAATGGATTTTCGACCATTGACCCGATGGAATCTTGAAAAATAACTATGTTGGTTGGCTAAATTAGTTTCTCCTACCTCAAAATCATATGTGGTTTGTTAAGTAACTCATTCTAGTTTAGGAGATATGTTTGTTAAATAAATAGGCAAAGAAATGAATTAAAAGTTAGAAAAATATTTTTGTATACTTTTATATATATATATATATATATATATATATATATATATATATATATATATATATATATATATATATATAAACTGCCAACCTGCGCGACACTGCAGCCGTACCGGCAGTAGTGCTGCAGCGGTATGGGTTTTTTTGTTTTTTTTGCCGTGGATTCTTGCATTACTTTAGTCGTCCCATCATGAGGTGTGTATTATATCCAAACCGTCCATCTATTTGGCGAGCTCATATTATGGGTTGAGACCAAAAATAAAACAGACCTAACTATCAAGTGGACCACACTGTAAATGGCAGTATGGAATTGAACGTCTACCATTGAAACCCTTTTAGGGGTTACAGAAGTTTTGGATCATTATGAAATTTGTTTTTCCTCTTCATCCAGGTCTTTGTGACCTTATGAATAGATTGGATGGAAAATAAGTGTTATGGTGGGCCCTACAAAATTTTTAATGGTGAAAATCAATTTTCCTGCTGGTGTGGTCCAGTTGATCTTTGGATATGATTTTTTTTTTTAGATAATGCTCCGAAATGATCTCAAAATATGGATGAACGTGGTGGATATAATAAATACATAACTGTGGGGCTATGTAACGTTGATCTCTTTTGAACCGTTCGTACAACTCGGACTTCGAGGAGCGTCAGCGCTCGTCTTCGAGCACCAGCCGTTCCGCTTGAACGTAAAAGAGGGGCATTTTCGACCTTTGACAAATCGTCCGTACAGCTAGGGCTTATTCTGGTGAGGTAAAAAGGAGTGGGCTTAAGCGGTAAATGGGCCATATATGGGTCGTACAGTGGTAAATTTTTCCTTCACTTCCGATGTATGCATGGTTAAAAGATCGGCAACTCAGATCGCCTTGTTTGGCCCTGAGTCAACTCGTCCGTGCCTTAAAACCATGGATAAGGTGATCAGTCCTCCCAATAAAATCACAGTTATCTGACACGTGGCAGCTCTATCCTGGCCCATGCACAAATAACACCCTTATGCATTTTTTCAGATAGCAATCCATCCCACTTTTCATTTTTAGTCAAAAACTAATGTTGTTAACATCTTTCACGAGAATGTGACAGAAGCATGCCACGTATACTTAAAATTGATTGTTTACCACAGAAAAATAACTTTTTGCCCTTTCGGTAGAGAAGGGTAAAGTCAGGCTTAAGATTTGGGCGGAGAGAAAGAAGAGAGACTGGTCTTGGATAGGGGGATTTGGGAGAGGATAATGTTGTTATTTAAAAATAAAAAATAAAAAATATTTAGCCATGGTTTGCATTTTCGTCAAAAAATAATTGGTAGAGCAGTTTTTATGATTTATTATTATTTTTTTATTTTTTGTTTATTATATTGGAAAGTGGATGGTATTATCTGATATAAAACGCATTAGATAATGTTTTTGTCGTGTATGAGCAAAAATGATGGGTCCTGTGCTGAGGATATTTCGTTCTCCGCATTTATCAGGCGCACAGATTTTCAATTTTTTATTTTTTATTTTTTTATTTTCCCTCATTTTTTAAGGCATTTGTTGCATGATATCACAATAGAAACACGATCTTTTATAATCTACCGTATTTTGAAGAGCTCAAGTTAATGTCATTTTCTGTGTATCTTTCACAATATTATTGTGAAATTTAGAAATCTCAGCCATATTTGTCCAACAGAAAAGCTTTGAGTACGATGAATCATATCCATGCGCTTAGAAATTGTGCATGTGACTTATATTTAGCTCGAATGAATTGTATTATTTGCACTCAATTAATCTTCTACATATAATGAGTGTATTGGTATGAAATTCAGGCACGTGGTATACTTGTAATATATGCAAGCTTGCCAAAACCAATTGCATCCGATTCAAACCTAAACTATCGGCCCCTAGCATTAAGATAGAGTGGTGCTTGATCGAGGATGCGACCGACCGTGTAGTCAACCAATTGTTGAGTGCGATATCAGGTGATTTGCTGAGATTGAAAATATTCCTCAAATGAGTTCTTTTTGCCTTGAAAATAAAGGACTTTCGAAAGTGTATCAATTGTACGATTGAGCGAAAATAAGTCTAAGTGGATGCGAAAAGGCAAAACTTACAACTAAAGTGGGATTATCAACCTAGCTGAAAGTAGTGAAGTGCTTCATCTAGTAGCACGATGATGAGCAAGGACTGAGTAATGCTGATATTACAACCTAGCATCTGTTGTACCCTATTTTTTTTTTTACCATTTCTAGAAAATTCAGTTAGGAAAGGACACGTGTCATTGCACAAGAAGTATACAACATACATAAGATCTTCAGATATTTTGGAGTGTGTTTTGCAGAAATGATAACTGGCGTTGTTCAAGTAATACACGTCATTCGAAGATGGAATGTGGCTGAGCAGTTGAAGATAACATGGTTGAACGAGAAGAGGTCTGGCAAGCGATTACCAAGACAAGTGTCAAGAAGAGAAAGAAGAATCTAGAAAGCCAAAGTGGTGATGAAGCGGTTGTCGTAACCATTGAACGTGGGAAGATGTATTTAGACAGTTATTTTATGAAAGTTTATAAATAGCGAAGGAGCTTAACGAAGTAAAGGGTCTCATACCAACTCAATAAAACAAGTTAATTAAATCAAATATATCATAGCATAGTCCTATCAATAATTCTTTATGTTTTTTTAGCATAATAATTCCTTTATGTTCCTTAGTGTAATAAGTAGCCTAATCTTATATTAGGAATAACAGTAATCCAGTAGTTGTAATTCTTACCAGTAATCCAAGTCAACACTCATACGCTGGATGAATTCTGTTTCAATACAAGCAGTATTTCGAGTGGTACTCGATCTTATCGAGTATTCCTCGAGGGGTCTTTGATGGCATCGAAGATCCCCTCGATGGTATCGAGTAGGTAAGTCATACTTGTCCATCATATGATAATTTTTTTTTATCTAGGTTTCTCAATGGCATCGAGGACCCATCAAAGTGTCCCCTCGATGTCATCAAAGACCACTCAATGACATCAAGTAGTAATATTTAAATTGTCCAGAAACAATTCAGCTGGAAACGTGATTTTCTCGATGTCATCTAAGACTTACTCGATGCCATTAACAGAGATGTTTTTTGCACATTTTATTTTTTATTTTTTATTTTACCATTTGACCTCAAACTTTATATATATTGCATTCGGTTCTTAGGCATTTGGATAGGTTTTTGGTGCAATAGAAGCTTAGGTGGTTACATGATCATATCCTTCATCCAAAGCCTTTAAACTAATGAGTTCTAAGTCATCTTCCTTCAGATTAACACTCTAATGAGGATTTCAACTTGCACCTTGAAGATGAGCTTGAACTCTACTATTTTCTAGAGATTAAGCTAGAACCTATAGTTAAATTCTTATCTAAGCCATCTAAAACACTCATCTAGGTGAATCCCCTAGGATTACAATATTCCCACTTGTTGTAGGAGAATTCACCAACCTCTCATCACCTTGGTCACCGAAAGGAGCATCATATGAAAGGTGGTTGATCTTGGAGCTGAAGCATTAGCAAAGCATCGATATCATGATCAGAGGAGTAAATGGGAGTTGATTGAAGCACGAGAGAGTATCAATCAAATAACCCAGGATGGTGCATTGATGAGACTCAATCCAATAAGTAAGGTTATCAATTGTGGAGTCCATGTGCATTACTTCATTTTTAGGATTAAGTGTAAGAGTTTGATTGCCAAACTCAACTAGGTTCTTGTGTAGAACATTGGTTCTTATGTAGGAATTAAATTAAAGTCCTTGTGTATGCCACCGAATACTGGTGTGTACATGTTAGTTTCCGAGAGAGCCTCTAATGGGAGTAAACGTAGGTCCCTGAATTAAGATCGAGGTTGTTGGTTAGCCAACGGAAAACTAACTCAAGTCTCTTGCAGGAACCTATAGTGGGAATGTATGTTAGGGTCCTTATGTGGGGCTGTAAGTGTTAGATGTGAACCTGATTTAAAACCTTCAATAGTAAAATCTAGTATACTCATGGGTTAAGTGCATCCACCGGGAGTAGAGTAGGGAAACCAAACCATTATACATGATTATGTTTGAGATTGTCTTTGAGTAATTGTTTAATTATGCTTATGTGATGAATGCTTAATTATATGTATATATGATTAGATGAATGCTAGGGGTTGATAGGTAGCACATCCCACACATACTATACATTATCATTTATAGACTATTTGCTTGAATGACATATCATTTGTAGTTTATGCGATTGGACCCACTATTGGCTTGGAAGCCTTAGTGTTATATTGCCTTACTTATTTTAATTACATATTGGTTTAAGTAAGCAATTATGTTTAAAAGACGTAAATTTTATTTGGTCCTAATCATTCCTCCCCCCACTAGGACATAACCTTCATTCCTTAGCTTCACAAGCTTCCATGCATAATCGTTGTATCTTATTCCACATAATTTCAATTGGTATCAAAGAAGATTTCTCCTAAAAGGCTTAACCGTTAGGAGTGAGATACGAATGAGCCTTGGAATGATGTCTTCCTATAAGGGGAAAGATAAGGTTACCAAAGAACATGAAGTTATTTGTAAATCTAGTATGGGTAAGCCTTTTGGGGTCAATAGAGGATTTAAATTTGATAGTCATGTCTTTGCCTCTAACCCTCCAGTAATCCGAAGGGACTCATTTACTTTGGGAAGTATCTCAAGAGCTTCTCTTGCGTGCCTTACTTATGGAGATATTAGGCACTTTAAATTTGAATGTGTAAGATTCAAAAGGGCCCAATCCAACTTAGTCCAAACCAAATCGGAGAATTTTTCATGACTAAGAAATTGACACACCAATAGAGAATCATCCCTAAAGGATCACCGAAAAGCGAGTGTTTCCAACTCTTCTTATAAAGAACAATTGAATGAAGGTGTTGCTAACTCTAATTGGCTGGCTAAATAAAAAGGCCATGTCAATGCTAATCAAGGGCAAAGATTATCTTGTTGCGAACATAAATCTTCAACTAAGAAATCACCTAAGGGAGAAAAATCTAGGAAGATCCCTTTTAATTACCTACAAAATATAAATCTTCAACTAGAAAATCACCTAAGGGAGAAAAATATAGGAAAATAATTCTCCCTCTTGACCATAATAAGCATGCTCCATGTTTTAATGTTTATATGCACCTTTTAATCATTTGTTAGTATATGCTTTATAATTAAATCCATGACCTATAGAGTGTTCCATTTATGTTTTTATTGGTTTATATATGGAACTAACTCTTTGTCAAATACTGACAAAAATGGGGAGAAGGATCAAGTCCCATAAAAACAATGAATTTTGCTTTACAGGGTTTGTTTGTTGTTGCAGGAATTGATGAGACAAGGAGGAGCAATTATGGGGGAGCACTACTATTGTTACATGTCTCAAGTCATGTATCTAAATTTACAAATCATCATAGTCTTGAGCATGTAATATTTTTTGTAGTTTTGGTATGTCATTGGTATGGACTATGACATTGTCTAGGTTAGCTTTTTGTCACATAATTGACGAAGGGGGTGATTGTTAGTGCACTGATTTGTGCTTTTTTTTTTTGTCAATTATGTGAGTTTGTGTGTTATGTAGTCAGTTGAACCCTTGGAAGATAAAGACCGAAGACACAAGAGGACATGAGCATCAATGAGAAAAAAAATGGTAATTAAGGTGCCTTGATGACCCCAACCTTTGACCCAAAAGAACCCTTGAACCTCTAGATGATCCTAACCTTATAGATAAACATTGTTGATCATCCCTTAGCCTTATGAGCCTAATTGGAACATGATGAGAAAAGCCAAAAGAGGTCCAAAGCTGCTGTGAAATCATATGCCCAAAACAATAGTTTTTTTAGTGGTGGTTGTTCTCATCGAGTAGTCCTCAAGGGCTCTTCAGTGGCATCGAAGATCCCCTCGATGATATCAATTAGGTAACTCAAATTTATCCAACATATGGTAATTTTTTATCTGAGTTTCTCGATGGCATCGAGGACCCATCAAAGGGTCTTCTCAATGCTATCGAAGACTACTCGATGACATCAAGTAGTAATGTTTAAACTGCCTAGCAACAATTTAGCTGGAAACTTGATTTTCTCGATGCCATCGACAGAGCTATTTTCTGCTCATTTTTTTTACCATTGGAGCTCGAACTTTATATATATATATATATAATATATATATATATATATATATATATATATATATATATATATATATATATATTTGGTTCTTAGGGCATTTGGATGAGTTTTTTTATGCAATAAAAGCTTATGTGATTTTATGATCATATCCATCATCCTAATCCTCTAAACTAATGAGTTATAAGGCATATTTCTTAGGATTAACACTCTAATGAGGATTCCAACCTCCACCTTGAAGATGAACTTGAACCGCACAATTTTCAAGAGATTAAACTTGAACCTATAGTCAAATTCTTATCTAAACCCTCTAGAACACCAATGTAGGTGTGTTAACAACCCCAAGTGTAGGGTTGTGATCCAATAATAATCTCGGTGAGACCAAGGTCGAATCTACAGGGACTAATCTCGTGAGTATTCTGAAAACAACTAGAATTAAAACTAGAAAAAGATGAAAACGTAAATCTGGAAGTGTAGAGAGAGTAATTGTGAATTATTTAATTAAAACTTAAGAAATTCAAAATTAGAATTCCAAGGATCCACTTGTAGAGATCAGGGAGACCTATGCTTGATTCAATGACACGACTGGAATCAGAGTCCCATCTTATGCAGTGGAAAGAAATCTCAGTAAAACTAAATATGAACTTCCTTTGACCTAATTCTCAATGGATGAAAGTTGTGAGAACTGGAAGTGATTTTATCACAAAACCATGCCCAGGAGAATGGCTCACAATAGGATATACCAATCTCATAACCAAACATAAGAGAATCATGAAGATTAGAAGGGATTCCATCATCCAACCATGCCCATGAGACGATGGTGAACAACAGGATTTCCTAATTTCACAATCTCAATACATGAAAAGAGATACTGAAAGCTATCGCAGATCTACTGTAATTTGTGTCGCAATAAACCATTAAAAACTGAAAGTATTTCTTAAGAATCAAACTAGAAGCAAAGAGGGTTCAACATAAACATGAATCAAAGTAATAACAAACATCTCATCATGCTACAAGCTTCACCTCTTAGCCCTAGCTAAGAGGTTTAGCCAACTATAGTCATGATTGGAACTAAACTCCTGGAAGAAAAATGCTTGGCGACGGCTCTCCGTCCTTGTGCTTCGCTCCTCCAAACCCTAGATTGATTAGATAGATCCCCAGGGATGCCCTAAGGACTCCTATTTATAGTTGTGCAATACCTCCTTTCGCACCTCTTTGGAAAAATTCAAAAACTGCCTCAAATTTACGCACTCAACGTAACTTTGCATAACTTCGTGCGATTCATTTGATGACATCAAATAGCCTTTGATGTCATCAAAGGTGTCTTTTATATGTGGTTTTTTTTCCCACACTTTTGTAGCTTCATCCAGACTCTGTAACCTTCTATGTCATCGAACCTACATTCGATGTCATTGAATAGGCCTTCGATGTCATCGAGCATTGTTCGAGGAATCGATAATGTGTCCAAAACAATTCAGAGAATTAATTCAATTTCTTCAATAAATTCGATGTCATCGAGTAGGTCTTCGATGTCATCGAGGAGTGTTTCGAGTAATCGAAAATGGTGCCCAATGTGTCCAGTGAGTTTTGCTGAAATTTCGGAGAAAGTTCGATGTCATTGAGCAAGTCTTCGATGTCATCGAGCAAAACTTCGAGTCATCGAACAAGTTCTCGAGCCATTGAAAAATGTCTTCAATTTGTCTAGCAACCAACCCGATTTTCCTTCATAAATTTGATGTCATCGACCTGTGTTCAATGTCATTGAACGTGTCCTCGATGTCATCGAACACACGATTTTCCTTCATAAATTTGATGTCATTGAACGTGTCCTCGATGTCATCGAACGGTGTTCGATGACACAATCAATGTGTATTCTACACTTGTTCTTTCGGCTTTGTTCCTTCTCCACTTAGTTTTCTTAAATCTTGAGACCTTGTAATCTTTAATCTTTGTCTCCTAAGATCCATTGTTTGCCTTCGTGATCTTTGAGCGTCAAATCCATGCTTTTAGTACCTTTTCCAATCCAAGCTCTCAAATTCACCTTGTAACACAAACATAAGCAAAATAGGACATTAAGCGGTATCATATTCATAAAACCAAGATATAAATGAGGTCCAATATGCAATATTTAACCCTCAACAAGTTGAATCCCCTAGGATGACAATATTCTCACTTGTTGTAAGAGAATTCATAAACCTCCTATCACCTTGGTTACTGAAAGGAGCATCACATACAAGGTAGTTGATCCTTGAGATGAAGCCTTAACAAAGCATCAACATCATGATTGGGGGAGCAAAGGAGAGCTAATTGAAGCACGAGAGAGCATCAATCAAGAAACTCAAGATGGTGCATCAACTGGACTCAATCCAACAAGTAAGGTTATTAATTATCGAGTTTATGTACACTCCTTTATTGTATAAGATTAAGTGTAAGAGTTTGATTACCAAACTCAGTTAGGTTTTTGTATAGGACCTTAGTTCTTGTGTATGACCTAAATCAAAGTTCTTGTGTAGGCCATCGTAAATAGGTGTGTACTTATTAGTCTCTGAGGGAGCCTAAGTGGGAGTAAATGTACGTTATTGGATTAGGACCGAGGTTGTTGGTTAGCCAATAGAAAACCAACTCAAGTCTTTTGTGGGAGCCTCCGATAGGAGTGTATGTCACGCCATAAAACTCGAAAACCGGGCTCATGGAATTCTCGATCGACGAATCCGGTGCCGACAACCTCTGTAGTACCCTATTCTCGGCTCCCGGCACCCATATGCCAGATTCCAATCCTGGGATCCTACAATGAGGATTTTCAATGTGATTTTTTTTATAAGGGAGCATAACCACAAGTATAACCAAGTCGCAAAATAACATCACCACATATCCACTAAAAATAAATCATTCAAGTACAATGCTAAATGGGAAATACATATATGAAATAAAAATTCCAAAGCTCTAGTACACACTCCTGTCTCAATGCTCCTACGACCTAACGTCACCTGCACGCAATGATCATGCATAAGCTTACAAGAAGCTTAGAGGGTGGTGTATGTGTGTGCAATGCACGTGCCAAGCATATAAATATCAGAGAACCAAAAAATACTGGCAAGTCCATAATCGTTCGAGTACAAGGACATAATAACCAAATATCATATGATGAGGATGTGATGCAAACCGGCTATGTAATGCGAAGCCATAGCAAGCCAAATGTCATATACTGAGGATACAATGCAATATCCAAATCCTGACTAGTCCACTAATACCATCAGCCTTATTTAGGCCATGCAATGTAGAAACATAGTAAACCAAATGTCATATGCAAAGGATGCAATGCAGTATACAATGCAAAAGAAACCACAAAGATGGAGTGTGTAGTCGGGATGATAGTACGTGGTATCGCAAGCTATGGGGTTCATTATAAGGGGCTTCTATCCAAACTAGTCCCATACCTGAATTTGGATATCTAGACTCCACGTGGTAAACTCCTGATCTTAGGTTAGTTACGCACCTAACTGAAGTTATGGCCATTGTGAAGGTACACATAATGATTTAGTTGTGCGCCACCAGCCCGAGTGGATAGTGAATGAATGAATAAATGAGTCAAATGTTGAACATGCCCACATTTCAGTACAACTCAACTTTGAAATATCATTAGTGCCTAGTACACTCCACATTGGCTGCCCCCTCACTAGCCGCACAACCAAGTGAGTGGAAAAAGACCTCACTACCTGCCTGGCTAGTAGTTTAACAATACCTACCCAACTCGTCGATAGCAGACCCATTTACGAGCTGGTCAAACTCAACCTAGCTTACAACCCCCTACCCTCAGGCGAATAAGGCCACACCCCCTTCCAACCGACCACGACATAGTAGGAGACACGACCTACTGGTATTCGACACTCGGGCGCTTATGTATTCTCTTGGTCTAGAAGTTGGAACATCCCTTAGCCACGGGGGTTTAGGGTCTTTCACCCACGGACATTCAAAGTGCCCATATGCTGAGTCCCAAACATTTTCGGCGTCCCATCTTGTAAGGCCTGTATCTTAGTCCGTACCGTTCCTTAGACCCCCGCGATCCTCCTCGTAGAATTCAGGAAACCTGCGACCTATAGAATGCGTTTACGCGCAACCCTAAGTCGCATCCCATAGATCTTATTGACTCGACTCAAAACTTGTACCCTAGCGACTGCATCGTCGTCGTAGTTTTAAAGTTGCGTCTCACACTCCAATGCGAAACCCAGCCTAAGAGTTGTGGGGCCGCTTGTATTTCGAGGAAACACAGTGCATTGCGAATCCCGAGAGAATCTCTACCCAAATATCACATCAATTAATCAAGTGCAAATCAAGTACACATCCCATCACAACCCATACCCAACCCATCTCTCTCTTACAGAAGCCTTCCCAAAGTCAACTCTCTCTCTCTCTCCACCCATCCCTTTCTTACATCACCATCCCTTTCTTACACCACACCATCCCTCTCTCCCATCCATCATTCCATCCCATCCCACTTCCCTACCCATTCCAAGCAATCTAAGGCGAGCAACCGTCCAAGCATTTCTAAGAGGAGAACCTAGTGTGACCCACTTCCTACCCCGTAAACTCTCATCTCCACCCTTCAATCTTCATCATCCTCCATCAAAGTTAAAACCAAGGAGCTTAGCATTTCAAGGATCCTAGAAGAATTGGAATCGGTGGGTGATCTAGGATTTCTACCATGGATTTGAGGATTTGAGGGCCCACATTCGATGGGACCCATTTGATGTATGCATTGTAAGAAAGGGAGGGCCCATAGTAGCGGGGTCCCTCCCCTCCATCATGTTTCTCCCTCTCTCTTTCTCTCTCTCTTTCATTTTTATTTTGATGATGAGGTGTGTGGCCCACCTAATGTGTTCAGCAGCCAAGCTGTCCAGATTTTTTCTAGGCATCTAGTTGGTGGAGCCCACCTTGTTGTCCATTGCTGGACAGGTCTGGATGAAGGAAATCACAAATATCAGCTTTTTCCTAAAGCTGGTGGGTCCCACACATGTGGACCCACCTCATGCATGTATTCTTTATCTGGGCCGTCCATCTACTAGATGGTCAGTTGCTTGCTGCTGCAGTTGACGTCAGCAAGTTCTATGGGCTGATCACGAGATATGTGTTCTGTCCATACCATTCATCCATTGACAGATGTGTAGGGCCCACCCCACACATGCTGCATGTGTGGGATGGGACCCACCTTGATGTACATATTTTATATCTGCACCGTCCATTTGATTGGGACGGTGCTGTGGGATGCCACCGTGATGCATGTGCTTTACAGCCACACCGTCCACCTATTTTCTTTGGTGTGGGACCCACCCCACACGTGTTGCACGTGTGGGGGGTGGGGCCCACCATATGTATGCATTGTATATGCACCGTCCATTCCTAGACGGTGACAGGTGTAGGGCCGACCGTGATGTATGGGTCTTATCCACGTCGTCCGTTTGCTGGACGGGTGGGGCCCACCTTGAAGTATGTATTGTTTATCTAGCCGTCCGTTCGTTTGTTGGACGGGCGGGGCCCACCTTGTGATGTGTTGTATATTCACACCATCCATCCACGTGGCCCCCACGTGATGTACGTGTTTAATCCAAGTTGTCCATATGATGGGGCCCATTTGGAATGTGCAGGGCCCACCTCAATGTGATGTATATGTGGCCCATTTGGTAAGGCCCGATTGATGTCTGAGGCCCATATGATGAGGCCCGATGTGTTATATATGAGGCCCATATGATGAGGCCTGATGTGATGTATATGAGGCCCATATGAAGAGGTCCGATGTGTTGTATATGAGGCCCATATGACGAGGCCCAAGGCCCATATGATGAGGCCGGATATGATGTATATGAGGCCCAAGTGATGTATATATGGCGCATGTGATAAGGTCCATTATGATGTATATGTGGCTTATGAGTGAGGCCCAATGTGATGCATATGTGGCCCATGAGTGAGGCCCATCGTGATGTATATTAGGCCCTTTGTATGAGATCCATTATGTTGTATGTGAGGCCCTTGTATGAGGCCATAGGCCCACTATATGTTTGGCTCTATGTGGGCCACTCCTTAGGAGAAATGTTGGTTAAATGTCCACATTGATGGGTAATGATGGTTAAATGTCCACATTGTGACCTTCCCTTAGGCCTTTGTTAGGCCCATTCTCATCATTCTCTAAGTGGGTTGGCCCTAATCATTAGGCCCCATTGATATTGCATGACCCATCTATCTTTATTGGGCTAACCCAAAATGTTGGGCCCCCATTGGTTGCTAGTAGGATTATTTTAATCTTAGAGTCCATCTAGGACTTATTTGGGCCCCCTATGGAATCTAGTGGGCTATATGATAGTATGGAGAAGGAAGCTTGTTTCGGATCCTTCAAAATATAGGTAGGCCACCTAGGCCCAACCTTGATATGAGGAGAGTGCATCATCATCATACGAGTATGCTTAGTATAGCTCCATGATTCATGCCCATGCGCATTATATGTATGCTTGATATGAGGAGTGATTGATCATAACATATGCAATTGGGCGGATTATTTATGGGACTCCCTGATAGGCGGAGTTGCCACACATAAGTGTGCGATACGCGTAGGGTTGTTGCATGACTGAATAGTATGATTCATGCATCTAGCATTTGCGTGGTATGATTTTTGTATTCCCTAGCGACATCAGGGCCATAGCCTCCACATGCATATTGTAGATGATAGGATTGGACACCGAAAATACTGTTATTAGCATTGGGGCGTCATAGATGTCCCTGCGTGAAAATCTCTAAACCCGAATGTACCAGAGGATGACTCTAACGTTGAGACCGAGTGGATACAAGAGCGCACGAAGGTTATATACCAGTAGGCCGCCTCTCCCACTATGTCGTGATCGGTTGGAAGGGGGTGTGACCTTATCCGCCCATAGGGGCATAACTAGGCTGAGTTTGACTAGCTCATAAATGAGTCCGCTGTCGACGTGCCATGTCGATATTAGTAAGCGGATAATGAGATCTCTTCCACTTGCATGGTTACACGTCCAGTGGGCGACAATCTGGTGTATAGTGTACTAGACCCCAGTGATATATATTCTAGAAATGAACCGTATTGATATGAGGATTCAGATGAGATTTGGTATGCTTGAGTTGCACCTCGCATATGACATTACCCTTGTAGGCTTGCATCGCATAACCTTGATATGACCGATAACATTCATGCCTTGCATCGCATACCCTTGGTATGGCTGTTAACATTCATGGACTTGCCAGTATGTTTCCACATTACTCTGATATTGCATCCTGAGCATGTTTGTATTGCACACATACTTACACGACCCTCTAAGCTTTCTATAAGCTTATGCACGATTGATACGTGCAGGTGACTCTAGGCCGTAGCTGAGCAGGAGAAGGAGCATGCCGTAGAGCTTCTGGAGTTTTATTATTATTATCATTGTATTTCCCTTTATGCGCATTGTACTTAAAGGTTTTTTTTATCATAATAGATTTTGTGATGGCGTTCTGATTATTATTCGTGGGTTATGCTTGTGGTTATGCTGAAACAAATTTATATTAAAAATTCTCCTTATAGGATACCAGGATCGGAACCTGGTATATGGGTGCCAGGAGCCGAGATTGGGATACTATGGAGGCTATCGGCAGTGGATTCAGTGATCGAAAATTTTGTGAGCCCAGTTTTCGAGTTTGGGGCGTGACACATTTGGTCATCCACGATATGCCTATGAAGGCCACAGCCCTAGTGTTGCTAGGGCGAACAGTGATCATGTAACACAAAATGCAAGATGCATAAGTCATACCATCCAGTCATGTATCAACCTGCGCATACCGCACAATCATGTGGGGCAACTCCGTCTCGCAAGGAGACTATAAACATCTCAGCCCAAAGGCGTATTCTATGATCAATCATTCCTCATAACAGGTATACAAATGATGCGTATGGGCATGTATCATGATGTTATATTGCACATGTTCTCCGTGTGTCCTACTAGACTAAGTACACTATCATGATTATCAGATATAGCAAGCGATGATCAGCCTTAACCGGCATGTCACTTACAAGAGTAGGGGCTGGGCGATACTCCCCACTAGACATATAGAAGTCTATATGGAATGGTCCATGTTAGACTATCATAACCTACTCAAGGTACTAGTATATCATATATCCTAAGGTGGGGTCTCCTGTAAGGACGGTTGATCTAACCCACGAATCGAGAGAAGCTTCAATAGTGGATATACCAAATCTGATACACATATTCTTCCATCTATGGAAAGGGGTGATGATGTACCAAAAAATGCATAGCCTAAGCGTCATACTTACATCAAGAATAGGCCTCATGGGTGAGTCAAAAAGGTGAGTTGAGAGAGTGAACCATGTACAATCAAGTGGGCTTCCTCGCCCTCTCTATAATGAAATAAAATGGTCCTTCCTATAGAGCCCAATATGAATACAAGGTGGGCTCCAAGGTTTGGATAGTTCCTACAAGGCATGGTGGAATGCACCATCATCAATGGGGGCCCAACGGTTTGGGTTAGCCCAATGGGTATTGCTACCATTAGTGGGGACTCAACGGTTTGGGTTAGCCCAAAAAGTTAGGGGTGGAAGTGGGCTTTAACAATGGGCCCTAGGGAAGTTTACAACAGTGGACATTTAACTACCATTGTCCTAAGGTGTGGTCCATTTGGGATTGGAATCAGGATCATAATGGGGCCCTTAGCCTTTAAAATCTCTAGAACTAGATGGATAGTGCGTGTACTACACATGTCATGGTGGGCCTCTCGAGGCAACCTTTTATTAGGCGTATAACTCATACATCATGGTGGGCCTGTATAAGGTGGCCCATAGTCCGTTTGAATGAATGGATAGTGTGCATACAACACATACATCAAGGCGGGCCTCACACCTCGCAATGGGCCTCATACAATCACAATGGGCCTCATACATTCACAATGGGCCTCAAATACAATCACAATGGGCCTCATATATTCACAATGGGCCTCACGTACAATCACAATGGGCCTCACATACAGCCATAATGGGCCTCACATACATCAAGTGGGCCTACATATAGCAGGTGGGCCTCATCACATCAAAGTGGGCCTGCTGGGCCGCTGGCCTAGTTGGGCTGGATGGTGTGGATAATATACATTACGGTAGGCCTGTCCACATCACAGACAACCAGGTGGCTTTGTCCACTGGACGGTGTGGATGATACATGTATAGCAGGCAGGTCCCACCGTCCCTTACTGGATGGTGTGGATACAACATATATTAGATGGGTCCCACCATCCCATGCACTGGACGGTGTGGATAAAACAGATATATCAAGTGGGATCCCTCCGTCCATATTGCGGAACGGTGTGGATAAAACAGATACATTAGGTCGGATCCCACCATCCATACTGGACGATGCTAGATAAAACACATAAATCAAGGTGGATCCCACCGTCCTTGCTGGACGATGGAGATACAACACGTGCATCAAGTGGGTCCCATCGTTCCACAGATGGACGGTGAGGACAAAACACATATATCAAGGTGGATCCCACCGTTCCACGGATGGACGGTGAGGATATCACAAATACATCAGGGTGGGGTCCACGTAGGTGGCCCACCAACTGGACCAAGCTGATATTTATATTTTTCCCTTCGTCCAGGCCTATCCAGAATGGACAGGCAGGTGGGCCCTGCCCATTGGACGGATTGCGTGGATGATACACGTCACAGTGGCCTGCTGGGACGCTGGCCCTGGATGACGTGGATGCCGTACATACATCAAGGTGGGGCCCATGTGAGTGGGCCACCCCAATCCCCAAAATTAAGGTGATGTTTGTGTTTTCCCCTCATCCAGGCCGACCCGAAAACGGGCAGCAAGGTGTGGCTAGATGGTTGCTGCAATGTGGGCCCCGATTTGAGCAGCAAGTTGGTCCGCTAAATGGATAACATGGATAAAATGCATCCATCATCAAGGTGGGCCATTAAATAGGAAAAGAGAGAGAGAGAGAGAGAGAGAGAGAGAGAGAGAGAGAGAAACGTGTGTGTGAGGGAGGAGCTCCGCCACTATGAGCTCCCCTCTAAGCATTACAACACATGCATTAAATGGGTCCCACCACATGTGGGCCTATAAATATGAAATTAAGGTGGGGATACCATCCCCACCACAAATTTAAGGTCTAGATGACCTTTACATATTGATCATCAAATAAACATCATGGTGGGGTCCATGGAGAATGGCCCCATCATGGATTTGCATATATGAATCATGGTGGGCCATTGGCCACACCTTGGGTCCCAAATAGGATCCATACCATCAATCAGTAGGCCCCACTTGGCCCATCATCAAAAATCAAAATCTAGTCCTATGAACACCCACCTATGGTCCTCTTCTTTAGATCCTTGGAATCCTTAGCTCCTAAGCTCTCCCTTTGATGGTGGATGATGAAAATTGAAGGGTTGGATAGTGAGATTTTGGGGTAGGAAAATGGGTCTTGATCCTTGGGCTCTTTTCTCTTCTTAGAATTTTCTCTCTTGGTTGCTTGGGATTTAGGTAGAGAAATGAGATAGAATAAGTGGAATGAGAGAGAAGTGGTGTTGTGTAAGAAGAGATGACATGTAGGGTATGGGCTTGGTTGACTTTTGGGGGTATGAGGTGGCATGGGGTATGAGTTGCCTTACATTGTTGGTAAGAAATGGATGGGATAGGTATGGGTTAATTTGACTTGATGATGAGAGAGGTATGGGTGAGTGATGGGTTATACTTGATTGATTGATGTGAAAGGCATGAGTAGAGATTCTCTGAAATATCTCAGAATTCACAACGCGCGGCGTTTCCTCGAGATATACGCCGACCCACAACTCCTACCTTGGGCATCACATTGGTGCGCCAGATGCGGCGTTGGAATCGCAGCGACGGCGCGGTCATAAGGGTATATGTTTTGAGTTGAGTCTACTCAGATCTTCGGGATGCGACTTATGGTCGCACGCATTTGCTATTTACAGGTCGCGGGTTGCCGGAATTCGACGGGGAGGATCATGGGAGTTGGTAGAATGGTACGGTACCAGGATACGGGCCTTACAGTGTACGCTACCATCCTTTATTAAGTATCAAATATTACATATTGGCCCCTATATATACCTTTGTTTTACGAACATGATAGTATTTAATTGTGTATTTTATGCATGCTTGTCTTCCAAGGTGATTTTGAGAGCTTGGATTAAAAAGAATTCTAAAAGCATAGGAATTGATGCTTAAAGTTTACCAAGGCAAGGATGGATCTTTAGAGACTAAGAATGAAGATTACAAGAGCCCAAGATCCAAGAAAATCAAGAGGGGAAGGAAACCCAAGTTGCAGAGTGAAGAAATTCAAGACAGCAAAAACAAACTTGTCGATGCCATCAAGCACTCTTCTATTCCATCGAAGTAAGTGTTCGATGCCATCGAAAGGAGATCAATTGCATCAGGATTAATTGAAAAAATCAAGTTTCTTGCCAGACAAAAGGGTGCAAGTTTTGACCCCATTGAAGGCTTAGTTTCGATTGCATGGACCAAGGTTCGATGCCAGTGAGAATTTTCAGATCATCAACTCAACTCTCTGGATAGTCTGGATGATCTTTGATTGCATTGACGACTTATTTGATCCCATCGAAGATTAGTTTGATACCATCGAAGGCTAGTCGATGGCACAGACAGGATACGCAGGGTGATCGTCCGAAATATGAATTCAAGTGGAACAAGGTACCTTCAATGCCATCGAAGACCTGTTCGATGGCATCGACAGAACAACGAACTGTGTAAATTGAGGAAATTTTCAAAGTTGGTCGTTCAAGGCCTATATATATGTGTTTTCTAAAAGCTTCAAAGCACGAATTAGGGTTTAAGGTGTAGAGCAAGGGGTGGAGCGGCCTCCCAAGAGTTCTTTCTTCCTTAGTTTATTTTTATGTTTTTCTTAAGAGTTTTTAGTTTAATCATGTCGATGGTTTACTAATCTCTTCACTAGAGCTAAGCGGTAAAGCTTATGGTTTATTTTAATGCTTTTCTTACTTTAATTCACGTTCACAAAGTTCATGTTGGATATTCCATATTTACGATTTAAATTAAAGAGGTATTTTTTGTTATTACTTTTATTTATCGTCGATTCTGGGCACGGTGGATGCTTTGGAACTTCATGAATTCTTTTTATTTCTTTTATAGTTGTTCGATCTATAGAATTTCTTTGATCTACGGTAGACTCTAGGCATGGTAGATACTTTGAACTCTCTACACTTAGTTCAACAAGACGTTTATATGTGGATCAATGCTAAGGATATTCAAATCTATTTTGGAACAGTTTTTGATGTTTTAACTGCTCTATCATCCAATTGGATAGATTAGGACTTCGACTCCAGTTATAGCTTTGCTGAATCAAGTAAGGATGCATTGGAATGACTACAATTGGATCCTTGGCACTCTAGTTTTCCTTAAATTTGATAGTTTCAAATTACAGCAATTCCTTCTCAAATCATTATTTTAAGTGTAGTTTCTAGTTCTAGTTCTTAATTAGTTAAGAAAATATACATCCTTCAGTCCTTGTGGGTACGACCTCGGTCTCACTGAGATTATTACTACATTGTAACCTTGCACTTGGGGTACAAGCGAACAAGTTTTTGGCATTGTTGCTGGGGATTGCAACATACTTTAGTTTTTTTAATTAATTAAGTTTTAGAATTATTTAGGATTAGGACTAGCTCTTATCTATTCTTCTTAGATTTTCTGGATTTGTTTTCAGTGCTAACTTAGTTTTTATGTTTTATAGCTTCCATCTTAGCAGTTCTTCTGTGGTAATATCCTTCCTCTCCTCTCATTCTTTGCTTTCTAAATTTCGATTCATAGACTTAGGTAGTTTTTAGAAATCTAAGGCCGTGAGTATTTTATGCCCAAGTGGGTTCGTGAAAATACTTAACATCTCTTGAGCGAAGGAGGATTAGTTGAAGGGTTGCATATACATCACAGGATTAGGCAGTACTTAAGATCTTCTGAGTTAACTGAAGTTATGAATACAAATCAACCTCGACATCTAGTCAAGGAAGTTGAGGATGAAAACAAGGTGCACAACGCTCCTTTGCCTCATACTTTACGAGACTACTAACAACCGGCGAGGTTGAGTACACTTTCCTGCATGATATTTCCAGTCAATGCAGGAACATGGATTTTAAACCCGAGGTAATCCAACTCCTTCCTAAATTTCATGGAGTAGACTTTGAAAGTCCATACTTGCACATTAAAGAGTTCAACGAGATCATCGCAACTTTACACTTTCCAAACGTATCTGATGACATGGTAAGACTGAAGTTTTTTCCTTTGTCTTTGAAGGAAAAGGCTAAGACGTGGCTGCATTCCTTAAAGTCATGATCTATCTACACATGGACTGAGATGCAATGAGAGTTCCTGGAAAAAAATTTCCCGTTTCACAAAATAAATACTTTAAAGAAGAAAATCATGAATTTCGCCCAAAAAGGGGAAGAGACATTCTTCCAATGTTGGGAGTGATACAAGGATCTCATCAATTCGTGTCCACATCATGGCTACGAAATATGGCAGGTAATAAGCTTCTTTTACAATGCATTGACTTTGCTCATGCGCTAATTTGTAGAAATGATGTGTAATGGCGAATTCATGAACAAAGATGCCGATGATGCGTGGGATTATTTTGATCAACTTGCTGAAAACGCGCAATCATGGGATACCTCCTCAAAACCCACCACTTCTAATCCTACTCAGTCAAAAGAGAAGGGAGGCATCTATGTCTTAAAGGAAGATGACGATCTGAGTACAAGATTGGCCAATCTCACGAGAAAAGTCGAGGCCATGAAACTTAAGAAGGTGTAACTTATTAGACTCGAGGAGGTTAAAGAAGTTGTTTGTGGTATTTGTGCTTGCAACATACATACAACTGAGAATTGTCCCACAATTCCTACTTTTCAAGGCATATTGAATGAACAATCAAATGTCGTAAACAACTACCAATGCCCATTCAACGGACCCACCACCTCAAATACATATAATTCCAATTGGAGGAACCATCCAAACCTTAGTTGGAGGAATGGACAAACGGCTACTCCTCAAGAGATCCTTACCTAATTTTTAAATCAAAGGAAAGCATTTTTTATAAAATACTTTGAGTGAAAATTATTCAAATACATGCATGAAGTTTATATCTACATAAGCATGCACTAAATTAGTGTTTTCAATATCTTTTTCTAGTTTTTGGTATTTCTGGTAATTTCGAGTAATTTTTGGGATGGATAGTGATGGAATTATCTCCTAAATTTTCTCAACAGGAATCATATCAAATGTCAAGTACATGTGTAGGGCTCGTATCCCAGACCGTACCATTCCATAGTCTTCCGCGGTCCTCCCGGTCGAATTTTGGTGACTTGTGACACGTAGATAGCATTTGTGCGCTACCCTAAGTCGCATCCTGTATATCAAAGTTAGCTCGACCCGAGACTTGTACCCTAGCGACTGCGACGTTGCCACAGTTCTAATGCCCCGTCTCGCACGCCGATGCGATACTTAGGCCAGGAGTTGTGGGCCCGCGTTTATTTTGAGGAAAACGATGCGCGTTGCAAATTCCAAGAGAATCTCTACAACCTATCATATCAATCAATAAAGTACACATCCTATCACAAGTACAAGCAACCCATACCCTACCCATCTCTCTCCCATTCCCAAAGTCAACTCTCTCTCTCTCTCTCTCCACCCATCCCTTCCTTATACCCATCACCCATCACTCCATCACCTTTTCATCCCATCACTTCTCTCTCTCTCTCTCTCTCATTTTCTCTCTTCACCCCCAAGCAACCAAGAGATTAATCGTTCAAGCCTCCTAAGGAGAAGCTAGGTGTGGCCCACTTCCCTACCCCAAAAACTCTCGTCTCCACCATCCAAACTTCATCATCCACCATCAAAGGTTGAGCTTAGGAGTTAAGGAAGCCAAGGGACAAGAAGAAGGCCAATCGGTGGGTGATTGTAGCGTAGGATCTTGATTTTTTTAATGTAAGACCCACTTGTGATGGGACCCATCTTGATGTTTGTGTTGTAACAAAGAGGGGCCCATAGTGGCGGGGTCCCTCCAATATGCAGATCTCTCTCTCTCTCTCTCTCTCTTTTGTGATGGATTGTGGCCCACTTGATCTAGACCGTCCATCTGTTGGGCCCCTTCCCACTATCATGGATGAAGTAAAAACACAAATATCAGTTTAATCCAAGTGGTGGGCCATGCTGACGTGGACCCACCATGATTTATTTATTGTATCCCAACTGTCCATCCTGGACGGTGGGCCAGTGGGCAGCACTTACAACAACACTACTGGCTGACGTCAGCAAGTTCTGTGCACCTTGATCACGAGGTATGTTTTATACCCAAACTGTTCATCCATGTGGGGCCCACACGTGATGCATATCCACACCATCCATTGGTCTGGATGGTGGGGACCACCATGATTTATGTGTTTTACGTCCAGGCCATCCAGGGCCTGGACGCTGGAGATCTTCAAAACTAAAAATAATAATAATAATATATTATATATATGTATATGTATGTGGTGGGCCCCATGTGAGACCCACCTGCTGACGTATTGGCTGGGGTACCTCACACCAACTATATAGCTGATGTAGTGAAGTTAGTAAGTTCCGTGGGACCCACCAGATGTATGGGTCTAATCCACACTGTCCAAATTTTCATCAGGTTAGGAGAGAAGAATATTTTTCAAATTAACCGTTCATTAGATGTCTACTGATTAGTGAAAGTGCACCTACTTGTGCCCTGGTTTGTCAAGTTACGTGTGTGGTGAGTCAGACTGGCTACAGAGATCGATAGGAAGAACAATTCAAGTGTCTGCCTCGACCGGATGTGTGGAAGCTCACAATAGTTAAATCATAGCCTCACATCCCATGTTCCAAAACACCAGGTGATTAAAACCCTTAAAACGAGATAGACATCTTAGGGTTTTTGTGGTGAGAAAAACTTTTTGAAAAATAGGAAAATCTCTAAGTTTTTCTCGCATTGTCGATTTTATCGAAGCACCCTCGATATGATCGCCCTGTTCTGTCGATGTCCTCGATACCTTAACGATATTATCGATAAGAGGACCAAAATGTCCAACAACTAAATTTTCATCTGGACGAAATTATCGATATATCAATAAACCTATCGATATCATCGATAAAAGCAAAATATATCCAGCAACTGCACAAAATATCTGGACGAATTATCGATGTATCGATACTCATATCGATACCATCGATATTCAAATCTCGAGACCATCGAGAGTGGCTCAATAAGATTAACAGGCAGATTTCCGGTGCCCCTGTTTTTTAATGAAAATCTCAAAAATCTTCGATATATCGATGACCTCTCGAAATGATCTGAATTCAAATACCGAAAAGATCGGAGGTCCATCGATGATATCGATGGTGGGCGCGCTCTTCTTACAGTAGATATTTCAGGATGTTTTCTTACTATGATCAGGGGCCCTTCGATTTTATCGATATTCAAATATCGATGATATCGACACCAGATCGATTGCATCGAACTAAGCCATAATCTGTCCAACAAGTTCAAAGATAATTCTGCTGGAATTATCGATGCCTCGACTCTGATCTTGATATCATCAACATTCAAATTTCGATAAGCTCAACGGTTCCCCCGATCATTCTTAAAAACCTGAAATATTTTCAAAGTCAAGTCTCTCTCATTTTTCATGTGTCGAGGGATCGATCTAGTCAACGATGGAATCGGAGTTCGAAATCCGATAACATCGACAACTGTTTCGATTCATTGACCTATTGGCAAGGAGTTTCAAAAGCGTATGACATCGAGTCCGAGTCATCGAGCAGACCATCGATGCTATCGAGAGTATACGCTCGATGATATCGAACCTGCTCGATGATATCGAACTCTGTCATAAATGTGACCGTTTTATATCCGTTGGAACTTCTTGCCTATATATAGAGGACTTGTTCTTTGTTGTTGTAAGAGAGAGAGAGCTTTTGTGTGTTTCAACTTACATCTTATACCTAAAGCCTTTCTCTCTAGGGAGTTCATCCTCCAATCCACCCTTACCATTGATATTAAATAGAGTGGATTGGGGAATGAACTTTCGCATTTAAGGATCCTTCAGCTACCACCTTAATGGAAAATCATTAAGCTGGGATGCCTTGAATGCATAAGAGAGGAACCACTCTATCTTCCTTATAGAAAAATCTTTAGAGAGTAGGATTCCATCTCACCCTTGACCCAACCCGAAGCCGAGCATCGGTTTATCATCTTGCGTTGCGGATCAAGGGAGTTGAAGACTCTTCATCAACAAGGAGGAGGAGATCTTTGGCGTTGTGCTTAATGGGACTCATCAACTTATCTGTAAGTATTTAGAGTCCAGAGGACACTTGTGATCATTCCTTTCTAGGTCTTGGTCTTAAGTGGTTCTCACCCTTTGAAGTCCTCAAGGAGGCCTCTGGCGGGAGTGTACGTAGTGGGTGCACAGGGTGGACCCTTGCTCTTGTGTAGGATATAAACTGTTAGGTCCTTGTGTAGGTCCTTGACCTGTGTGGTCTAAAATCTGGGTGCGTTGTGTGGACCCTTGCTCTATGGAGAGCATAAACATCTGGTTAGGAGTGAACCAGTAAAACTCCAGAGTTAGAGGTGAACCGAGTAGAAACTTCCGTGTTAAGGTTGAAGGTGAACCTGATTTAAAACCTTAGGTTTGAGGTGAACCCTGGAAAACCTCCTTAGTGAAATCCGGTACACTCAAGGGTTGAGTGCGGCAGCCGGGAGTGGAGTAGACTTATCGTCGAACCACTATAAAATGATTGTGTCTGTGATTGCTTTTCTATATGTGTGATTCATGTCAATGCATTCATATTCATATATCTGATCACATCTCACACACATACACAGTCATATCCAATATAGACTAAGTTGCATATTGTTATATCTTGATTAGTTTGTGATTGGATCCTCTACTTGGCTTAGAAGCCAATAGAGTTACATTTGAGTAATCCTGATAGTTGTATATCTATAAGGATTAGTGTAATAGGATTTTGAATAAAAAGTAAAAACTTTTAAAATTCCTATTCACCCCCTCTAGGACATATTGGCATATTCCGATTTCATCTCAAGCGGTCTTCATCGCTATTTCAATCAGCAAGTAGGACATTGGCTCAACATAATCTTTATTCATGACCCATCTAAAGTGGATCCCATGATTTTGACAGTCTAGCTTAAGCTGAATATATCTGTGTATGATTTCTGGCACAATCACTTTTTCTTGCAGGGTCATCCTTTTTTTTTAAGATAACAGTTTCATTAAGTAGAAGAAAGAAACAAAGCGATTGAAGGCGTCAAGTGACCCCCTCATTGCTGATGCAGAGGCCAAGCGAACAGGCACTAAGAAAAAAAAGGGAACAAAATCAAGACAACAGGAACTACAAATGTCTATTTTGAAATCACACCAAAGTCAATAACATTTCTTTTCTGTAGCATAAACAAACAAAATTATACCTATGAAGCATGCAGCTCCTAAAACAAAATCGGTGTCAATAAAACATGCTCTATCAGTTGTAGGGAAGGCCCAAAAGTGATATACAACCAAAATAAATAAAGAATTCTGCCCACCATATATAACAAAGAGAATGCATCCAATGCTGACATCTAAGTTACTTATCAAGCACTTAATCTCAGCAAACATGGCACGTATGCATGTGATCCAGAACATTCATCTATGGTGTGCTGCCATGTGTTAACCATATGCCAAAAATCCCACCAATCAGATCCCAGTGATTGATTAGAGAATTTTCATCCATTTGGGGGTTACAGGTCAGGCTCAGGACTAGATCTTGAGCCATTTCATCAAACAGTTAACATGCATGAAATCTGAAAGAGAGAAAAATAGATACAGAGAGTGGAAGAGATCAAACCTATGGAGAGGAGCCTCAGATTTCTTTGATTTTAAGAGATGCCTAAAAAATATGAAAAGGGGCTTTCAAATGGTGTGTGTTTGCTTCGGGCAGGAGCTTCATGGCTGCTGCAATAGTGGTCTGAGCAAAAAGATGATGTGAGGGAGATAAAAGATGTCGGAGATGCATTGGAGAGAGATGAAGGAGAATGAGAGAAAGGGAAAGGAGATCGGGACGAAGATCGAGAGAGAGAGAGAGAGAGAGAGAGAGAGAGAGAGAGAGAGAGAGAGAGAGAGAGAGAGAGAGAGAGAGAGAGAGAGGATAAGGGAACGAAGTAGGAGAGAGAGTTTTTTTTTTTTTTTTTTTTGGCGCGGCTCTGTTTTGAGCGCGCGCCCATTTTGGGCGTGAATTAGGTGCCCATTTTGGGCGTGAATTGGGTATTGGACTGTCCTGTTAGGGGCTACGTGGGGCCACCATGATGTATGTGGTTTATCCATGCCGTCCATACATTTTAATACTTACTTTTATTACATAATACCAAAAATGAGTTATATTGAAGGTCCAAGTGGACCACATAATAGGAATCACATGTGATTTAATCTCCATTATTTCCTATCGTGTGGTCCACTTGAGCCTTCGATCTACTTGATTTGTTGGTTTCATGACCTAAAATGATATGTCAAAATAAATGGACGGCTTAGATAGAACACATATATTGCGGTGGGCCCCCATAGAGCTCTTACTGGACCATTAATTTTGATGCATATGAAACTTGGTCTGACTCCTCATCCAAGTGGGACACACATAATGGATGGGCTAGATTTGTGAACCACATCTCAGTGGTCCCAACAAATGATTATGAATATTTTAATGGAGGGTAACCCCTCTCAACTTTTGTATGTGGTGTGGCCCAAAAAAGTCACGGATTGACTTGATTTTTAAGCCCCAGGCCCACCATGGAATGGTGCATCTGACTAATTGGGTAGATGTTCAACACCCATCACGGTGGGGCCCACACAGCTCGACCATATGAGAAGTTCCCATGATCTCAACCGTATGGAACCTTTTCCCATATATATATATATATATATATATATATATATATATATATATATTATAAATTTATTATATATCCATCATTAAATCCTCTTAAGGCCCACTTTACTGTTTATTTGACATCCAATATGTTGATTGGGTCATATAGGGCCAGATGAAGGGGGAAAACAAAAATCAGTTTGATCCAAACTTTTATGGCCCCAAACTATTTTTTAATGGTTGACGCTCATTCAACACTGTTTCCTGGAATGTGGTCCACTTAAGATTTGGATATATCTCATTTTTGGTCTCATACCGTAAGATGATCTTTAAAAATAGATAGACGACATGGATTAAACACATACATCATGGTAGGGCTCACAGAGCACCAACCACCAGCCATTGGATGGTGTCAGGGGGATTAGCCAATCTGTTCCCCTTATTTGTGGGGTGGTCCATTTAATCTTTGTATATGATTCATTTTTTGGATAATTCTCTAAAATTATCTCGAAACTCATCCAACTTTCAGTCGCATCCAAAACTCATGTGGGCCCCACCAAGTGTTTTTATATTATTTAGGATGTCTTCACATAGTTTTAGATGGTATGGCCCACTTGAGTTTCGTATACAGATGATTTTTGAGATATCTCATAACCTAAAGGGGACACATCAAATCCACGGTGTTGATGTTCGACACACATCATGATGGGGCCCACAAAACTTACTAAGATAAATTCTTAGGTTCTCACGAGGTTAGTAAGTTGGGTCACAATTTTGACCAGAATATTTGGCCCATTTTACATGTCTGGTCCAAGTTTCAACCGCATCCAAATCTCATGATTAGTAAAATAGAGTGAATGGACCAGATAGGGAGAAATTAATGTTTGAAGTGTGAACCATAAAACAATCATAACTTTTGGTTCATTCATCGTTACGAGATGCACGACTTATGAATTTTGATTGGAACAAGTGATCCAAGGCCAACTAACTCTCATAAGCGAGATGTGTCGCTTTGTTTTGCAAGAAAACGACTTCTCCCTGTTCAAAATCACAGTTTTATAAAAAATTATAATTTTTAATAAGTTTAAGATTAGACATATCTCCTTTGTCTAAGAATTTTAGTTTACGATGTCTTCTTAGGATATACTTCTTATCATGCTAAGAATCATCTAACAAAATTAAATTAAGACTTCATATTTTTAGTAAATTTTATTAATATGAATAAGTTGTAATTTAGTCATATTAGGACTCCTAATTAAAATTTGCTTTTCTTTATAAGTAATATAATCATGAATCTAAATATTATTATTGATTAATAAAATTTTGTATTTTCTTTTTTCTTTCTTGTCAATTCAAAGAATCAAGAATAACCTTGTGATTCAAGGTTTTCCAACCCTGAGGCAAACGATGACTCATCACCTGCATCATGAGTGCAAGGCATTATACTTTGGGTCTACATTGGATGGCTCTCAAGCCACAGCCTAGTGTTTTTGCACCTTTTGGAGGGAAAACCATCCACAAATCTCTTACTTTAATAGAAGTGATGACTGAGATGCAGTTAAGCATTTCTTCCCTTCTTTCTACCCCATGATAAGGAGGCTCATTTCAATGACTAATTGCTTGCATGGATTATAAAATAGAGTGTATGGACTAGATAGGGAGAATATTATGAACATGTTGGGTGTCAAATAAACATTATTGTGGGCCCAAGGAAGGTATCAACGGTGGAAATGATCATGTTACACTGTTTCGGGTGGCATGGTACACTGGAGTTTTGGATTTACTGAAAATTTGGGATCGACCCACACTATTCATCCATTTTTCGAGATAATTTTAGAGAATTATCCAAAAAATGAATCATATCCAAAGATTAAATGGACCACACCACAAATAAGGGGAACAGATTGGCTACTCCCTAGACACCATCCAATGGCTGGTGGTTGGTGCTCTGTGGTCCCCACCATGATGTATTCGTTTCATCCATGTCATCCATCTATTTTTACAGATCATTTTATGTTATGAGACCAAAAATGAGATATATCCAAATCTTAAGTGGACCACATTCCAGGAAATAGTGTTGAATGAGCGTCAACCATTAAAAACATTTTGGGGGCCATAAAAGTTTAGGATCGAGATGATTTTTTTCCCCTTCATCTAGTCCTGTATGACCTAATAAATAGATTGGATGCCAAATAAATGATACAGCGGGCCTTACGAGGATTTTAATGATGGATATCCAATCACTATTGTTTTCATGTGGTGTGGTCCACCTGATATTTATATACCTCTCATTTTTTAGCCCCACTATGATGTATGTTTTATATCCACACCTTCCATCCATTTGGAGAGATCATTTTAGGCCAATATCCAAAGATAAATCCAAAGCTCCAGTGGACCCTGGCACAGAAAACAGTGGGGACATTGACATCCACATTAAAAACTTCTAAAGGCCACGAAAGTTTTAGATCAAGCTAATATTTGTGTTTTACCTTATTTCATGTCTTTTTTTTTTTTTTAACTTTTGAATAGGTTAGATTTCAAATAAAAATTATGGTGGGTCTTAGGATAGTTTCAACGGTGGGAATCACTCACCCCACTGTTTTCTGTGGTGAGGTCCACTACATCTTTTTATCTGCCTCATTCTTTGGCTTATGCCCTAAAATAATATCTCAAAATGGATGGACGATGTGGATATAACACATACATCATAGTGGGGCCCACAGAACTTGGTGACGTCACTTCAGTAGCCAACTTGCTACTCAATATCTAAGCTGCGCCTGTGAGAGACTATGGTAGTCTCTCTCTCTCTCTCTCTCTCTCTCTCTCTCTCTCTCACCCTCTCCCTCCTCTTGCTCTCTATCTCTCTCTCTTCCTCTCTCTCTGATCTCTCCAACCTCTCCTCTCTCTGTCTCTCTCGCATTCTATCCCTCCTCTCTCTCTCTGTTTCTCTCTTCCTCTCTCTCTGATCTCTCTTGCGGTCCGTTGCCGAACGCCCTACCCACGCACACACCCTCTCTCTCTCTCTCTCTCTCTCTCTCTCTCTCTCTCTGAAGCTCGGTTGAAGGTCATTCACGACAGTGAGGTATCTCTCTCTCTCTCTCTCAATCTCTCTCAATCTCAATACCGATTTAGGGATTTGGGGATTGATACACAGGCACTTCGAAATTACTTAGGGCGTGTTTGGGCAGTGGGATTAGAAGGGATTAGGTGGGATGGAATTGCATCTAGTCCTGTGCCATGTAAATCTAAAGCTCAAGTGGACCCCACCATAGAATCAGAGATGCCATCTGTTTGGGGCATCCAAGCCATCCAAAATATGGGCCACGCCATGAGATCACTTGCTGTGAAAATGAGGCAGGTCCACTCATTAGGCTAATGTTGATTTAGACCATCATCCGTCCATCAATTTCGTCGATGTGGCCTAACCATTGAGTGGAGCATTCTGATTCTGTCCCAAGCTATCCTCACTATAAGGTCCACCCTTCTGATGTACTATATGATCGGCCTTGGTAAGAAATGCATGGGTACATTTGAAATTTCACATCTGTGCTCTATCTAATTATTCTGATTTTTAATTTCTTTGTGAAAAGCTTTGATACTCTGACGTTGTGATGGATCATGCGCATGCACTAGCAATTGCGCAAGTGGCCTGCCATTGAGCTGGATTAAACAGTCTAAAAATTCAGAGACCAGTCATTCCCATGGTCCATTGCTTGTGTTGATGTTCAGAACATTAGCACTTTTTTTTTTGTTTTTTTGTTTTTTTTTTTTTTTTTTTACGTGTGCTCAAGATTGATTGATCCAAAGTATTTTTGCATTGCACATAACATAGATGAACCTTACATACTCAACTTGAAACTCAGCCAAATCAACTCAAATCAAGGAGATCTGGCACAGTCTCTTGGTTCCCTGATTGTCAATGTGACTCAACACCGCATTTGTATGCTTGCTGTAATACAACTGATGCTCTGAGAGGAGTTTACATTGAGGTCATATTTGGTCCATGGGATCGAATTGTATTAGATGGGATTAACATCATTTTTACACAATGATTGCATGTCTGGAAATTCCATGGTATTTTGGCCATCCCATCCTTATGTTTTGGATAAGATTCTAACTATGACAAAAACATTGGATTAAGCAAAACACCATTTTGTGGACCATGGAATTATATTCGACAAACTAAATTTACAACAGATGTCGGTCACTTATATATGTATATAACTAGAATGTCATGTGTAAAGAGCCGATATGATGGATGACATGGATAAAATACATGCATCAATGTACGACTCACTTGTGTAGTGGATTCCAGAATTCACTGAAAATCCCACGTAAGACAAAATGCAATTCCATCCCACGTAATCCCAGCTAGTCCCGTCCTCTCGAACTTACCTATTTTTTTGTTACTTACATGTAACCATTTAACTATTTATTATTGAATTTCAAAATATCTTTCACATATATTATAATTAAATATTAAGAGGCATAGGTCAAAACAAAAGTTGTCCATTAAATATTAAGAGGCATATAATACAACATCTCTTCATAATTCCTCCCATGCCCTTGACAAATATCATCTACAGACTAGAGATAAGCTATCCATTTCTTATGGACAACATTTGAGTGGCCTGACCATTAGGACAGACCGTGTTTATGTATTAGCTTGGATTTGTTGTAGCAGACCCAAATGTGCATCGGATCTATCCGGATGTTGAGCAGGGGTCCCTGTAAGGTGGGAACTGCTATTATGACCATGATGAAGTTGTCCATTTCCTATGGATAGCGTTGGAGTGGCCTGGATATTAGGACATGCCGTGTTTATGTATTAGCTCGAATTTGTTGCGGCAAACCCGAATGTGCATCGGAGCTATCCGGATGTTGAGGGGGGGTCCCTGGAAGGTGGGAACCACTGTTATGACCATGATGAAGCTGTCCATTTACTATTGACAACATTGGAGTGGCCTGGCCATTTGGACATGCCGTGTTTATGTATTTGCTTGAAATTGATGGAGCAGACCCGGATGTGTGTCGGAGCTATCCGGATGTTGAGTGGGGATCCCTAGAAGGTGGGAACCGCTGTTATGACAATGATGAAGCTGTCCATTTTCTATGGACAACATTGGAGTGGCCTGACCATTTGGACAGGCCATGTTTATATCTGTATTTGCAGGGACCAATCCTTAATCTAAACCACACCCTAAACCTATAACCTAAACCTATAACCTAAACTTTAACCTACAACCTAAACCTTAACCTATTCTCAATTCCCTAAAGCTATAACCTATAACCTATAACTTAAACCTAAACCTAACCTAAACGTATAACCTTAACCTGAACTAAAACCTAAACCTAAACCTTAAACCTAAATGTATTCTCAAATCCATAAACCTAAACCTACACCTAATCCTAATCACAACTCGCTAACCTAAACCTAAACCTAAACTTGAAAACCCAAACCTAAACCTGATCCCGAACCCGAACCCGATTTCCTAAACCTAAACCTTAACCTATTCTCAATTCCCTAAAGCTATAACCTAAACCAATAACCTTAACCCAAACCTAAAACCTAAACCTAAACCTAAAACCTAAATGTATTCTCAAATCCTTAAACCTAAACCTACAACTAATCCTAATCTCAACTACTTAACCTAAACCTAAACTTGAAAACCAAAACCTAAACCAGATCCCGAACCCGAACCCGATTTCCTAAACCAAAACCTTAACCTATTCTTAATTCCCTAAAGCTATAACCTATAACCTATAACCTATAACCTAAACCTAAACCTAACCTAAACCTATAACCTTAACCTAAACCTAAAACCTAAACCTAAACATATAACCTTAACCTAAACCAAAACCTATAACCTATAACCTAAACTTATAACCTATAACCTAACCTTAACCTAAACCTAAAACCTAAACCTAAACCTATAACCTAAACCTATAAACTAAAACCTAAACCTAAACCTAAAACCTAAATGTATTCTCAAATCCCTAAACCTAAACCTACACCTAATCCTAATCTCAACTCCCTAACCTAAACCTAAACCTAAACTTGAAAACCCAAACCTAAACCTGACCTCGAACCCGATCCCGATTTCCTAAACTTAAACCTTAACCTATTCTCAATTCCCTAAAGCAATAACCTATAACCTAAACCTAAACCTTAACCAAAACCTACAACCTTAACCTTAACCTTAACCTATAACTCATAACTTATAACCCAACCTTAACCTTAACCTAAACCTAAATCCTAAACCTTAACCTATAACCTAAATGTATTCTCAAATCCCTAAACCTAAACCTACACCTAATCCTAATCTCAACTCCCTAACCTAAACCTAAACCTAAACTTGAAAACCCAAACCTAAACCTGATCTCGAACCCGAACCCGATTTCCTAAACCTAAACCTTAACCTATTCTCAATTCCCTAAAGCTATAACTTATAACCTAAACTTAAACCTATAACCTAAATCTAAACCTAAACCTAAACCTAAACCTATAACTTAACCTAAACAAAAACCTATGACCTAAACCTTAACCTATAACCTATAACCTAAACATATAACCTATAACCTAACCTTAACCTTAACCTAAACCTAAACCTAAACCTTAACCTATAACCTATAACCTAAACCAAAACCTATGACCTAAACCTTAACCTATAACCTATAACCTAAACTTATAACCTATAACCTAACCTTAACTTTAACCTAAACCTAAAACCTAAACCTTAACCTATAACCTATAACCTAAACCTAAACCTAAAACCTAAATGTATTCTCAAATCCCTAAACCTAAACCTACAACTAATCCTAATCTCAACTCCCTAACCTAATCCTAAACCTAAACTTGAAAACCCAAACCTAAACCCGATCCCGAAACCAAACCCGATTTCCTAAACCTAAACCTTAACCTATTCTCAATTCGCTAAAGCTATAAGCTATAACCTAAACCTAAACCTAAAACCTAAATGTATTCTCAAATCCCTAAACCTAAACCTACGCCCAATCCTAATCTCAACTCCCTAACCTAAACCTAAACCTAAACTTGAAAACCCAAACCTAAACTTGAAAACCTAAACCTAAACTTGAAAACCCAAACCTAAACTTGAAATCCCAAACCTAAACCTGATCCCGAACCCGAACCTGATTTCCTAAACCTAAACCTTAACCTACTCTCAATTCCCTAAAGCTATAACTTAAAACCTAAACCTTAACCTAAACCTAAACTTATAACCTAAACCTAAACCTTAACCTAAACCTAAACCTATAACCTTAACCTAAACCAAAACCTATGACCTAAACCTTAACCTATAACTTATAACCTATAACCTAAACTTATAACCTATAACCTAACCTAAACCTAAAACCTAAACCATAACCTATAACCTAAAACCTAAACCAAAACCTAAACCTAAACCTAAAACCTAAATGTATTGTCAAATCCCTAAACCTAAACCTACACCTAATCTTAATCTCAACTCCCTAACCTAAACCTAAACCTAAACATGAAAACCCAAACCTAAACCCGATCCCGAACCCGAACCCGATTTTCTAAACCTAAACCTTAACCTATTCTTAATTCCCTAAAGCTATAACCTATAACCTAAACCTAAAACCTAAACCTAAACCTAAAACCTAAATGTATTCTCAAATACCTAAACCTAAACCTACACCTAATCCTAATCTCAACTCCCTAACCTAAACCTAAACCTAAACTTGAAACCCCAACCCTAAACCCGATCCCGAACCCGAACCCGATTTCCTAAACTTAAACCTTAACCTATTCTCAATTCCCTAAAGCTATAACCTAAACCGAAACCTAAAACCTAAATGTATTCTCAAATCCCTAAACCTAAACTTACACCTAATCCTAATCTCAACTCCCTAACCTAAACCTAAACCTAAACTTGAAAACCCAAACCCAAACTTGAAAACCCAAACCTAAACCCGATCCTGAACCCGAACTCAATTTCCTAAACCTAAACCTTAACCTATTCTCAATTCCCTAAAGCTATAACTTATAACCTAAACCTAAACCTTAACCTAAACCTATAAGCTAAACCTAAACCTTAACCTAAACCTAAACCTATAACCTTAACCTAAACCAAAACCTATGACCTATACCTATAACCTATAACCTAACCTTAACTTTATCCTAAACCTTAACCTATAACCTAAACATAAACCTAAATGTATTCTCAAATCCCTAAACCTAAACCTACACCCAATCCTAATCTCAACTCCCTAACCTAAACCTAAACCTAAACTTGAAAACCCAAACCTAAACCCGATCTCGAACCCGAACCCGATTTCCTAAACCTAAGCCTTAACTTATTCTCAATTACCTAAAGCTATAACTTATAACCTAAACCTAAACCTTATCCTAAACCTATAACCTAAACCTAAACCTAAACCTTAACCTAAACCTAAACCTATAACCTTAACCTAAACCAAAACCTATGACCAAAACCTTAACCTATAACTTATAACCTAAACTTATAACCTATAACCTAACCTTAACCTTAACCTAAACCTAAAATCTAAACCTTAACCTATAACCTAAAACCTAAACCTAAACCTAAAACCTAAAACCTAAATGTATTCTCAAATCCCTAAACCTAAACCTACACCTAATCCTAATCTCAACTCCCTAACTTAAACCTAAACCTAAACTTGAAAACCCAAACCTAAACCCGATCCCGAACCCGAACCCTATTTCCTAAACCTAAACCTTAACCTATTCTTAATTCCTTAAAGCTAACCTAAAACCTAAACCTAAACCTAAAACCTAAATGTATTCTCAAATCCCTAAACCTAAACCTACACCTAATCCTAATCTCAACTCCCTAACCTAAACCTAAACCTAAACTTGAAAACCCAAACCTAAACTTGAAAACCTAAACCTAAACTTGAAAAACCCAAACCTACTCTTGAAAATCCAAACCTAAACTTGAAAACCCAAACCTAAACCCGATCCTGAACCCGAACCCGATTTCCTAAACCTAAACCTTAACCTATTCTCAATTCCCTAAAGCTATAACTTATAACCTAAACCTAAACCTTAACCTAAACCTATAACTTAAACCTAAACCTTAACCTAAACCTAAACCTATAACCTTAACCTAAACCAAAACCTATGACCTAAACCTTAACCTATAACCTAAACTTATAACCTATAACCTAACCTAAACCTAAAATCTAAACCTTAACCTATAACCTAGAACCTAAAACCTAAATGTATTCTCAAATCCCTAAACCTATACCTACACCTAATCCTAATCTCAACTTCCTAACCTAAACCTAAACCTAAACTTGAAAACCCAAACCTAAACCCGATCCCGAACCCTATTTCCTAAACCTAAACCTTAACCTATTCTCAATTCCCTAAGGCTATGTATTTATGTGTGGATGAATGTCATGTGGATAAGATTGTTTGTGTTTGGATGGATGTAGTTTCTATTTAGATGGATTTTCGTAGTTTGGGTTTAGATGGATGTGAATGTGTATATGATGAAATATATTATATAATAGGTGTATATCAGGAGGAATATGATGAACTATATTGTAACAGGTGTATATCAGGAATTTTGAAAAAAAAAAAAAAGAGACTTTTACTTACGAAATATTTCGTAGGTAAAAGTTTCATCCACGTTTTTTACCTACAAAATATTTCGTAGGTAAAATTCTCATACACGTTTTTTACCTACGAAACTTTTCGTAGGCAAAAGTCTCAACTACATTTGAAATTTAAGTTAAATGTTATATTTTTACCTACGAACCATTTCGTAGGTAAAAGTCTCATCCACATTTTTTACCTACGAACATTTTCATAGGTAAAAGTCTCAACTACGTTTGAAATTTAAGTTAAAGATTATATTTGTACCTACGAACCATTGCGTAGGTAAAAGTCTCATACACATTTTTTAGCTATGAAACCTTTCGTAGGTAAAAGTCTCATCTACGTTTAAATTTTAAGTTAAACATTATATTTTTACCTACAAAATATTTCGTAGGCAAAAGTCTCATACACGTTTTTTACATACGAAAATAGTCATAGGTAAAACTCTCATACAAGTTTTTTACCTATGAAACCTTTGGTAGGTAAAAGTAAACTTTTCTATTTTTGGTTTTTTCAAAAATTCAAAACACCCTTTACCTACAAAACATTTCGTCGGTAAAGATGGCTTTTACCTACGAAATTATTTTCATAGGTAAAAGTAAGCTTTTCGATTTTTTGTTTTTTCAAAAATTCAAAACACCCTTTACCTACAAAAATGTTCGTAGGTAAAGATGACTTTTACCTATATTTCATAGGTAAAAGTAAACTTTTCAATTTTTGGTTTTTTCAAAAATTCAAAACACCCTTTACCTACGAAACTCTTCATCGGTAAAGACGACTTTTACCTACGAAATTATATTTCGTAAGTAAAAGTAAACTTTTCAATTTTTGGTTTTTTCAAAAATTCAAAACACCCTTTACCTACGAAAAGTTTCGTAGGTAAAGATGACCTCTACCTACGAAATTATATTTCATAGGTAAAAGTAAACTTTTCAATTTTTGGTTTTTTTCAAAATTTCAAAACACCCTTTACCTACGAAAAGTTTCATCGGTAAAGATGGCTTTTACCTACGAAATTATATTTCGTAGGTAAAAGTACGCTTTTCGATTTTTTGTTTTTTCAAAAATTCAAAACACCCTTTGCCTACGAATATTTTTGTAGGTAAAGATAACTTTTACCTACGAAATTATATTTCGTAGGTAAAAGTAAACTTTTCGATTTTTGGTTTTCTCAAAAATTCAAAACACCCTTACAAAAATTTTCGTCGGTAAAGATGACTTTTACCTACGAAATTATATTTCGTAGGTAAAAGTAAACTTTTCAATTTTTTATTTTTTAAAAAATTCAAAACACCATTTACCTACAAAAATTTTCATAGGTAAAGATGACTTTTACCTACGAAATTGAATTTCATCGGTAAAAGTATACTTTTGCCGGCAAAATTAATTTTCGTTCGTAAAAGTCATCTTTAACTACAAAAAAAATTTCGTCAGTAAAAGTTTCGTCGGTAAAAACCATATTTCTTGTAGTGAGGCCCACCTTGATGTATTTGTGGCCCATCTGTGAGGTCCACCTTGATGTATTTATGGCCCATCCATGAGGCCCACTTTGATGTATTTGTGGCCCATCCATGAGGCACACCTTGATGTATTTATGGCCCATCCATGAGGCCCACCTTCATGTATTTATGGCCCATCTATGAGGCCCACCTTGATGCATTTGTGGCCCATCCGTTAAGGCCCACCTTGATGCAATTGTGGCCCATTTGATGAGGCCTGATGTGATGTATATTGGTCCATATTATGAGGCCCAATATGATGTATATGAGGCCCATGAGTGAGGCCCGATATAATGTATATGTGGCCCTTTAGTAAGGCCTATTGTGATGTATATTAGACCCTTGTGTGAGGCTGTGGGCCCACTATACGATTGGCTTTATATGGGCCATCCCTTGGGAGCAATGTTGGTTAAAGGTCCACATTGATGGGCAATGATGGTTGAATGTCCACATTATGGCCTTTCCTTAGGCCTTGTTAGGCATATTCTCATCATTCTCTAAGTGGGTCAACCCAAATCACTGAACCCCATTAATATTGCATGATCCATCCATTCGTTGGGATAACCCAAGATGTTGGATTCCCATTAGTTATTAGTAGGGTTATTCCTTTTATTTTAGATTCCATTTAGGACTTCCTTTGGGCCCCCTAGGGTATCTAGCGGGCCATGAAATAGTATGGTGAAGGAACCCTTTTCTAGATCCTTAGGATATAGGTAGGCCATTTAGGCCCAACCTTGATATGGGGGAGTATATCCTTTCAGACCAGATCCATGGTCCTTCTGTGGACCCCGCTTTATCTATAGGTCGGTTATCGATGCCGACTAGGAGTATGCGGTAGCATATCATCATACGCATCATCTACATGCTAATGATGAGATGTGGTTGACTATTTCATATGCCTTTGGGCAGGTTGTTTATGGGACTCCCTGATAGGTGGAGTCATCCCTCATGAGCACACGGTATGCGTAGGATTGATGCATAACTGGATTGTATGACTCATGCATCTTGCATATGTGATGTGGTTACTATACGCCCTAACGACATCAGGGCCGTGGCCTCCACAGGCACATCGTGGAGAGATGGATTGGATACCTAAAATATTATTACTAGCATCAGGGCGTCATAAATGTCCCTGGGTGAAAATTCTAAACCCGATGGTATAATAGGATGACTCTAACGTTGAGACCGAGTGGATACATGAGCGCACGAGGGCCGGATACTAGTAGGCTGCATCTCCCACTGTGTCGTGGTCAGTTGGAAAGGGGTGGGACCTTACCCGCCTGAGTGAGGGGTAATATCTAGGTTGAGTTTAACCAGCTTGAGGAATAGGTTCGCTATTGACGAGCCGAGCTTGATATTGGCAGGCGGATAGTGAGGTCTCTTCCACTTACCTAGTTGTGCGCTCGGATAGGGGCAACAAGCTGGTGTAGAGTGTATAAGACCCTGGTGATTGTCCAGCGTGAGAACTGTACTGATATTTGATGCTCTAGTGATGAGATGCATTGATATGTGGATTTGGATGAGGACTAGGAGTATGCGGTAGCATATCATCATACGCATCATCTGCATGCTAATGATGAGATGTGGTTGACTATTTCATATGCCTTTGGGCAGGTTGTTTATGGGACTCTCTGATAGGAGGAGTCGTCCCTCATGAGCACACGGTATGCGTAGGATTGATGCATGACTGGATTGTATGACTCATGCATCTTGCATTATGTGATGTGGTTACTATACGCCCTAACGACATTAGGGCCGTGGCCTCCACAGGCACATTGTGGAGAGCTTGATTGGATACCAAAAATATTGTTACTAGCATCGGGGCACCATAGATGTCCCTGTGTGAAAATCGTTAAACCTGATGGTACAATAGGATGACTCTAACATCGAGACCGAGTGGATACATGAGCGTACGAGGGCCGGATACTATGTAACATCCCAGATTTTTGCCAACCTAGGATTAGACGTCCTTAGGCAATGGGTTAAGCCTAACACCTTATTAACTTATCAAAACTCAGTCCCAAAGGCTAAAATCGCTTGTGAACCCATTTCTTTCACAAATCCCACCCTTCACCACCTTGTTCTTTAAATTTTTCTAAGTACTTTCACCCTAGACACTATCTTAAACTAGCTAAGTAGTATAACTTGGATCACTTTATCTACAAACTACAAAGGCCCAGGTACCAACTCAGATAGAAATCACCCAGGACTAAATCCTTTAGAAATTAGGCGAGAAATAGATAGTGTTAAACTCGAGTACCTGTGAAATCAGCACCAATCACTTTAAATACGATCTGCAAGACCCAAAACTTGTAGAATCATTAACGCTAGGTTACCCTAAAATCTAGGATCAATCTCATTACTCGGCTGCTCTCGGGAGCATCTCGAAACTCCGTATCAGATCTGGACCGCACGTCGAAAGTTAGATTAACACAAAGTTAAGGAATTAGGACCGTCTTGCTGGGCTTGACAACCATCTCGGAAATCAAATCCAGATAGTGTCCTAGTGTAATTCGCTTGAGTCCGGAGCGAGGAGTGTGAAAACACTTGATTTTCTTTAAAAATAAATATCTCAAATAGTAATCTGACACCTCTCGCTTGCGGATCAGTATTAGGCAACCAGACCGTCAGAATCTGACCCAAATATACCCTCGGATCAGGAAAAATTTCATACACATATCCATGTACTCGGAATCTCCAATCGAGATCCGTTGACCGTTGAACTGATACTGGTCCGCCATTTGTGATCTGGAATCCCGACTGAAATGAAAACTTAACTAAACGTAAATCCAGTGTTAGTGAGCTTAAGTCCGACCTTTGGCTTAAGGAGGCCCGCCAGAAGTCCTCCGTTGAGCTGAAACTGACCCGCTTTGGTTATAACCTAAGTATACTTTGACCTAGAGTCTATTTCAGTGAGTTTTTAGGCTATATAAGGACCTTAAACCCTCTCTCATTGCAGCCATACGAATTTGAGAGAAACCCTAGAGAGAGAAGAGAGAAAAGAGAGAGAAAGTGTGAGAGAAGTGGGAGATCCTTCCTGCCTTAGGTGCTTAACCACCTCATTCTTATTGCTTTCCCGGCGATTTCAGCGACGTTTCTAGGTAAATAACCCTAACCCTAATCTGATTTGGGACTTGGGTGGTTGTAGGTTATGAAATAGCTAACCTATGTTGTTCTATAGGTTGCCAAACTGCCGTAGATCAAAGCTTAGCAAACCTATCGACTTCGTTACGATTCTACGACAAAAGGTGCAGACTTTAAGTGTATAGGTTATGGTTTTCAACGCTTTCAATGTCAGATAATGATAGATTCATGATCTGCATACAATTGCACATGTACAAAGTGCTGTCCGTTTTCCGTTTCGATTAAAGATGAAAAATATGGAATTTTACATACTCTAGGTATTTGTAGAAAGTACCGTATACGTACAAATTTTGGAAATGTGTTTGACATGATTAACTGTTGTATGAATATATTATATGTGGATAAATTACTTGTTTGGCGAAAGGACTCGCCCTAATACATGTTTTGCTTATATACACTATGTATGTTGAAATTGTGTATTCTAGAAAGTACCGTATACGTATAAATTTTGGAGATGTATTTGCCATGATTATTTGCTGTATGAATATATTATACATGGATAAAATACTTGCTTGGCGAAAGGATAGCCCTGATACATGTTTTGATAATATACACTATGTATGTTGAAATAATGTATTCTAAGTGTTTGTGAAAATGGCTGAATGAGTATAGAATTCTCATTCGTGCTCGCCATGACTAATTGTCATGGATATATGATTGTTGTATTGGCGATACCCCTTTGATGAAAGGATTTGCCCTGAATCACGCCACGACCACTATACGCTATATATGTTAAAATGTGTAGCCCAACTGTTTGTGAAAATGTTCAAATGAATATGGAACTTGGATTCCTACTTTCCATGACTATCCATCGTGGGTGTACGCGTGTTATGATTGGGGCAACTCCCTAGTGAAAGGATTTGGCCTAATGCCTAGGTGATCAACATATGTCATGTATGTTGATGTATGTATTTTAAAGTGTTTGTTGAAATGTCTGAATGAGTAGTAGTAGTAGTAAATGTGTAATGTTTAATTGTAATGTTTAGGGTGTTGAGATATGATTCTCAACTTCTTTAACTATGTGTATGATTTCTTTAGATATCTGTGTGATTAGGAATTGAATATGTACAAACTCATGCTTGTGTTGTGCTTCATAACATGCTAAATTGATTGTATGATTTTATCTATGTGATGCATATGTTTAAATTCATGTTACGTTGTATGATCCGTCATGGGTGATGGGGGAGTGGAGTAACGAGTGCGTGCAACAACCCTGGCAGCCCTACACAGATAATACTAGACCTTGATTGTATGAGTTGAATCTTTATCCACTATTGTTTTATCTATCTGCAATTGATTGTGTTTGGGGCTATGATTATAGTCCAGACAATCGGTACCAGAATTGGATTCGTGGCTATGATCCATTTGCCACGTGAGATGTGTTCGGCGAACCCGAGTTGTACTTCGGTTGGTGATAGTGGTTGGCCACATGAAGTGCTTATGCGCTTCATATCGTTCAACTTGTTGTGCGCTCGAGCTAGCCGAGCTCGTCAAGTAACCCGATTTGTCTTATGTATGTTCACCATGTTTGGACGCTACTGCTTGAACCTAAGGTACCAAACTTACCAGTGAAATCGTTTTTAACCATGGTACCTCGATCCGCTAAGACTCATGAGCCGGGCATGGTGGTATGGGACACCGTGGTTGAGCTGTCAACGTACGCTGGGGCCACGTGCCTCCCCATAGTGACCAGTGAGCAGCCAGACTCGTGAGCCGATTATGGTGGTATGGGACACTATATTCGAGCTGTCGACACCTATGGCGAGAACCGAATATGGTGAGACCTGTATTCGTGCTGACGGGCGACGAGCCCTCCGCAGTGTCTTCGAGTATACTCTGAGGTCTGTGATTGGCGATGAGCCCTTCGCAACAACTAGAGCATGAGTTGAGCCGAGTACGGTGAGACCTATATTCGAGCTGACGACCAGCGATTAAGCCAAGTACGGTGAGACCTGTATTCGAGCTGACGGCCAGCAATTGAGCCGCATATGGTGAGATCTGTATCCGTGCTGACGGGTGACGAGCCCTTTGTGATGCCTTCGCTATGCCTCTCAAACCATAATATCGTATGAGATTAACTAGGACTGACGACCCTAGAATGGATCATGTTTGGGAATGATATAAGGGAGGTACCTTAGTTTCCCAATACTGTTGTTTGAAATGGACTAATAATTACTCGGTAATCATGCTCATCATCGCACTGCATGTGCCTGGTAGATGTGGAGTACTGAGGGATGAATGCATTCGCGAACGTAAGATGGTGTCGCATGAGGGTGGTTTAGCAAAGGCATACATCATGTCATTTCATACTTGCATTAAATAAGAGTAGTTAGAATTGTTTGATTGTACTGCTTGACTGAGTTGATAACATGTTAACCTATGCTTTATTGTTCCACAGAGTTGATCACTCACTCCCACGTTACGGGACGGTGTTGTATACACTAACCAGATTTGTTGAGTTTCAGGTGATGGCGATGCTTTTGAAGCAGAGCCGGACTACTATGACGTGGAGGAGGAGTTCTCCTACTTGTAGCTCTCTGATAGGTTTATGAAGACCTGTTATTGTATTGACGGGGCTATGGTACTTGGGATAGAAGACATTACACTTACACATTTGGTATATTTTAGAAATGTACTTGAAATTTATTAACTTGGTAATGTTATCACACTCTGGAGACTCACCACAGTTTTTATATATTTTATATATTTATCACAGTCTTCCGCTTGCAATTTAACTGTCTCTGGAGTATGATATGCTGTTTTGGCTTAATCTCACTCATGTTCAATACACAAATGCAGACAACATTTAATCATCATTATCTATGTTGCATAAGTGATGTTCTAGAACTCGGGTGTTGAGTTATGCTCGACCCCGATTTTTCGGGATGTTACAGTCATAGTCGGTTGACCGTGTTCTGTCTCGATCGAACAAGCAAGTCTGTGATTTTCGTTCAAAACTAGACAATTCACTCGTTCTTACATTTCTCTGAGTTTGATCCATATCACTCAATGACAAAAGCTATCCAACATATAGTTGAAACACATGTTACTTCACTATAAACTTCTCAACAAATTCATTAAAGCTTAATCATAACATGTCATCAACAATTAAGGCAAAGCTATCCAATTACTTATTCAATACATAACATGAAAGCATTCTATCATCACTTATCCTCTCAATTCAAGTAATTCATCAAATATTTCATCATTTCAACAACATTCATATGGATCACATGCTAACCAGATAGTTTTACTAAGCAAGGACATAGGTAATCTCAACAAACATTTAAAGATCATTAACTATAACAATAAAAAATTGATTGATATTAATTTAGAAAGAATCCTCACCTTGGAATGCAATTCTCTTGATGTGATCCCTCCTAGAAGATGAGATCTGAGGATAATCTAATTTCCCTAAATTACAATTTAAATGTTATTAGTAGGATAAAGTCATTCTACAATCTAACTGACATTTATCAAAATTGAGATGGATTACCTCAAATTTAAGCTAGAATTTCTATAATTTGAGAGTTACTCAAGGTTAATATGTAATTTCAACAATTCTCGCCCAATAGCACAAGATCTCCACTACAAGCTTCTCCCTCAATTCTCTAATCTCTAATTTCTCTTTCCTAAACCCCCAAATCTCTCTTACTTAGAGAGAATTTCAGGTGGGAGAAGAGGGTTGGCTATAAGGAACTTATATACTGAGGTTAGAAGTTGTGGTTGCACTAAAAATGGGGTTTATGACTTAATTAACTCTAGGGATGACTGATTTTGGTGATTAGGATCCGATTGGGGATGATGAGAGCAATATTACTCATGATTCATTTACCTCGAACAATGATCTACCTAAAAACATGCTTGGTTTGCATTTTGGTTACACCGAACAACAAATATGGTTAAGAGATTGATTTAATGGTGATCGATTGTCGATCGGATTTGTGGCTATAACATTATCCAAGAATTAGTGATTAAGGTTGATGTCCTTGATATTATCACAAACCAACAGTCTAAATGTTTCAACATTGAATAAATCTGAAAGAGCATAACCAACTTCTATTTTAGGAAAATTCCATTTTATACTAAGGATCTTCATGCATTCAAGTGCTATGTTGTGGGTCCAAGATGCATGATTTGGCATACGATCTCATCGATCCAATACATGTGGGATGCCAAGCCCACCGAGATGAATGTTTTTTTATAACTTCATGGTCGATGGCCCTCTAACGAGTGATCTGGAGCTTGTTTGGTTAATTAGGCCATTTCTAGGGGATTTAGGAAGTGGAGTTTCTTGTATATGATGGATAAGGTCTGGATGATCAAAGTTTATCGTTTGGTCTTCATAAGCTTAGCAAAAACGGTAATTTGGCCATAGTTATCCTCAGTCGTTGATTCTTAAGTTGCAAGGGTATTTTACTCATTTCGGGTAAAGCTTATAGGATAGTAATGATCTTAACCATTAATCATGGTGGTGTTGGATGGATAATCCTAAACCTTTGATTAGTTTAAATATATTTATGGTGGGTCTGATAGATCTTGGCCTTTAATTAGTAAATCACATGATTAGGCTTAAAGTTTAGGTGGTTAGGATGTTTGATTAGCATCTTATGAGTAGGTAATTGAGTTTGCATGGTCCTATAGTGGTAGCACACACATATGAGGTAGGATCGAATATGGTGAATTTTATGGAGTGTTACAGTCTCCCACCTAAAGGAAATTTTCATCCTCGAAATTTCTTACCTTCTCGTATTCCTCGAGTAAATGCGGTTAGTGAAAAGGGCGAACTCTCAGTCCTAGAGGGGAGGAGGGGGGGGGGGGTGAATAGGACTATGTCAAATAAAAATAATTACAGAATATAAATGAAGATAGCTGAATCAAATAACAATCTCCATTGCAATAGTATTGAGAAGTTGATTCAAACGTTGTTCAAAGGACAACCTAACACCAAAAACCAAAGTTTATGGTAGGTCAACCTGATTTCTTGAACTTGGTAAGGATCAAAAACCCAAACTAAAACAAGAGGCAAATAATGAAATCTAGCTATTACAACATTCACCACATATACATGAAATAGATACAATCATTCACCACTCTTACATCACATACATCAACCACAAAACACCAGAAATTATAGTGGTTCGGTGTGTACACCAACTGTTCTCAAATAGCCACACCTACTTGTAAGTGTTATGGTCTCATGCTCCTTTGGTTGTCAAATTTTGTGTGCCAAAAAACATCTATCGGTGTTCTGTACTTGTATGATCATTTATTGGAATTCAAGACACCTCAAAAAAGCTACATGTTGAAGCCTCAAAAAAGCTACATGTTGAAGCCTCAAAATACTACATGATGAAGCCTCAAGAAGCTACAATGTTGAAGTTCAAATCTAAAGAAACAATGCATGAAGTAGTTCTATGTTGATGAAGATCTCAAGCATGATATGGTTCAGATCTCAAGCATGATATGGTTTAAGATCTCAAGCCTGATATAATTCAAATTATCTACATTCGTTGAATGGTTGAAGTTCAATGTCCATACGACATGGTTCAGGTTTGAATGACCTTAGGTTGACCCTTTAAGTAGGTCACTTTGGATACATTAATCAAATATTTATTTTTCACAAGGTTGGTCTATTCTACGACCAGTCCTAACTCTTGTTCGACCAGTCCTAGCATTGGTTCGACTAGTCCAAGAAATTCCACGACCAGTCCTAAGAAGTTGAAGATTTTTCGGAATTTTTGGTACGCCCACGACCAGTCCTGGAGGTCCTTCAACCGGTCGTAGGTGTGGCTTCGACTCGTCCACGACCAGTCGTGGAGCTACGACTTAAAGTCCAGCAACGATATCACTGGTCCTACGACCAGTCGTAGATATCTACGACCAGTCGTAGGTGACCCACGACCAGTCGTAGGGTACTCACGACCAGTCGTAGAACGGCTTTCAAAGATCGCGCTTATTTTTTCAAAAATCTGTTAGAGCTACGACCAGTCGTAGGTTTCTAAGACCAGTCGTAGGAGCGATTTCTGCTTCTATAAATTGAACACGAAATTCAGAGTTTTCATGACTTCCACTCTCATTCAATTCAAGAATTTTCAAGTGATCACTCTGAGATAAGTTTGTGTTTATTTTAAGCTAGATTGTGCTTATTTAATATTCCTTTTTGCTAGCTTATTTAATTTGATTTTGTTTCTATATTCCAATCATATTTGAAAAGAGGAATTATCTTATTCCTTCTTCTTGGAATCAAAATCAAATTTAGCTACGCCCAACGAGTTAAATCTAAAATCAATTAGAACTTAGAACCTTATGAATGTGAGTATTGGAAATTGAACTTTGACATTCAAATCATCTACTCCGATTGGTTCTACCGGGCTGCTACGAAAAAGGAGAAATCCAGGTATTTTACAATTCTGTAAAATTCATTTGCTTTTGGTTTTGTTTGAGGTTGAGTCAGAAAAATCTCATTGTATTGGTTGTCTGAGGAAAACCAGAAAACTCAGAAAAGAGGGGTTTTTGGATTGTGTAAGCCCAAGTGAAAAAGACACAATTGTAAAGGTTTTTGGTGAACCTGTGAAAACCTATTTGTTAGTGAACGCTAATATCCCCTGTGTGAGGATATTAAGAGTGGAGTAGCTTTTTGTGTGGCTGTTGGAAAACAGTTGGTGTACACACAAGCGAACCACTATAACTCTTTGACTTGTGGTTTGAATGCTTGCTTAATTTTCATATCTTTTATCATTTGATCTTGTGGAATGTACAAGGGGATGTGAATGTTGTAATTATTTACATTTCAAGCAAGTGTGGGGATTGTTGTAATAATTTAGATCTTACTTCTTCATTTAAATTCAATTCCTTGCTATTTCATTTACTTATATTAATATTGAGTTCTTGATCCAAAAGAGGTTCTAGAAATAAGGTTGTCCTACCATAAGCCCTTGTTGATTATGGTGTAAGGTTGTCCTTAGAACTAAATTTGAATCAATCTCTCGATATCTATTTATCAAGGTGATTTAAATTTAGCTTTGTGAATTGATTCAAGTTGTAAGGTTGTTGGTTTATTTTATTTCCACTGAATTTTATTTTAATTTGGCATTGTCCTATTCACCCCCCCTCTAGGACATATAGCTTGGCCTTTTCACTACTCTACTCCCAATAATCACAACCCACATGATATTTGCTTTCACTATGAAAGAAGGTTTTCCAAGGTTCACCTTAAAACCTTTACAATTGAGTTTTCAATGGGCTAACGCAATTAAAAACCCCACACTAAGATTTTCTGGCTATCTCAGTCAAAACCACAATAGAGATTTTCTTACAATCTCAAAAACCAAAAGTAATTTAAACAAAATGCTTATATAAAGATTCTGCTTGATGTAGCCTGGTAGAACCGCTTCTTTTAAAGATGAAGATGTCCAATGTTCAATCACACATATAGAAGGGTTCTAAGTCTAAATGAATTTTAAATTAATCCAACCTTGCACTACTTTGATTTAATTCCTTGGATCTCAAAAGGGGTAGAGAAGAACACCCTTTTATAAAATCAGAATGAAGCAAATAGAGATCAAGAAATTAGAAATTAAAAAGTTATAAAAAGAATCTTAATTTACCGGACAATAGCTTGACAATCACGGGGGCTTTTCTCTCAAAGTGGAGGCTTGATTTAGCTTTTTATCAAGAAAAATCTGAGAAAAGTCCTCTATTTATAGGCTGAAAAATAGTTCCTTCGATTGGTCTATGGTCAACTTCGACTAGTCTAAGATTCAACTAAATTTAAAAAATTATGGCACGATTGGATAAAATCGTCCCTCAACTGGTCGAGTGGCCTGCTCGACTGGTCGAGCATAGCACTCTACTGGTTAAGTGGGGTCAAAATAGCTTGCTGGAGTTTGAGTCGAGCCCTTCTTAACAGGTTGAGCCAGTATCCACAACTGGTCGAGTAGGGTGCTCGACTGGTCGTGACCCTACTAGAAAAATCTAAAATTTTATAACAAATCCTGGACTAGTCGAGAAAAACCTTGGACTAGTCGAGCCAGAGCCTGGATTAGTTGAACATAGGCTAGGACTAGTTGAAATAAAGCCTATAACAAGTACAATAACCCATACTAAATGTGCAATATGAATGACCTAAACCTAAGGTCTTTCTAAGGTCATTTATACCTGAAATATTGCACATTGATCTTGTAGCTTCAGTTGCTTAGGTTGATTTTAAACTTGATTTACTTGAAGCTTTAACTTGATCTTAACCATGTAGTGCACTTGGACTTGAAATAGCACATAAACTTGAAGTAGCACTTGAACTTGGTCTTGCTCTTGAACTTGAACATGCACTCTAACTTGAACTTTGAAATAGAACTTGCACTTGAACTAGAAGTAGCACTTGAAGTTGATCTTGAACAAGGTAGAACAATCTTCATGACTTGAGCTTTGTAGCACATCTTCTTATGAAGGTGAACTTTCCATCTTTTAACAAGTCCATCATTCTGAAGTGGTTAGTCACTACGGAATTTGACAACACAGGGTTCTTGATATACATCATAACACTTACAATCTCCCCCTTTGTCAAATTCATGACAAAACCAACTTAGAAGATTATAATATAAACTTCACAAAATGCACAAGTTTACAAACTTCATAACTTCACTTCACAACATAATACTCTTTCAAATAAAAACTCCTCATCAATCTACTCTCCCTCAAACTGAGCATGGCGACTTGTGGACTACTTGTACCACTCTACCCCATACAATCAATGAACATAACCACAAAGCTCTCCCCCTTTTTGTTACAGCTTGACAAAGGAAGATATAAATATAAAGATCGAATGTAAATGTGGTTATGATAACAGAAAAGAATAGCAGAAAAAAGAGTTAGCATATAAAACATACCAGAGTGTCATCATCATCAAGTCATACACAACTAGTTTAAAAGTGAAAAATAAAGTTAAAGTTATACATGCCCAAACATCAAGAAATAGAACTAATCTGATCCAGATGAAGGAGGTGGAATGGACGGATCAATCTAATGGAGTCTCTTAGTTATGCGATGAAAGTACTTACGCATATATTTCATAGATAATTTGTGGCTCTCATGCAAATTGTCCTGAGAAATTTTCAGTTCATCCACCTTCTCCTCTAAAGTACGAAGGCACTCATTAAACTAAGGTGGTTGAAAATTGGGGTCAGCCTCAACATCATCTGATTCTAGTTCATTCAAAAATATCATCCATCATTATGTTGGTTGGCAAGGCGTTTTCTTCTTCAACTTCCTCTGGTTCCTCATCTCTTTGGCCAGGATTGAACTTCAGGTTCATCTTGTTAATATTAGAATTGTTGAAAGGAAGAACCACAATAGGAGCTTCACTAGGTGGCGTGACCACATTACAATGTAAAGCCAAAGTGGTCATCAAGTAGGCAAATGGAATATACCCATGGCCCAGATGAAGACGGAATTGAATGATAATATAACAAATTAAGGACAGAAGACAAATAGGAATACCTGACACAACTGAATGTAGAATGCGAACCATGAAAGAAGTCAATTCAGTTTTTTTGCCAAAATAGGGATAAACATTCGCAATGAAGATGCGATGAAGTACCCTGTATTTGGGCGACATCTGATTAGCCATAAGCGCATTCCCAGCACTCCATTTAGAGTCCATGCGACATAATTTACGAGTTAGCGATCGACGTTCTGATTCAGTCATTTTTTCAGCTAAGGTTGGTATCGAAATACCATCATCGTTAACATTAACATCAAGCAAACCCGAAAATAAAAATCGATCAACTTGAAATGTACCTTATCTAAAGCTAATAGAGAAAGTTAAGTCTTCAAGAGATACAATGCTAATGAAAGTGAACATCCCTTGTGCAATGGAGCGGTATGTCGGTCCGCCCTAATCAAAGATGTTTTCCAACCTACAGTAGTAAGGATGGGAAGGAGCTGAAATTGAGCAAGGTGATTTGAATTAACCGAACACTCAATGATAATCTTGTGATTACGAAGATCCCGCACATACTCGAGGTCTTCCTCAGGAGGACGTAGGGTTCTCACCCTAATAGGAGTGGATCGAGAGGAGGAAGCTCAAGTAGCTTTCTTCCTAAATCGTCCTTCCATTGCAAGATTAAAATGAAGAAATACAACAATGGAATGAAGGGTTTCAAAAACAACAGATTTTTGTCTAAAAACCCTTAGAAAAAAGCTCAAATTGACTCTAAAATCTAGCAATGTATGTATCAAAGAACCCAAATATGAAAAGAAATAAAAATGGAGAACTTACAATGTACCAATCAAAGATGGGTTCAACGAGTCGAAAGGGGCCGAATGAGGAAGAAGAGAAATGTGAAGAAAAAGGTGATTTCTCTCACATAAAGGCTCCCAACCGCGCAACTCGACCGGTCGAGTACATGCTCAACCCGTCGAGACACGATTGGTCGAGGAAGTGCTCGACTGGTCATGCAAGCACTAAAAATTCAGAATTTTTATGTAAAATTTATTCAACAATTATTTACATAAAAATATAAAAATAAAACATGCAAATATACCATAATAAAATCAATTAGAATTACACATACCAATATCCATTTTCAATGTAGAAAACTATTCCTATCTAGTGGTTTAGTAAAGATGTCAGCAAGCTGATTTTTCGTTTGAAAGTATACCAACGAAATGCTTTTATCTTCAACCAATTCCTGAATATAGTGATACCGAATGTCAATATGCTTCATACGGGAATGTTGGATGGGATTTTTAGATATATTAATTGCGATAGAGTTATCGCAATATAATATCATTGTATCATATACAATTCCATAATCATTAAGCATTCTTTTCATCCATACAAGCTGGGTACAAGCATTTTGGGTTACAATGTATTCAACCTTAGCTATGGATAATGATACGAAAATCTGTTTCTTACTGTACTAGGAAACTAAACAATTTCCAACATAAAAACATCCACCACTGGTAGATTTTCTATCATCTATGTTCCCAGCCCAGTCAACATCTGTATAACCAACTAATTGAACATTTGTATCATGCGGATACTAGAGGCCTAGATTATCCATACTTGCGACATATCTAATAATGCCCTTGACAACAATAAGAAGAGATTCCTTAAGATTTGATTGATATCTAACATAGATACCTACACTAAATGTTATATCAGGACGACTTGTAGTTAAGATAGTTAAGTATAGCAAATTACCAATCATACTACGATATAACCGAGGATCTATACTTTTACCTGTTGCATCTTTTGAGAGCATGAGAGTCGTACTCATAGGAGTATCAAATTTCTTACCATTTTCAAATCTAAATTTCTTAACCAGGTTTAAGGTATACTTGGTTTGAGAAATGAAGATACTTTCTTCTAGTTGTTAAATCTGTAAGCCTAGAAAGTAGTTTAATTCTCCCACCATACCCATTTCGAACTTGGATTCCATAAGCTCTGCAAACTCAGTGGACAGGTTAGAGCAAGTAGAACCATAGATAATATCATCAACATGTATCTGTACTATTAGTATGTGTTCATTATATTTTTTAACAAAAAGAGTTTTATCAACACTTCCCATAACAAAATTATGACTTGGTAAGAACTTAGTCAAATTTTCATACAACGCCCTGGGAGCTTGTTTCAAACCATAAAGTGCCTTTTTAAGGCGATGCACATGATTAGAGTGTTTGGGGTCTTCAAAACCCTTAGGTCGTTCAACATAAACCTCTTCATGTAGATCACCATTTAAGAATGCACTTTTAACATCCATTTGATAAATCTTAAACTTTTTAAAGCACACAATGGATATGAATAATCTGATGGATTCAAGACGAGCTACTGGGGCAAAGGTTTCATCATAATCAACTCCTTCTATTTGAGTGTACCCTTGTACAATCAGTCTAGCCTTATTCCTAATTATATTTCCTAATTCATCAGATTTATTTTTGAAAATCCACTTGGTCCTAATTATATGTTTATCAGATGGTCTTGGAACCAAATACCACACATCATTCCTAATAAATTGATTCAATTAATCTTGCATGGCAACAATCCAATTTTCATCAGTGAGTGCCTCTTTTACGTTGGCTGATTCTATTTGGGAAGTAAAACACACATAATTGCATATGTTTTTCAGTTATTTTTGTGTACGTACACCAGTGAGAGGATTGCCTAGAATTTGATCAATAGGATGGTCTTGGACTGATCGTAGTTCAGTATTGATTGGACAAGATGAGGAGTCAGGTTTTTCAATTATATTGACTTCATCATCTTCTGATCTAGATGTTGGTGTGTTAAGGTGATCATCAATAACAACATTTATAGACTCCTGAATGACACCAGTTCTTGTGTTAAGAACACGATATGCTCGACTATTCAGAGCATAACCTAGGAATATCCCTTCATCATTCTTAGTATCGAACTTCCCTAAATTTTCTCGGTCATGTAAAATGTACCACTTACTTCAAAAAATTCAAAAGTATTTAACTGTAAGTTTCTTATTAAAGCACAATTCATAATCCATTTTATCTTTAGATTTTCTAATGCAAACACAGTTTATAATATAACATGCAGTATTAACAGCTTCGGCCCATAATTTTTTAGGTAACTTTATGCTATTTAACATTACATTTGCCATCTCTTGTAGCACTCTATTTTTCCTTTCAACGACCTCATTTTGTTGAGGTGTCTTAGGAGTTGAAAACTCATGCGATATACCATGATTGCTACAGAACTTCTCAAAATTGTTATTTTTGAATTCCGACCCATGATCACTTTGGATCTTAACAACATTTGTTTCTTTTTCGTTTTAAATACGCTTGAGTACTCTTTTAACTTTATTGAGAGTCTTAGATTTTTCTCTTATGAATGCTACCCAAGTAAATCTGGTAAAGTCATCCACGATTACCAAGAAATACTTCTTACCACCTCTACTCTCCGTTCTGGTTGGTCCAACAGGATCCATGTGGGGAAGTTCAAGAAGTTTGGATGTGGTAGAGGAGTTCACTTTCTTGTGACTACTCCTTGTTTGTTATCCAATTTGACATGCGCCACATATTTTATCCATTTTCTTTAATTTGGGTAGACCTCTAATAAAATCGGCTTTACTCAATCTATACAGATTTCAGTAGTTAACTTGTCCAAGGCGTTTGTGCCATAATTCGTTTTCATTAGTTTGGACCATGTAACAAGATAATTTAGATGAGCAAGATTCATTAATGATATAGTAATTTTCAGACATTCTACGACCATTTAATATCACACAACCTTTCTCATTTGAGATCTCACATCCTTGATTTGTAAATTTAACATTATGCTTGTTATTGCAGATTTGAGAGATACTCAAAAGATTGTGCTTAAGCCCTTCTACAAATAAAATATTTTCAAAAGGAGAAAGGTTAGAAATTTGAACTGTACCTTGGCTAATTATCTTGCAGTTGCTTCTATCACCAAAAGTGATTGAGTCATCAGTCATTTCTTTGTGGTTGGTGAACAAATCTCTGTCACCTGTCATGTGTCTTAAGCAACCACTGTCTAGGTACCACTTTGACTGACTCAAAGCCTTGAAGGTAGTGTGGGCAACAAGATAAGCAACCTTAGGAACCCATTTCATCGTTGTTTTAGGTTTTGAAGCACCGTTGGTTTTCCTTTGCTTGATATTATTTTGTCTATCAACTCTCATATTAGAGTTAGATTTGAGAAGCTCCTTGAGTAAGTCCACAATTTTTTCAGCTAAAGGATTATAGCATTGTTTACTAAAGCTGACATTATTAGTAATAACTTTAGATGCTTGAAAAGTTTTTACATTTTTAAAGTTGTTTTGATTATTATATTTCAAGCCCTTTCGTTTTGAGTTAGAGGATTCTCCTTTAACAAATGTAGGAGATACACTATTTTTCTGAGGTATCTCTTTAACATAGCCCAGACCCGATCTATCTCCACATTTTCTAGATGTGGTTAATAACTTTTCAAGTTTAGGGTCTCCATGGGTATGCCTTAATGTATCCTTTGAACTCAAAAAGGAAGAAACTTCAAGTTTTAGTTTCTCATTTTCTGTTCTTAGTTTTTCAAGTTTAGAAGTTTTGAAACTCAAATCGCATTTTTCTTTTTCAAAACAATCAGAAATATGAGATTTTTCTAAAACAGAATTTTCAAATTCCTCTTTTAATTTTAGAATTTTTTCTTTTTGAAGTTTTAGCTTGACAGCAATCTTACAACTTTCCCTGTATATGACATTATAGGCATCTTGAAGATCATCTTCATTTTCAGGGTCACTCCTCAAATTTTCATATTAGTTGAATCGCAACTATCTATGGAAGTGACTCTGGCTAGAGTCATTAAAACCTTGACTTCATTTGAAGTTTCAGGTTCTGATTCATCCGACTCAGAAGAAGCTTCAGAGCTGGATGATTCATCCCATGTGGCTAACATGCTTTTTCTCTTTAGCTTGTCTCTTTTTGGACACTTATTTGCCAAATGCCCATATTCATGGCAGTTGAAACACTGACTATCTTTTAGAGATTTTTAGTTTTTAGATTTACCCTTTTTCTTCTCAGAAGGTTTTTGAAAATCTACTATTTTCTTACTTTTAAAAATCTTGTAAAACTTTTTAGCGAGTAAAGACATATCATCCTCTGAGTTTTCACAATCAGAATTAATATCACTATCTTTTGAAATAGATTTGAATGATTTAAGAGCTATGGACTTACCTTTTGGGGCTTTAAAATTTAACTCGTAAGTTTAAAGTAAACCAACAAGTTCCTCAACCTTCATATGATCTGTGTCTCTAAGTTCCTAAATGACAGTCACCTTGGAATTAAATCTCTCAGGAAGAGATCACAGTATTTTTGCACAGACTTTGCTTTCTGGGATACCATCTCCTAGACCCCACATAGAGTTAACTATATCATTTAGTTTCATATAGAAGTCCATGAAGACTCATTTTCTTCCATACGAATCTCCTCAAATCTAGTGGTGAGGATCTAAACTTTAGACTTTTTTACTATAGTTATTCCCTCGTGTGTCATTTCAAGAATGTCTCAAGCTTGTTTAGCAGTAGCACATGAAATGATTCTTTTGAATTCATCAGGTGATAGTGCACAAGTGATTGCATTTAAAGCCTTAGCATTAGCATTGCTCTCATTTTTCTTAAGAGTAGTCCACATGTAGAAAGGTGTTTCCTTAAGGGACTTCGTTCCATCACTACCTAGAACCTCAGACATTGGTGGATTCCATCTAGTCACCGTGGCTTGCCACACGCTTTCATCAATGGATTTCAGAAAAATCCTCATTCTGGCTTTCCAATAAGAATAGTTTGAGCCATCAAATGATGGTGGCCTAGTAATAGATAAGCTATCAAAATTTGACATACTGAAAGCTCTAGATCGATAAGCTCAGGAAATAAATCCAAAAGAATGAGCAACTTACCTCTGATACCACTTGAAAACGGAGAGCTCTCAGTCTTAGAGGAGGGGGGGGGGGTGAATAGGACTATGCCAAATAAAAATAATTGCGTAATATAAATGAAGATAGCTGAATCAAATAATAATCTCCATTGCAATAGTATTGAGAAGTTGATTCAAACATTGTTCAAAGGACAGCCTTACACCAAAAACCAAAGTTTATGGTAGGTCAACCTGATTTCTTGAACTTGGTAAGGATAAAAAACCCAAACTAAAACAAGAGGCAAATAATGAAATCTAGCTATTACAACATTCACCACATGTACATGAAATAGATACAATCATTCACCACTCATACATCGCATACATCAACCACAAAACACCAGAAATTATAGTGGTTCGGTGTGTACACTAACTGTTCTCAAATAGCCACACCTACTCCACTCCCAATAATCACAACCCACATGATATTTGCTTTCACTATGAAAGAAGGTTTTCCAAGGTTCACCTTAAAACCTTTACAATTGAGTTTTCAATGGGCTACTGCAATTAAAAACCCCACACTCAGATTTTCTGGCTATCTCAGTCAAAACCACAATAGAGATTTTCTTACAATCTCAAAAACCAAAAGTAATTTAAACAAAATACTTATCTGAAGATTCTGCTTGATGTAGCCTGGTAGAACCGCTTCTTTTAAAGATGAAGATGTCCAATGTTCAATCACACATATAGAAGGGTTCTAAGTCTAAATGAATTTTAAATTAATCCAACCTTGCGCTACTTTGATTTAATTCCTTGGATCTCAAAAGGGGTAGAGAAGAACACCCTTTTATAAAATCAGATTGAAGCAAAGAGAGATCAAGAAATTAGAAATTAAAAAGTAATAAAAAGAATCTTAATTTACTGGACAATAGCTTGACAATCACGGGGGCTTTTCTCTCAAAGTGGAGGCTTGATTTGGCTTTTTATCAATGAAAAAAGTTGAGGAAAGTCCTCTATTTATAGGCCGAAAAATAGTTCCTTCGATTGGTTTAAGGTCAGCTTTGACTGGTCTAAGATTCAACCAAATTTAAAAATTCTGGCGCGATCGGATAAAATCGTTCCTCGACTGGTCGAGTGGGGCTAAAATAGCTTGTTGGAGTTCGAGTTGAGCCCTTCTCGATTTGTCGAGCTAGTTTCCACGACTGGTCGAGTAGGGTGCTCGACTGGTCGTGACCCTACCAAAAAATTTTGAAAATTTACAACAAATCCTGGAGTGGTTGAGAAAACCCTGCACTGGTCGAGCCAGACCTTGAACTAGTCGAACATAGGCTAGGACTAGTCAAAATAGAGCCTATAACAAGCATAATAACCCATACTAAATGTGCAATATGAAAGACCTAAACCTAAGGTCTTTCTAGGGTCATTTATACTTGAAATATTAAACATTGATCTTGTAGCTTCAGGTGATCTTAAACTTGATTTACTTGAAGCTTGATCTTGTACACTTGAAGCTTTAAATTGATCTTGACCATGTAGTGCACTTGGACTTGAACTAGCACATAAACTTGAAGTAGCACTTGAACTTGGCCTTGCTCTTGAACTTGAACATGCACTCTAACTTGAACTTTGTAATAAAACTTGCACTTGAACTAGAAGTAGTACTTGAAGTTGATCTTGAACAAGGTAGAACAATCTTCATGACTTGAGCTTTATAGCACATCTTCTTATGAAGGTGAACTTTTCATCTTTTAACAAGTCCATCATTCTAAAGTGGTTAGTCACTACGGAATTTAATAGCACAGGGTGCTTGATATACAACATAGCACTTACAGATAGTTCTTATGCACTTCAGCTTCGATTTCCCAAGTTACTTCCTCTTCTGTATGGTGCGACCACAACATTTTTACTAATGGAATAACTCTGTTACGGTGCACCTGCTCCTTGCGGTCGAGGATGCGTATCGGTTTTAGAACATGTCATGCCCCAAACTCGGAAACCGAGCTCACAGAATTCTCGATCGCCGAATTTGGCGCCGACAGCCTCCGTAGTGCCCCATTCTCGGCTCCTATCACCCATATGCCAGATTTTCGATCCTGTGATCCTACAAGGAGGATTTTCAATATGATTTTTTTTTTTGTAATGGAGCATAACCACAAGCATAACCAAGTCACAAACAACATCACTACATATCCACTATATCAAAAACTTTGAGTACAATGTGGAAAGGGAAATACAAGATAAAAAAGCTCCTAAATAATTTGTCACGCGCTGCTGCGATCTAACGTCACCTGCGTGCAACGGTTGTGCATAAGCTTAAGAAAAGCTTAGAGAGTGGTGTAAGTGTGTGCGAAAGGCAAGTGCCAAGTATACAATATCAGAGTAATGCAGAAATATGCTGGTAAATCCATGAATACTATTAGCCGTATCAAGGCTATGTGATGCAAGGCATGAATGTTATCGGTCATACCAAGGTCATGCATTGCGAGGCCTACGTAGTCAAATGTCATATGCGAGATGCAACACAAGCATGCTAGTCCTCATCAAGTACATATATCAGTACAGTTCCCCTCTAGGATATCACCGGGGTCTAGTACACTCCACACTGACTGCCCTTCCTTAGCTGTACAACCCAGTGAGTGGAAGATACCACACTATCCGCCTAACCAGTACTTCCAATACCTACCCGACTCATCGATAACAGACCCATTTACGAACTGGTCAAACTCAGCCTAGCTTATAATCCCCTCACTCGGGCAAATAAGGCCACACCCCCTTCCAACCGACCACGACACAGTGAGAGACGTGGCCTACTGGTATTCGGCACTCGTACGCTCATGTTTCTACTTAGTCTATACATTGGAGCATCTCCTGGTACCAAAAAGGTTCTGGGACTTTCACCGAAGGACATCCTATGTGCCCATAGTGCTAGAGGTAATATTTTTAGTATCTAATTCGGTTATCCACGATGTGCCTATGGAGGCCAGGACCCTGATGTCGCTAGGGCGTACAGTGATCATGTCACACAAATGCAAAATGCATGAGTCATACCATCTAGTCATGCATCAGTCTTACACGTACCGCACAATCATGTGGGGCACTCTGTCTCATAAGGAGTCCCGTAAATGTCTTAGCCCATTCTCAGTGTGTCCTACTAGACCAAGTACACTAGCATGATTATCAGATATAGTAGGCGATGATCGGTCTTAACCGGTATGTTACTTACAAGAGTAGGGGCTGAACGATACGCCCCACTAATCATATAGAAGTCTATATGGAATGGTCCATGTTAGACTATCATAACTTACATCAATGTATTAGCATATCATATATCCTAAGGTGGGGTCCCCTGCAAAGACGGTGGAAGGTATCATCGTCAATGAGGGCCCAATAGTTTGGGTTAGCCCAATGTGTGAGGGTGGAAATGGGCTTAACAATGGGCCCTAGGAAAGGTTACAACAGTTGACATTTAACCACCATTATCTTAAGGTGCGGTCTGTTTGGAAATCGGAATCGGAATCATAACGAGGATCTCGGCCCTCCGATTATATAAGAAATGGATAGACAACATGCGTATATAACACATACATCACGGTGGACCTCACACATTCCCAATGGGCCCTCGTGTACATCATATTGGGCCTCACACAAGGGTCTCACATACATCTCCATGGGCCTCTCTCAAAGGGCTTCATACATCACATTGGGCCTCACTCATGGGCCTCATATACATCAAGATGGGCCACAACAATGGGCCTCATACATTAATATGGGCCGCAACAATGGGCCTCATATACATCAAGATGGGCCCATCGTCCTAGCGGGACCATCTACACCATTCATCTATTTATAGAGATGATTTTAGAGCATTACCCAAAAATAAAAATGAATCATATCGGGAGATCATCTGGACCGAACCACAAATAGCAGTGGAGATAATGATTCCCACCGTTAACAGTGCACAGGGCCCACCATAACGTTTATTTTCCATCCAATCTGTTCATAAGGTCACAAAGGCCTGGATTAAGAAGGAAAATAATTTCATATTGATCCAGAACTTCTTTGACCCCAAACAGTTTCAATGGTGGACGTTCAATCTCCACTAATTTTTGCAATGTGCTCCACCTGATAGCCGATTAATGGCGTGGATGGACGGTGTGGATGTGAAACAGATGAACGACGTGGATGTAAAATACATACATCATGGTGTGGCCCACCGTCTAGCCATCTGGATGGTGTGGATTACAACATATACATCATGTGGTGCCCACGTGTGAATATCACACATTAGGTGGGCTTCCACCTATCCACAGATGGGCGGTGGAAACAAATACAATGGTGGGTCCCACAGCTGCTGAACATCGGTCCAGTAGCGTCCGAACAAATGGACGGTCTAGATATAACACCTAAATCATGTGGGCCCCCAAGTGCGGACGGCGTTGATGAAACACACGCCTCACAGTGGGGTCCCACGTGCATGGTCCACTAGAGATTGGATCTGCCTCGTTTTGGATGGTGGTGTACTCCACCTGATATTTGAATTTGTCTCATTCCCTGACTCATGGCCAGGGAGTTGGGATGGACGATGTGGATATAAACATACCTCATGCGTGGGACCTACAGAACTTGCTGACGTATACAGCTGCCAGCTGTGTTGTTGGCCCACCGTCCATCAGACGGACAGTCTGGATATAAAAACAAATGGACGGTGTGGGTGAGATCCATACATCAGGTGGGTCCCACGTGGGGCTCACCATATAATATTGTATATTATATTATATTATATTTGTTTTTTATTATATATTTTTTTTATCATGCCAGCGTCCAGGCCCTACGGGACGGTCTGGACAGTAGACGTCCATCAAGCTCTAGCCCATCTGGTCTGGATGGCGTGGATGCACCACCGCATACATGGGTGGGGTCCACATCAGTGTGGCCCACCAGATCAATTAGATCAGGGTGATATTTGTGTTTACCCATCATCCAAGCCATCCAACTAGACCACCAGTCCAGCAGGGTGGACAGCAGGGCCATCCCAACCGCTGGATGGTCTAGATCGCCCTTAGGTGGGCTAGCAAATCAGGAAAAAGGAGAGAGAGAGAGAGAGAGAGAGAGAGAGAGAGAGAGAGAGAGAGAGAGAGAGAAACGTGCGATGGAGGGACCCCAACACTATGGGCCCTCCCTTCCATGCATTACAACATACATCAAGTGGGTCCCATTATGTGTGGGCCCACCAATCAAAATCAACAGTGGAGATCCCTTCTCACCAAAATGACCCTTTTCACACCAGGAAAATAAACATCATGATGGGGTCATGGGATGGATATATGAAACATGGTGGGCCATCGGCCACACCTAGGGTCCAAAGTGAGATCCATACCATCAATCGATAAGCCTCACTTGGCCCATCATCCAAACATAAAATATAAGCCTATAAAACACCCACCGTTGGATCTTCTTGGTCTGATGGAATGCCAAACTCCTTGGCTCCCTCTTTGATGGAGGTTGATGAAGGTTGGAGGGTTGAGATGGGAGATGAGAGGGGTAGGAAGTGGGCCACACACAAAGCTCTCTCTCTCTCCTTGGGAATGCTTGGACGTCCACCTCTCTTGGTTGCTTAGGAGAATGGGTGGAAAATGAGAGAGAGAGAGAGAGAGAGAGAGAGAGAGAGGTTATAAGAGAGGTGATGGGTGTGAGTGATGGATGTGAGTGATAGATGTACTTGACTTGAGAGTTGACTTAAGATAGGTTGCTTGCCTTGGGGAGAAAGAAAGTATGGACAATAGATGTGATGTGTACTTGACTTGATTGATTGATGCGATAGGTTGTAGAGATTCTCTAGGGATTACAAATGCGCGACATTTCTTTGAGATAAACGCGGGCCCACATCTCCTGGCCTAGGTATCGCATCGGTGCACAAGACGCGGCATTAGAACCATGGCATGGTGTGATCGCAATGGTACAAGTCTCGGGTCGAGCTGACTCAAATCTACGGGATACGACTTGGGGTCACGTACAAACTTCGATTATAGCTAGCGGGTTGTCGGAATTCGATGGGGAGGATCGCGGGAGTTTACGAAATGGTACGAACTAGGATACGGGTCTTACAGAACATAAATGGCATCACTTTGCAACTCCACTTGATCCCGCTTGATGATATGAGATGGGTCAGGAACATACTTCTTTACTATTGAAATATGGAATACGTTGTGCACACTAGAGAGAGATGTCGGTAACACTCGGTAATAGGCAACATCACCGACATGATAGAGGATTTGGAATGGTCCTATATAACGTTGGCCAGTTTCCATTTCCTACCAAAACGTAACATCTCTTTCATGGGAGAAAACTTCAGAAAAATGTGATCTCCCACTTCATATTCCAATTGTCTTCTTTGTTTGTCAATGTAACTCTTTTACCTGCTTTGAGTTGTAAGCAGACACTGCACAATAATATTTTTCTTTTCATATGATAGTTGCACTAGTTCAGGTCCAATCAAATTTCTTTCCCCGACTTTGGTCCAATAGTTTGGTATCGACGTGGTCGTTCATATAAGGCCTCGTAAGATGCTATGTCAATATTAGCTTGGAAGTTGTTCTTATATGCAAAATTTGTGCAAGGAAGACAGGCATCGCAATTGTCTTTGAAATTAAGAGCACAAGCCCTAAACATATCCTCTATGATCTGATTCACTCTTTAAGTTTGCTTGTCAATTTAGTGGTGAAAAATTATACTGTATTTTAGGGACGCACCCACAACTTTCTATATTCGGGTCTAGAATATGGATGTAAAATGGGAGTCTCTGTCTGACACTATCTCCAACGGAACTCCATGTAGTTTCACAATTTCCTTGATTTATAAATTAGCTAGTTCCTCCTTAGAGGTCACCATGTAGATTTGTACGAAATTGGCTGATTTCGTTATCTGTCCATAATCACCCAAATTGTGTCATGACCCTTCTTCTTTCGCAGCCCGAAAATGAAGTCCATGGAAATGAAATCCCATTTTCACTCAGCTATGGGCATAGTCTGTAGGAGTATTGGGGGTCTACGATGATCAACCTTCACTTTTTGGTAGGTGAGGCACCTAGATACATAGTCTACAATCTCATGCTTCATATTGTCCCACCAATACGTTCACTTCATGTCTTAATACATTTTGGTGCTCCTAAGGTGGATCGCTAATTTAGAATGGTGAGCTTCATTAAAGACTTCTAGCTTCAATTTGTGAATACTTGGTACACACAATCGTGTATGGAATTACAGTTTGTCATCTATGCTAATACTTCAATCTGGGTCTCCTATTTGGTTTGCTCTTTCTTTCATCTTTACCAAAAAATTATCCTGCTCTTGTGCTATGATAATATTGCTATCAATTGATTGTTCCATATGGAGGTGAGTTGTCCTTTTATATGGTTCTTTTACGGGCAATTTCTACTTGAAGTCTTGAAAAAACTCCAACATATTCCATTCCCTCAACATTAATGGTGCCACAAATTCTTGGACCCTCTTTTGGCTTAATGCGTCACTCACCAAGTTTGCTTTACCTAGATGGTAGGACACGTCGAAGTTGACATCCTTCAATATTTCCATCCATCGTCGTTGGCGCATATTTAGATCATATTGGGTGAACATGTACTTCAGGCTTTTGGGATCACAATAGAGCTTAAATTCCTCATCATACAAATAATGTCTCCATAATTTGAGTGCTGCCACCAACTCGAGATCATGAGTGGGGTAGTTCTTCTCGTGCTTTCTTAATTGATGGGAGGCATACGCAGTCACTCTATTTCTTTGCATAAGAATACACCCTAATCCAACACATGATGCATCCATATAGATCATGTATTTGACTCCTTATTCCGATAACACAAGCACGGGCATTGTTGCCAGTTTGTCCTTCTTCAAGCCGCTCAAATTTAATGTCTTTATGAGTTAATTGGGAGAGTGGTCAGGCTATCTTCAAAAATCTTTTGATGAATCGCCAATAATAACCAGCTAATCCAAGGAAGCTTCTTACTTTGGTGACTGAAGTGGGTTGTTCCCAATCTCACACAACCGCGACCTTAGCGAGGTTCACTACGATGCCTTGGTGAGTAACCACATGGCCAAGGAATTTCACATCATCTCTCTAAAAGTCACACTTCTTGAACTGGGCATGTAGTTAATGTTCCCTGAGTGTGTTGAGGACTGCTCGTAGGTGTTCTTTGTATTCTTTCTAGCTCTTAGAATATATTAGGATGTCATCAATAAAGAGAATGATAAATCGGTAGAAATATGTCCAAAATACCTATTCATAAGATCCATGAACATTGTTGAGGCATTGGTAAGCCCAAAATGCATGACCAAGAACTTGTAATGCCTAAAGTTTGTCTTGAATGTAGTCTTTGGCACATCTTCCGGACTGTAGATCTATTTTCGAAAAAATGTTTGGCACCTTATAACTGATCAAATAGATTATCAATCCTTGATAATGGGTACTTGTTCTTTATCGTAACCTTGTTCAACCTATGGTAGTCGATACAAAGTCGCGATGATCCATCCTTCTTTTAAACAAAAACACTGGGGCACCCCACGGTGATACGCTAGGCCAAATAAAGACTTGATCCAACAATTCATCTATCTAGAGTCTCAGCTCTTCCATCTCACGGGGAGGCATACGATATGACGCTAGCATGATAGGAGTCGCACCAGGCATAAGATTGATGGTGAAGTCGATTTTGCATTGTGGTGGTAGTCCGAGTATCGCTCTAAAGACATCTACAAATTCTCGTACCAACGGTGTTTTAGACAATGCTGGTCCTTTATACCCTTCCTCTCGAGTAGTAAAAATTCATGCACACTGTACAAAACTAACCTTAATAGGGAACGTGAAAAGAGTCCCTTCTGGCTCTTGTAAGGTGATAGTTATGGCATAACGCCCCGTATTTCCGATTAGAGGAATAATTCGTTAGTATGGCCCACCTAACAATCGTACCCACCTTATACTTTGAAACAGGCCTTATTATGAATTGACAAAACAAATGGATGAAGTGGATCCCTCAAAATATCCCTATGGGCACCGCATTCAGCTGCGTGTGCACAAGGTACATGTACACCCCAACACACCGGACTGTCAAACATGGTCAAACTGTGTTGGACCCGTGAATCTCCGAAAGAGAGAGTCACTCCCGACTCTTCCTATCATGCATAGCTTAAACGGACAACATCAGTTTGAAGACATTGTGACCCATCATTGTGATTGTCCCGGACGATCTGAACCGTTCATTGTGACAATAGGGAAAAATTGACCAGACCAAAGTTTTCTTCACGTGTTTCCCAGCAACCAAGCATGGACAATTTTGAACATAAACAATCAGGAAGTAAATGGACAACACATGTTGATTTAGAATGGGCCACATCTTGAATCCATACACATATCTGAACCGCTCATCGAGTCAAACACATCATTACAGTCAAGAATACAAAACCATAGGGATTCATACACACGAACAGGTGCACGACAGTGAGCACAGGAGGAAGCTTCACCCTTCCTTTAATGGCAGTTCGAGAAAGTCTCTCACCCTCATACCCATCTACGCAACCCATCATCACATCCCAGCCGTCTGAACTCCTTCCAAAATAATTCCATGTCAATAAAAAGAAGGCAGAAAAGTTACGAAATGCGAAACCCACCGTTTTCACGGAAGCAAGAACCGCAACCTGCGGAAACTACTATCTCAAGAACCCACCCAAGATCAGGATTTGGACTATTAGAATCCACCATTTCAAGATCCAAAGCATCCAGACAATAAACCGACCGGATCTGGATTGATCTGAGGAAGAAAGAAGAAGAAAATCCAAATAGCAATACACCTATTTTCTATTTACGCAAACAGAGATTGTGTAAGGGAACACTTCCAGTTTCCTTGTTGCGCAAGCAGATTTGTACAAGGGAATTCGCAGAAGAGCCTAGAAACGCTCATACCTATAAAACCCTCTCGTTTGACGGTGGGAGAGGAAGAAACGAGAGAAGGAAAGAGAAAGAGAAAGAGAAGGGAAGAAACGAGAGAAGGAAAGAGAAAGAGAAAGAGAAGGGAAGAGAAATTCATAGCAAAAAAATAAAGAGGATGACTACTCGAATCAAACAACTCGCTGAGTAGCAAGTTGAGATACCAGGTATGCCATGGCCAATCTCTCCGTCTTATACTTCTTTTTTCCTTCCTCTCCCAATGCTTCGATCTAAAAATCGAGCCAAGAAGACTAGCTAGTTTAAATCAAATCTAACCATCCGAATTCTTAAATACTAGATTAAAGGCCTAATCCTTCAACGCATACCCACGTTCAAGGAAGGAACAACACTAGAGGTGAGGGATTCCTTTAGGCTTGCATTAATTTAAGTTGATATGAATTATCCTGCCTTTTACATGCTTTCATGATGTTATGATTCTCTCCTTGTAGTTGTTAATTTACTACCAATAATTATTTATCCTTGGGAATTATGGTATGATGTTAATTACGAGTGATCTTCATTATTTTTGTGGGACAATGGATACAAGCCTTACCCTTGCCTTTACCAATTTTATTGAGTTAGCCACTGCCACTCTCCTCTTTGTTGAGTTGGCCATGGCCACTCTCCTCTCAGTTGAGTTAGCCATTGCTACTCTCTTCCTTATTTTATTATCCATGTGCTATTTAACTTTATGGCTTGGGCATGTGCCTTGGAATTCCAAAACTCCCATAAATTGAATTATATCTCTATCTATGCAAGTGATGTGTTAAAGGTATCACAACTAGTGATTCAAATATTTATCGTGGATGTAATATGTTATGGGTAGTGGCCCTCTTGGTCAACACGTAATTCCGTAGGTTGGTTGGTGTTCACAACCCTAAGTGTAGGGTCGCGGTGTAATAATATTCTCGGTAAGACCGAGGTCGAATCCACAGGGACTAATCTTGTACGTTTATGAAATTAACTAGAACTAGAACTAGAAGAAGATGAGATTTAAATCTGAATAATTAGAAAGTGTAATTGTGAATGATGTTATTGAAACTTGTGAATTTAAAGGTGGGAACTAGGGTGCCAAGGATCTAATTGTAGCTATTGGGATGCTACCTCACTTGATTCAAGAGATCCAATTGGAATCAGAGTCCTATCTCATCCAACTGGAGAAAGAGATAATCAAATCTCTGAACTTCTCATTGATTTAGCCTCGATGAAAGAGAATTGTGGAGATTGAAGGGATTTCATCAACCAACCATGCCTAGGAGACTATGGCAAACAACAGGATTTACCAATCCAACAATCTCGAATAATAAAAGAAGATACTCAATGCTATCGCAGATCTACTATAATTTGAGTCATTACAAACCATTGAAAATTGAAAGTATTCCTTAAAATCAACTAGAAATCAATGAAGTTCAACATAAACAAGAATCAAAGTAAAGTAAACATCCCAATCACGGTACAAGCTTCACCTCTTAGCCCTAGCTAAGAGGTTTAGTTAACCATAGACATGATTGAACCAAAATATCTTAAATAAAACATGAAAACAACTAAGGAAGAAGAAGAAAAATTGTTCGCAGCGGCTCTCCACCCTTTTGCTCCACTCCTTAAACCCTAGAAGATGCCTAGGAATGTCCTAGGGACTCCTATTTATAGTTGGGGAACTCCAACTTTCGCATCATGTAGGAAAAGTCCGGAAACCACCTCAAATTTACACAGTTCGCGCAAAATCTACGTAACTTCGACTAGTCGAGAGGCATCCTCGATTGGTCAAGAGTCACCTTCGACTAGTCGAGGATCACGCGAATTTAAAAGATAATGTTACTGGAGTTCGTGCTGAAGTTTCTTCGACTAGTCGAGCTAGAGCCAGGGTTGGTCGAGGAAATGCTTGAGCTAGTCGAAGCAGAACTTGGGCTAGTCGAAGTAGACGACTTTTTAGGGTTCTTTTTCTTCACTTCAAGTCTTCGATTCTCTTCATTCCTAACTTGGTTTTCTTAGATCCTTGTCATGTGAATTCTTCATTCTTGGTATTCTAAGATCCAACCTTTGGCTTGGTGATTCTTGAGCATTAAATCCATGCTTTTAGCATTCTTCTCAATCCAAACTCTCTAATTCACCTTGCAACACAAACATGTATAAAATAGACCAGTAAGCATTATCATGTTCATAAAACTAAGATATAAATATGGGAGAATATGCAATATTTGATACTCAACACACTCCCCAACCAGCATTTTGCTAGTCCCGAGGAAAACATGCGTGAAGTAATCTTCAATTCTCAACATTCAAACCTTTTTTAGAAATCAAGCCCTTGTGCAATCGAGTATGAATAAGTAGAATTAAGACAAGAAAGTGGGACTTTGAAAACCTAGAGCCGAATCAAATAAGCAGTCAATCAAATAGGTTCTTTAGCAATTTTTTTCAGAGCATAAGCTCCTATATCATGTTTTTCAATGTGCTTAGTGCAAATCAACTTACTTCTCATAAAAATACTATCTTTTCATAATGTTAGTCATGCTCATCACTTCAAGATTGGTTGAAAACTCAAGTACTAATTCCAAACTTATCCCCTTTTCTTTTCTTTTTTTTCAATTTTTTATTTTATATCGATGGTCATTTGTATTCATTCAGTCTTTTCAGTCTTTTTTCTTTCAGATTTTTCATTATTTCTGAAACTTTTTCAGTCTTTTCACCATACATGACCTTTTTGTCGATCTCCTGTTTTTTTTTTTTTTTTTTTTTTTTTTTTTTTTTTAAGGTGGATAAAATTCTACAGACTGAATTCTCTTCATCCATCAATGATCATCATACTAACAATCAGAAATTCTACTGCCATTTGCAGAAGGTAAATTGAACGTGTCTTGTGATTTGGATTAACATGATATTCAAACTTCCTCTTAATCAATTCAATGTAAGAACCGTAAGTGATAGGCTACTTAGTTGATCAAACTCTAACAATTCAAAATTTGCTTCCTATCTTATCATCATACTCAAAGCATTCTTAAATACACAAATGATTAATTTCCAAACAGATTTTATCTTGAAAAATTGAAAAATAAAAATTTCCACAATTTTTGCTCAAAACTAAGAGAACGCTGATTAGTTTACCTAATCCACACCCTCCAACCTAAAATCTACATTGTCCTCAGTGTAAAAGATGTCAGTATGCAATGCAAAAGAGGTAACAAAAAGAAAGGAGTAGTGATGGAAAGATAGTACCTGAAGAAGGAAGTTTTTTTAGGCTTTTTCCAAGGATCTCAATGTGAAGATGGGTTGGCCAAAATACGGAACAAACGGAAAGCAAACTATCCTAATCCTAAATTCTATGAAAGCAATAAACCTTACTACACCTCCATAAGACTAGGAGGTCAATCCTGGTAAACAGGATCAGTCAAAGGTATGGACATGTCCTCTGAATCAATTTTCTCAACAAATGGCTTTAACCGACGTTCGTTCACTTCAAAATTATTGTCATTGTTTAGATTCTAAATCTCGACAGCCCCATGAGGATAGACATTAATAACAGTAAAAGGGTCGGTCCAATGAGATCGGAGTTTATCTGAAAAAAGATGTAACCGAGAATTGTACAAAAAGACTATTTGACCAGTCAAGAATGATTTTCTAAGGATGTTCTTGTCATAGAACACCTGTCACGCCCAAAACTCGGAAACCGGGCTCACAAAATTTTTGATCGCCGAATCCGGTGCTGACAGCCTCCGTAGTATCCCATCCTCGGCTCCCGACACCCATATGACAGATTCTGATCTTAGGATCATAGGAGGATTTTCAGCACGAATTTTTTTTTTAAAGGAGAATAACCACAAGCATAACCAAGTCACAGAAACATCATCACCACATATCCACTAATAAAATCATTCGAGTACAATGTCAAAAGGAAAATACATATATTAAACAAAAACTCCAAAGCTCTAGCACACGCTCCTGTCTCAATGCTGCTGCGACCTAACGTCACCTGCACACAGCGGTCGTGCATAAGCTTACAAGAAGCTTAGAGGGTGGTGTATGTGTATGCAATGCATGTATCAAACATATAAATATCAGAGTAAGTGGAAATACTGGCAGATCCATAAATACCATCAGCTTTATCCAGGTTATGCTATGCAAAGACATAATAAGCCAATGTCATATACTGAGGAAGCAATGTAGATCGGCTATGCAATGCAGAGACATAGTAAGCCAAATGTCATATACTGAGGATGCAATGCAATATGCAATCCTGACGAGTCCACGAATGCCATCAGCCGTATCTACGCCATGCAATGCAGAAACATAGTAAACCAAATGTCATATGTTAAGGGTGTAATGCAATATGCAATGCAAAAGAAATGACAAAGCTAGAGTGCGTAGTTAGGAACTTCTATCCAAACCAGTCCCATACCTAAATTTGAATAGCTAGACTCAATGTGGTAAACTTCTGATCTTAGGTTGGTCGCACGCCCAACTGAAATCCTGGCCATTGCGAAGGTACACATAATGATTTGGTTATGCACCACCAGCCTGAGTGAATAGTGAATGAATGAATGAATGAATGAGTCAAATGCTAAGTACGCAACTCCTACTCAGTAAGTCCACATATCAGTACCGTTCATCTCTAGGATCATCACCGGGGTCTAGTACACTCCACATTGGTTGCCGCCCTCCCTAGCTACACAGCCCAATCAGTGGAAAGGACCTCACTACCCGCTGGCCAGTAATCTGCCATATCTACCTGGCTTGTCAATAGTAGACTCATTTCCAAGCTGGTCAAAGTCAGCCTAGCTTTGCCCCCTACCTTCGGGCGGATAAGGCCACATCCCCTTCCAACCGACCCCGACACAGTGGGAGACACGACCTACTGGTATTCGGCACTCGGGCGCCCATGCATCCACTCTGTTTAGACGTTAGAGCATCCCTTGGCCATGGGGGTTTAAGGACTTTCACCCAAGGACATCCAACGTGCCCAAGTGCTAAAACCAAACATTTTCGGTGTCCCTTCTAGCCATTCACGATATACCTGTGGAGGCCACAACCCTGATGTCACTAGGGTGCAAAGTGATTATGTCATACAAAACATAAGTCATACCATCCAATTATGCTTCTCGCATTTTGTGTGACATGATCGACACACTGAGAACATGCTTAATATAATATCATGATACATGCTCATACACATCATTGGTATGCCTGTTATGAGGGATGATTGATTATAACATATGCCATTGGGCTAAGATGTTTATGGGACTCCTTGTGAGACAGAGTTGCCCCACATGATCGCGCAATACAAGCAAGTTTGATGCATGACTGGATGGTATGACTCATGCATCTCGCATTTTGTGTGACATGATCGACACACAAAGAACATGCTTAGTATAACATCATGATACATGCTCATACGCATCATTGGTATGCCTGTTATGAGGGATGATTGATTATAACATATGTCATTGGGCTGAGATGTTTATGGGACTCCATGCCACAAAATCCGAAACTGGGCTCACAAAATTCCTGATTGTCGAATCTGGTACTGACAACACCTTCATCATGTCCTTATAGATTCTCGAGTTGTCATATGCATCATTCTAGATTTCCTCGAGTTCATTTAATTGAAGTTTGCATAGTGAGCCTGCGTTGTCCAAATTAAAGTTCAAATTTTTAATGGCTCAGTAGGCTCTATGTTCCAACTCCACAGGCAAGTGGCAAGCTTTCTTATAGACAAGTCTAAAGGGAGACATTCCAATGGGGGTCTTAAAGGCAGTACAGTAAGCCCATAAAGCATCAGTCAAGCAGATTAACCAATCCTGGCGATCAGGGTTAACCATTTTCTCTAGAATGTGTTTAATCTCCTTGTTGGAAATCTCAGCTTGTGTCACTCCCCGAACTCGGAAACCAGGCTCACAGAATTCTCGATCACCGAATCTGGCACCAACAACCTCCATAGTACCCCATTCTCGGCTCCCAGCACCTATATGCCAAATTCCGATCCTGGGATCCTACAAGGAGGATTTTCAATATGAATTTTTTTTAGAGGAGAATAACCACAAGCATAACCAAGTCACAAAACAACATCACCACAGATCCATTATAATAAACCATTTAAGTACAATGCGGAAGGTAAATATACAAGTATAATAAAACTCCAAAAAGATCGCTGCACACTCCTGCCTCAGCGTTGTTGTGTCCTAGCATCACTTGCACGTAACGGTCATGCATAAGCTTACAACGAAGCTTAGAGGGTATGTGCGTGTGTGCGTAATGCATGTACCAAGCATGCGATATCAAAGTAAGCGAAAATACTGACAAGTCTATGAATGCTATCAACCATACCAAGGTTATACGAGGCAAGGCGTACGTAGCCAATGTCATATGCAAGATGCAATGCAAGCATGTCAATCCTCATCAAGTCCACATGTCAATACAGTTCATTTTTAGAACATCACTGGGGTCTAGTATACTCCACACTGGTTGTCACCTCCCTAGCTGCACAACCAGTGAGTGGAAAAGACCTCACTACCCACTTGGCTAATAGTCTGTCAATACCTACCCGGCTAATCGATAGCGAACCCATTTACGAGCTGGTCAGACTTAACCTAGCTTACATCCCCCTCACTTGGCAAATAAGGCCACACCCCCTTCACAACCGACTACGACATAGTGAGAGATGCGACCTACTGGTATTCGACAGTCGTGTGCTCATGTATCCACCCGGTCTAGACATTGGATCATCTCCTGGTACCAAAAGGGTTATGTTTCTTTCACCCAAGGACATCCTAAACGCCCACAGTGCTAGAACCAAATGTTTCCGGTGTCCAATCTGACCTTCCACGATATGCCTGTGGAGGCCGCAGCCCTGATATCGCTAGGGCGCCGAGTGATCATTTCATATAAAATGCGAGATGTAGAGTCATACCATCCAGTCATACATTAAACCTACGCGTATCGCGCGATCATGTGGGGCAACTCCATTTCATAAGGAGTTCCCTAAATAACTCAGCCCAACGGCAAATGCTATGATCAATCATTCCTTCCAACAAACATACAAATGATGCATATGGGCATGTATCATGATGTAATACTAAGCATGTTCTTAGTGTGTCCTACTAAACTAAGTACACTAGCATGATTATCTGATATAAACAATAATCGGCCTAAATACATGGTGGGGTCCACAGAGGGACGAAGGATCTATCCCAAACATCCAGATAGGCTCTAAATAGTGGATATACAAACCTAATACAACATATTATTCCATTTACGGCAAGGGGTGATGATGTACTCTCAATGGATGGCCTAGGCATCATACTTATAGAAAGGGCCTCAGGGTGAGTTTAATGACTATACAACAAGGTGAGTTGAGAGAGTAAAACTATGTACAACAAGTGGGCTTCCTCACCCTCTCTTAACATATAATATACTAGGCCTTCCTATGGGGCTCGATCCGCACACAGCGTGGGCTCCAAGCTTTGGATAATCCTATAAGGTATAGTGGAAAGCATCATCAATAATGGGGGCCCAATGGTTTAGGTTAGCCTAATGGGTATCACTAACATCGATGGGAACCCAACATTTTGGGTTAGCCCAATGAAGTAAGGGTGGAAATGGGCTTAATAATGGGCCCGAGGGAGGTTTATAACAGTGGACATTTAACCACCATTGCTACTAGTGTGCGGTCCACTTGGGATTATAATCTGCATCACAACGGGGCCCTCGACCCTCCAAATATCTAGAAAATGGATGACAGCGTGCGCACATCACTCACACATGGTGGGCCTCATAAGGCAGCCCATTGCCCCAAAAAGTGGGAGAATAGTATGTATATAACACATACATCATAGTGGGCCTCACAAAGCAGCCCACGGTTGGGCGTATAACTTATAAATCGGGGTCGGCCTCTCAAGGCAATGGGGTCCACGGTCCTAAAATGAATGGACAGATTGTGTAGCACATACATCAAGGTGTAGGGGGCCCCACAAGGCACTAATGGGCCCCACACATGCTGGACATCATGAATATAAAATACATACATGAAGGTGGGCCGATTGTTGGATGTCCAGCCCACCCAACGAGATGGGCCTCTGCACGTCTAGTGAATGGACGGCCTGGATACTCCACATACAAGTATAAGGTGGGCATTACAAGGCACTGATGGGCCCCACAAAAACATGGGCAGCATAGATATACAATGCATATAACAAGCAGGCTATCTGGTGAACGGCCAACCCACCAGCGGCTGGGCTTGCTAGGCGTCCTAGTAATGGATGGCCTGGATAAAACACATACATGGTGAGTCCCACTGGATGTGAGCCACCCAGAAGTAGGCCAGTCGTTGGTAAACGATCAGTTGGTGGACGATCAGTCCAGTAGCGCCATGGCCTAGCTGGGCATTGGATCTACTTCATTCCTAGGCCCATGGCCTAAAAAATTGGATGGACGGTGAGGATATAATGCATACATCAGGGTGGGGTCCACGTGCGTGACCCACCAACTTAGAATCAAGCTGACATTAGTATTTTCCCTTCATCCAGGCCTGCTGCTAGATAGTAACTTGTCCGATTACGCCTGGCCCATCTGGCCCACATCCTCATGAACTCTCCACTGGATGAATGGTGTGGATATAATACGCATCACAGTGGGTATAACACACATACATTAAGGTGGGGCCCACGTCAGTGGGCCACCCCACTCGACTGAGCAAGCTGACCTTTGTGATTTCCATAGACAGGCCACCCACAACAGTTAGTAGGGTGGGCTTGCCTGTTAAACAGTGGCAGCAAGGTGGGCCTCTCATACATTCATCAGGCAGGCCATCAAACAGGGGAGAGAGAGAGAGAGAGAGAGAGAGAGAGAGAGAGAGAGAGAGATCAAGTAGTGGTGGGAGTTCCGCCACTATGAGATCCCTTACCATACAATACATGCAACAAGATGGGCCCTAAAACATGTGGGCCCTCAAATTTGTAAATCAAGGTGAGGATGCCATCCCCACCACAAAATCAAGGGTCTAGGTGACCTCTACATATTACTCATCAAATAAACATCATGGTGGGGTCCATGGAGAATGGCCCTATCATGGATTTACACATATGTATCATGGTGGGCCATTGGCCACACCTTGGGTCCAAAATGGGATCCATACCATTAACCGGTAGGCCTCACTTGGCCCATAACTTAGAACTACAATTTAATCTTATAAACACCCACCTATAGCTCTCCTTCTTGGTTCCTTGAAATCCTTAGCTCTTAAGCTTCCACTTTAATGGTGGATGATGAAGATTGGATGGTTAAATGGTGAGATTTGGTGGTAAGGAGTTGGGCCTTGCTTGGGTCCTTCTTTTCTCTCCTTAGATCTTCTTTCCTCTTGGTTGCTAGGGAATGATTAGAGAATGAGAGAGAATGGGATGGGTTGGATTAAAATGAGAGAGAAGGGATGGGTCATGTAAGAGCAATGACATGGAAAGCATGGGTTAAGTTGACTTTTGGGAAAAGAGGGGATGGGTTGCTTGTCTTAGTGGGAAGAGAGGCATAGGTCTAACTTGACTAGTTGATGTGAAAGGATGGGTAGAGATTCCTCTCTCCTAAATGGAATCTCTCAGGATTTGTAACGCGTGGTGTTTTCTCAAAATATACACGGGCCATAACTCCTAGCCTAGGTATCGCATTGGTGCCAAGACGCAGCGTTGGAACCGCGACGACGGTGCAATATTCAGCTACATCCTCCAACATCCTCCACTCCTAGACCATCATATGCACCACCAGGCCCCGTGGCTAACGGCTAAGGGCATTCACCACCACGTTCGCCTTGCTAGGGTGGTACTGAAGATTGAAATCGTAGTCCTTCAGGAGCTCCATCCAGCGTCTCTGCCTCATGTTCAACTCTGACAACGAGAAGAGATACTTTAAGCTCTTATAGTCAAAGAAGAGCTCGAACCTAACTCCATAAAGATAATGCCTCTACACCTTCAGTGCAAAGACAACTGCAGCCAACTCTAGATCATGCGTGGGGTAGTTCTGCTCATGGACCTTGAACTGGCGAGACGCGAAGGCCACGAGCTTCTCGTACTGCATCGGGACAGCACCCAAGCCAATATGCGAAGCATCGGTAAAAACCACAAATCCTTCACTCCCAAAGGGAAGAGTGAGGACTGGTGCGGACATAAGACGGTCCTTCAGCTCTGCAAATGCTGGCTCACATGTGTGCTCCAAACGAAATCAGCACCCTTCCGGGTCAACCTGTTAACAGAGCTACAATACGGGAGAATCCCTCAATGAAACATCGGTAGTAGCTCGCTAAACCAAGGAAACTGCGGATTCGGGCACGTTCGTGGACACACAACATCAATCTTTGAAGGGTTTACTGCAATGCCCTCCCTCATCACCATGTGACCGAGAAACTTCACCTCATCCTGCCAGAACTCGCACTTCTCCAACTTTGCATAAAGCTGATGTGCACGGAGGGTCTGCAGGGTAATCTCCAAATGCTGCTCATGCTCCTCACGGGTCCTCGAATATATCAGGATGTCATTGATGACTACCACAATAAACTGATCAAGATACGGATGGAAGACCTCGTTCATTAACTGCATAAACACTGCAGGCGCATTGGTTAGTCCGAAGGACGTGACCTGAAACTCAAAATGACCATAGCGCGTCCTGAATGTTGTCTTCCTCTTGGACACGAACCTGATGATAACCGGACCGCATCTTCGAAAAGAACTGCGCCTCCTGCAGCTGATCGAACAAATCATCAATCATCGGAAGCAGGTACTTGTTCTTCATTTTGACCTTGTTAAGCTCGCGGTAATCCACGTAGAGCCTCAACGAGCCATCCTTCTTCTTCATGAAGAGTACCGGCACTCCGCACAGCGAACTGCTCGGACGGAAAAAGATCAACTCGCGCAACTCGTCTAACTGCTTTTACAGTTCCCGCAACTCTAACGACGCCATATGATACAGGGCCTTTAAAATAGGTGCGGCATCGAGCACGAGATCGATCTGAAACTCAGTGTGCCGGTGAGGTGGTAACCTCTGAAAGTGCAACTACTTGTGCCCTGGTTTGTCAAGTTACGTGTGTGGTGAGTCAGACTGGCTACAGAGATCGATAGGAAGAACAATTCAAGCGTCTGCCTCGACCGGATGTGTGGAAGTTCACAATTGGTAAATCATAGCCTCACATCCCATGTCCCAAAACACCAGGTGATTAAAACCCTTAAAACAAGATAGACATCTTAGGGTTTTTGTGGTGAGAAAACTTTTTACAAAATAGGAAAATCTCTAAGTTTTTCTCGCCTTGTCGATTTTATTGAAGCACCCTCGATATGATCGACCTGTTCTGTCGATGTCCTCGATACCTTAACGATATTATCGATAAGAGGACCAAAATGTCCAGCAACTAAATTTTCATCTGGACGGATTTATCGATGTATCGATAAACCTATCGATATCATCAATAAAAGCACTAAATATGTCCAGCAACTGCACAATATATCTGGATGAATTATCGATGTATCGATACTCATATCGATACCATCGATATTCAAATCTTGAGACCATCAAGAGTGGCTTGATAAGATCGGCATGCAGATTTTCGGCGGCCCTTTTTTTAATGAAAATCTTAAAAATCTTCGAAATATCGATGACCTCCCGATATGATCTGAATTCAAATATCGATAAGATCGGAGGTCCATCGATGATATCAATGGTGAGCGCGCTCTTCTTACAGTAGATATTTCAGGATATTTTTTTACTATGATCGGGGGCCTTTCGATTTAATCGATATTCAAATATCGATGATATCGACACCAGATCGATTGCATCGAACTAAGCCATAATCTGTCCAACAAGTTCAAAGATAAATCTGCTGGAATTATCAATGCCTCGACTCTGATCTCGATATCATCGACATTCAAATTCAGATGACCTCGACGGTTCCCCCGATCATTCTTAAAAACCTGAAATATTTTCAAAGTCAAGTCTCTCTCATTTTTCATGTGTCGAGGGATCGATCCAGTCATCGATGGAATCAGAGTTTGAAATCTGATGACATCGACAACTGTTTCGATTTATCGACCTATTGGCAAGGAGTTTCAAAAGCGTATGACATCGAGTCCGAGTCATCGAGCAGACCATCGATGCTATCGAGAGTATACGCTCGATGATATTGAACCTGCTCGATGATATCAAACTCTGTCATAAATGTGACCGTTTTATATCTGTTGGAACTTCTTGCCTATATATAGAGGACTTGTTCTTTGTTGCTGTAAGAGAGAAAAGAGAGGTTTTGTGTGTTTCAACTTACATCTTATACCTAAAGCCTTTCTCTCTAGGGAGTTCATCCTCCAATCCACCCTTACCATTGATATTAAATAGAGTGGATTGGGGAATGAACTTTCACATTTAAGGATCCTTCAGCTACCACCGTAATGGCAAATCATTAAGCTGGGATGCCTTGAATGCATAAGAGAGGAACCACTCTATCTTCCTTATAGGAAAATCTTTAGAGAGTAAGATTCCATCTCACCCTTGACCCAACCCGAAGCCGAGCATCGGTATATCATCTTGCGTTGCGGATCAAGGGAGCTGAAGACTCTTCGTCAACAAGGAGGAGGAGATCTTTGGCGTTGTACTTAACGGGACTCATCAACTTACCTGTAAGTATCTAGAGTCCAGAGGACACTTGTGATCATTCCTTTTTAGGTCTTGGTCTTAAGTGGTTCTCACCCTTTGAAGTCCTTAAGGAGGCCTCCGGCGGGAGTATACGTAGTGGGTGCACAGGGTGGACCCTTGCTCTTGTGTAGGGCATAAAATGTTAGGTCCTTGTGTAGGTCCTTGACCTGTGTGGCCTAAAATCCAGGTACGTTGTGTGGACCTTTGCTCTATGGAGAGCATAAACATCTGGTTAGGAGTGAACCAGTAAAACTCCAAGGTTAGAGGTGAACCGAGTAGAAACCTCCGTGTAAAGGTTGAAGGTGAACCTGATTTAAAACCTTAGGTTTGAGGTGAACCCTGGGAAACCTCCTTAGTGAAATCCGGTACACTCAGGGGTTGAGTGCGGCAGCCGGGAGTGGAGTAGACTTATCGTTAAACCACTATAAAATGACTGTGTCTATGATTGCTTTTCTATATGAGTGATTCATGTCAATGCATTCATATTCATATATCTGATCACATCCCACACACATACACAGTCATATCCAACATAGACTAAGTTGCACATTGTTATATCTTGATTAGTTTGTGATTGGATCCTCTACTTGGCTTGGAAGCCAATAGAGTTACATTTGAGTAATCCTGATAGTTGCATATCTATAAGGATTAGTGTAATAGGATTTTGAATAAATAGTAAAAACTTTTAAAAGTCCTATTCACCCCCCTCTAGGACATATTAGCATATTCCGACTTCATCTTAAGCGGTCTTCACCGCTATTTCAATTGGTATCAAAGCGGGTCTCTCTTTAAGGGCTTCACCACCTAGAGAGTGATCTTAACTGAAGTTGGAATCATGTTCAAAAATGTCCAAGAGGGTGTAACAAACCAAAATAGTCGTCTAGTAATCCATATAGCCCTGAAAGTCAAAAATAGTTCAAGTGGTATCTGGACAGTGGATGCTCCAGGCACATGACTGGTGACCAAACACACTTTTGTGAGAACTCAAACTTTGATGGGGGATCTGTCACATTTGGTGATGGAAGCTCAGCCAAGATAGTTGGACAAGGAACTATAGCAGTACCAGGCCTTCCAAAGATCAAACATGTACTCTGTGTAGAAGACTTGAAACATAATCTCCTGAGTATTTCCCAAATCTGTGACAAAGAACACCTTGTCACTTTCTCAAAGGATGTATGTAGAATTTTAAATCATACAGGAAAATCTCTTATAAAAGGTTTACGTACTAGTGATAATTGTTATGTCATTGAAAGTACGAGCGAGAAGGGGCTATCCACAAAGTGTAACATGGCTGTGAAAAATGAATCCAAACTATGACACTAAAGGTTAGGACATGTCCACTACCGAAATTTAGCAAAGCTCAGTTCAAAGAATTTGGTAAGGGGACTTCCCAAGATTAGAAAAGAAGAAAAAGTTGTCTGTGGAGAATGTCTAAAAGGAAAACAGATAAAGGTTGGACACAAGAAAACAACCTCCATAACAACAACAAAACCTTTGGATCTGCTACATATGGATCTAGTTGGACCAACTAAAGTGGAAAGTCATGGGAAGAAAAGATATTTCCTAATGATAGTAGATGACTACACCAGATTTACTTGGGTCGCATTTCTTTGAGAAAAATCAAATGCTTTTGAGGAATTTGTGATTCTGGCAAAACGACTCCAAAATGAAAAAGGATACGGGATCAATCGCATCAGAAGTGATCATGGTGGGAAATTTAAAAATGAAAATTTTGAAAAATACTGCAATGAGAAAGGGATTCATCATGAATTCTCAGCCCTAAAAACCCCACAGCAAAATGGAGTCGCTGAAAGAAAAATTTGAGTACTGTAGGAAATGGGGTCAGTTATGCCAAATGGAAAGGATATGGCTAAAAGTTTTTGGGCAGAATCTGTCAACACTGCTTGTTACATCATAAACACAGTATATCTTAGAGCAGGCCTAGACAAAGCCCCATACGAACTATGGTATGGAAAACTACCTAGCGTGAAATATTTTCGAGTCTTTGGTAGCAAATGTTATATCTTGAGAGATAGATATCACCTAGGAAAATTTGAGTCTAAAAGTGATGAAGGAATCTTCTTGGGGTATGCCATGAATAGTCATGCATACAGAGTATACAATCTAAGAACTCTCACTATTCAGGAATCAGTAGATGTGGTAATCGATGATCAACCTCCTGAAGAAGAGGCACCTGTGAATGAATTAGAAGATGATGTAGATTCATGCATACTGGAAAAACCTGAAAGCAAAATTTTATCACCCAGTGAACCTCAACCATCATCTGACATTCCCATTATAAAAGATCATCCTCAAGAGCAAATCATTGGAGATCCTAATGCTGGTGTAAGAACTCGATGACAAATAGAAAATATCTATAGTCATTTCTGCTTTACCTCAAAGATTGAGCCTAAGAACATTGTTGAAGCTCTTCAAGATGAACTCTGGATAAATGCAATGCAAGATGAACTTCAACAATTTCAAAGAAATCAGGTATGGAATTTGGTTCCCAGACCACTCGATACTAATGTCATTGGAACCAAATGGGTCTTCAAGAATAAATCTGATGAATCAGGAAATGTGATTAGGAACAAAGCAAGACTTGCAGCTCAAGGGTACTCACAGATAGAAGGCATTGATTTTGATGAGACATTTGCCCCTGTAGCTCGTCTCGAGTCCATCAGAATTCTTTTATCCATTGCATGTGCATTAAAATTTAAACTATTTCAAATGGATGTTAAGAGTGCTTTTCTAAATGGAGATCTTGCTGAAGAAGTTTATGTGGAACAGCCCACGGGATTTTCAGATCCCAAGTGTCCTCAATACGTATATCGTCTAAACAAAGCTCTCTATGGTCTTAAACAAGCACCACATGCTTGGTATGGGCGATTGACAAAATTTCTTTTGGATCATAAATTTTCCAGAGGAAGTGTTGACAAAACCCTATTTACCTAAAGAACAAAAGACTCACTGCTTATTACACAAATTTATGTGGATAATATAGTCTTTGGTTCAACATGTGAAGATATCGCATATAAATTTGCTGATCTCATGAAATCGGAATTTAAAATGAGTAGGGTTGGTGAATTAAACTTCTTCTTAGGTTTGCAGGTCAAGCAGCTACATGATGGTATCTTTATTTGTCAAACCAAGTATGCAAACGAGTTGGTAAAAAGGTTTGGTCTTGAATTTGGTCGTTTCTATCACACTCCCATGAGCACCACACTCAAACTCTCCAAAGATACAAATGGCAAGAGTGTGGATCGACATCTTTACAGCAGTATGATAGGATGTCTACTATATCTCACAGCTAGTCGTCCTGACATATCCTTTAGTGTGGGTGTATGTGCTCGATATCAAGCTGATCCTAAAGAATCCCACCTAATAGCCGTTAAAAGGATAATTAAATACATAGCAGGAACTACTGGCTTCGATCTGTGGTATCCATTTGAAACATCCACGATCATCGCTGGGTACTCTGATGCCGACTGGGCAGAAAATTTGGATGATCGAAAGTCAACAAGCGGAGGGTGTTTCTATGTTGGAAACTGTCTGGTCTCCTGGCAGAGCAAGAAGCAAAATTCAATATCATTATCCACTGCTGAGGCTGAATATATTACCGCTGGAAGTTGTTGTGCACAACTTCTTTGGATGAAACAGATGTTGTTGGACTACGGAATTGAACAACCCACGATGAGTCTTTTCTGTGATAACACAAGCGCAATCAATATTTCAAAGAATCCTGTTCAACATTCTCGGACTAAACACATTGACATCCATCATCATTTTATTCGAGAACTTGTTGAAAACAAGATTATTACATTGGATTATGTTCCCACAGAAAAGCAACTCACAGATATCCTCACCAAACCTCTTGATACAAGTAGGTTTAGTGACCTTCAGAAATCCATTGGTGTTTGCACTCACTAAGAAAATATCCCAGTAAACTTGTGCCACAAAGGCTAATTCTCGATGATATCCGAATGGTGTCAATATTATTAAAACTTACATAAGTATGGTGAATTTTTGGACAACTGTTAGATTACTGCTATCTGTGGCAATATGTGTGGATATTTTGGTTTCGTTTTGATTATGGTTGAATAAGATTCATATCCTTAATGCCATATTTCTGTGTGCTTTAGTGTTCCCCCAGGTTTATCAAGTCTCTGATTTGGAATGCATGAGATGCCTTTAATGAATATTTCAACTGCTTTACAACTGCTTTATCTTATCCTACATGCATTCATGACTTCTGAAAATGATGTTTGTTTCAAAATGATTTCATTCTTATACATCTGTATCTGTTGGTTCTCCCATGCAATTTATTCTTCAGTAAATATCACTTACTGTACCTTTGCCAATGACTGACAAAAAGGGGGAGAACAATTCAAAACACCCTGAGTGGAAAATTGTGTATCTATCTATGTTTATGCAGGTGTTAGGGGGAGCAGCTGCAAGAAAGGGGGAGTTCTAAAGTAAGGGGGAGCGGACACTTCTAGAATGTGTACATTGGGTAGAAAAATTGTAAAATTGTGTAAATGCATGTACACACAATTTAGGGTGTGTCTAGAAGTGTTCTAGGGTGTTTTGTCATGTAATTGACAAAGGGGGAGATTGAAAGTGCACCTACTTGTGCCCTGGTTTGTCAAGTTACGTGTGTGGTGAGTCAGACTGGCTACAGAGATCGATAGGAAGAACAATTCAAGCGTCTGCCTCGACCGGATGTGTGGAAGCTCACAATAGGTAAATCATAGCCTCACATCCCATGTCCCAAAACACCAGGTGATTAAAATCTTTAAAACAAGATAGACATCTTAGGGTTTTTATGGTGAGAAAACCTTTTTCAAAATAGGAAAATCTCTAAGTTTTTCTCGCCTTGTCGATTTTATCGAAGCACCCTCGATATGATCGACCTGTTCTGTCGATGTCCTCGATACCTTAATGATATTATCGATAAGAGGACCAAAATGTCCAGCAACTAAATTTTCATCTGGACGGATTTATCGATGTATCGATAAACCTATCGATATCATCGATAAAAGCACTAAATATTTCCAGCAACTGCACAATATATCTAGACGAATTATCGATGTATTGATACTCATATCGATACCATCGATATTCAAATCTCGAGGCCATCGAGAGTGGCTCGATAAGATCGACAGGCAGATTTTCGGCGCCCCTATTTTTTAATGAAAATCTCAAAAATCTTCGATATATCGATGACCTCCCGATATGATCTGAATTCAAATATCGATAAGATCGGAGGTCCATCGATGATATCGATGGTGGGCGCGCTCTTCTTACAGTAGATATTTGAGGATATTTTTTTACTATGATCGGAGGCCGTTCGATTTAATCGATATTCAAATATCGATGATATCGATACCAGATCGATTGCATTGAACTAAGCCATAATCTGTCCAACAAGTTCAAAGATAAATCTGCTGGAATTATCGATGCCTCGACTCTGATCTCGATATCATCGACATTCAAATTCCAATGACCTCGACGGTTCCCCCGATCATTCTTAAAAACCTAAAATATTTTCAAAGTCAAGTCTCTCTCATTTTTCATGTGTCGAGGGATCGTCCAGTCATCGATAGAATCAGAGTTCGAAATCCGATGACATCGACAACTGGTTCGATTCATTGACCTATTGGCAAGGAGTTTCAAAAGCGTATGACATCGAGTCCAAGTCATCGAGCAGACCATCGATGCTATCGAGAGTATACGTTCGATGATATCGAACCTGCTCGATGATATCGAACTCTGTCATAAATGTGACCGTTTTATATTCATTGGAACTTCTTGCCTATATATAGAGGACTTGTTCTTTGTTGCTGTAAGAGAGAAAAGAGAGAGCTTTTGTGTGTTTCAACTTACAACTTATACCTAAAGCCTTTCTCTCTAGGGAGTTCATCTTCCAATCCACCCTTACCATTGATATTAAATAGAGTGGATTGGGGAATGAACTTCCACATTCAAGGATCCTTCAGCTACCACCGTAATGGCAAATCATTAAGCTGGGATGCCTTGAATGCATAAGAGAGGAACCACTCTATCTTCCTTATAGGAAAATCTTAAAGAGTAGGATTCCATCTCACCCTTGACCTAACCCGAAGCCGAGCATCGGTATATCATCTTGCGTTGCGGATCAAGGGAGCTAAAGACTCTTCGTCAACAAGGAGGAGGCGATCTTTGGCGTTGTGCTTAACGGGACTCATCAACTTATCTGTAAGTATCTAGAGTCCAGAGGACACTTGTGATCATTCCTTTCTAGGTCTTAGTCTTAAGTGGTTCTCACCCTTTGAAGTCCTCAAGGAGGCCTCCAGTGGGAGTGTACGTAGTGGGTGCACAGGGTGGACCCTTGCTCTTGTGTAGGGCATAAACCGTTAGGTCCTTGTATAGGTCCTTGACCTGTGTGGTCTAAAATCCAGGTGCGTTGTGTGGACCCTTGCTCTATGGAGAGCATAAATATCTGGTTAGGAGTGAACCAGTAAAACTCCAAGGTTAGAGGTGAACCGAGTAGAAACCTCTTTGTAAATGTTGAAGGTGAACCTGATTTAAAACCTTAGGTTTGAGGTGAACCTGAGAAACCTCCTTAGTGAAATCCGGTACACTCAAGGGTTGAGTGCGGCAGCCGGGAGTGGAGTAGACTTATCATCGAACCACTATAAAATGACTGTGTCTATGATTGCTTTTCTATATGAGTGATTCATGTCAATGCATTCATATTCATATATCTGATCACATCCCACACACATACACAGTCATATCCAACATAGACTAAGTTGCACATTGTTATATCTTGATTAGTTTGTGATTGGATCCTTTACTTGGCTTGGAAGCCAATAGAGTTACATTTGAGTAATCCTGATAGTTGCATATCTATAAGGATTAGTGTAATAGGATTTTGAATAAACAGTAAAAACTTTTAAAAGTCCTATTCACCCCCCTCTAGGACATATTGGCATATTCCGACTTCATCTCAAGTGGTCTTCACCGCTATTTCAATCTCAGAATCTCCTAAAACACATTGGAAAAATCACAGACGACCGACCGCTAGTCGATACACAAGGCGACTGGCTCCTCTATGGCACAAGACATGAGGCAAGAAAGTTGCTCTCCTCTGTGCTCAACTATGAACTGGAACTGCTGCATACCGGGTATAAAAACCTTGACGGTCCTCGCGGAGCAGTTCAATATGGCGTGATACTCGGTGAGCCAATCCAAGCCGGGGACATTTAACCACCATTGTCTCCTAATGTGCGGTCCACTTGGGATTATAATATGCATCACGACGGGGCCCTCGGCCCTTCAAATATCTAGAAAATGGATGGACAGCGTACGCACATCAGTCACACATGGTGGGCCTCACAAGGTAGCCCACTGACTAAAAAAATGGGGGAATAGTATGTATATAACACATACATCATAGTGGGTCTCACAAAGCAGCCCACGGTTGGGCGTATAACCTATAAATCGGGGTGGGCCTGGTCCTAAAATGAATGGACAGAGTGTGTAGCACATACATCAAGGTGTAGGGGGCCCCACAAGGCACTAATGGGCCCACACATGCTGGACAACATGAATATAAAATACATACACGAACTTGGGCCGATTGCTGGACATCCAGCCTACCCAACGAGCTGGGCCTCTAGATGTCCAGTGAATGGACGACCTAGATACTCCACATACAAGTATAAGGTGGGCCTTACAAGGCACTGATGGGCCCTACAAAAACATGGGCAGCATAGATATACAACGCATATAGCAGGTGGGCTATCTGGTGAATGGACAGCCCACCAGCGGCTAGGCCTGCTGGGTGTCGTACTGATGGACGGCCTGGATAAAACACATACATGGTGGGTCTCATTGGATGTGGGCCACCTAGAGAGTGGGCAGGTCGCTGGTGAACGGCCAACTACTGGACGGTCAGTCCAGCAGCGTCATGGCCCAGCTAGGCATTGGATCTGCTTCATTCCTAGGCCCATGGCCTAAAAATTTGGATGGATGGTGAGGATATAATGCATACATCAGGGTGGGGTCCACGTGTGTGACCCACCAACTTAGAATCAAGCTGACATTAGTATTTTTCCTTCGTCCAGGCCTGTTGCTGGATAGCACCCTGTCTGATTACGCCTAGCCCATCTAGCCCACGTCCTCATGATCTCTCCACTGGACGGACGGTGTGGATAAAAAATATGCATCACAGTGGGTATATGTAACACCCCGGATTTTTTGCCAACTTGGAGATATACGTCCTTAGGCAATGGGTCGATCCTAACACCTTATTAACTTGTCAAAACTCAATCCCAAAGTCTAAAATCGATTTTTAACCCATTTACTTCAAAAATCTCACCTTCCACCACCGTATTCTTCAAATTTTTCAAAGTACTTTCATATTAGACACTAATCCTAATGTTTAGGTGATGAAGAACAATACTTAAACAAAAACTTACTGTAAATGCTAAATACATAAATAAAAAGGGATTTTGACCATTGACCTTTTTGGAATATCATGATATAAATAGGTTATTTAGATAGATCAGTTTCTCCTACCCCAAAATCATATATTGCACGCCATGTAACCCATTCCAGATTGAAAGATGCACTCGTTTCGAGTATCGGTTGGCGAAACCACATCAAACGGACTCGGAGGGCCAAACGATGCAAATCGGGGGGACCCGAGGTGGGTCCTGTACTTTTCCAACACCCCGGGGGGTGGATGCCATCACCCCTAGGGTGATCCATCACCCTAGGGTCCAGCGGACGGGGCCAACGGGCTGGGTGGCCCGTTTTTCTACACTATTCGTCCAAGTTCAAAAAATCATATCTCTCTCGTTATAACTCCGATTTAGGTAATTCTAAATCCATATTAAAGCTTGATAAGTTTAGTTTCATTTAAAAATAATTGAAAAATATAATAAAAAAGTTATGCTAGTTAAATATAAGTTGTTGTGACAACTATCCAAAAATAATCAGTTTGGACAGCTGCTGCTTCGAGAATTTTTAGAATTTTTTTACATCACGAAACCTAATGAAATTTGGTAGAGATGAAGTATACTTAATGACAAACTATTAGAAAAATAATTAAAATAATGTACTACTTAAACGTGCCAGAGAGGGGCATATAACTGCCTTAGGACCTTTATTTTGTCGTAATTTAGGCATAATTTAGTTAAGTACTAAACTGAATAATCATTAGAATTAGCTTAAATCACTTTATATACAATCTTTGAGACCCAAAACGACTAGAACTGCTAATGCTACGTTACCTAGAAACCTAGGATCAATCTCTAAACCCTGTTGCTCTCGGGAACACTTTGAAACTCCATATCGGACCGGGACCGCGCGTCGAAAGTCCGATGACGGCGAAGCTATACGGTTATGACCACCTTACTGGACTTGATAACCATCTCAGAAATTAAATCTAGATAGTACCCAGAAGCGCACAACTTGAGCTTGAAGCGAAGTGTGTGAGAAACGCGAATACCTTTAGAGATTGAACTCAGATTTAAGTAAACTGGGTCGTTTGCTTGAAAGCCAATTTTAAGGTTCCAGACCTTCAGAATCTGACCCAAATACAGCCTCAGATCAAGGAAAATTTCATACCCATGTCAGTGTACTTGTGGCCCTGATGAGTGGTGGTGACCGTTGAACTGAAACTGGTCCGCCACGGTTTATCTGTAAATCCGATCGGACCGAAAACTTAACTCGACCTAGATCCGATGTCAAGCAGCTTAAGTCCGACCGCATGCAGAAAAGGGGCCTCTAGAAGTGCTCCGTTGGATTGGAACAGTCTGTCTTTGGCTATGACCTAAGTATACCATGGCCATGGGGCCATTCTCATCACTTCTAGGCCTATATAAGTGCCTTAAACCCTCTCTCTCTCTCATTCCATACGAATTTGAAAAACCCTAAGAGAGAGAAGAGAGTAAAGAGAGAAGGAAAGAGAGAGAAAGTGAGAGACCGTCCCTGGGATCCTTCCCTATCTCTCCACGGGCTGAATTGACCCATCTGTATCGCTATTCCGGTGATTCCGACTCCGTACTTGGGTAAGAAATCCTAACCCTAAGCAGTTCTAGGGATTTAAATAGATTAGATGGTGAAATGACTAATATATTTCATGCTATAGGTTGTCGTTGTGTCATAGACAAAGGCTTAGTGTTTAAACTGAGTTCGTTACGAGTCTACCGGCGAAAGGTGCGGACTATAAACGTTTAGGTTATGGTTTTCAAGGCTTTCAATGCCGGTTAATAATTTATAACTGATGTGGGTGCCATTTCACATGCTAAATGCGATGCCTGTTTCACTTTACAATATATATGAATATAGTGTATTCTATGTGTTTGTTAATATGATTGAATGAGTACGAAATTTGGATTCATGCTTGCCATGATTATTCGTCGTGAATATATGGCCATTATGCGTGTAACAACTCCTTGGTGAAAGGATTTGTCCTAATTCCTATTATCGCCAACATACGTTACGTATGTTGTAGTGTGTAGTCTAAGTGTTTGTAAAAATGTCTGAATGGATATGGAATTTGGATTTGTGCTTGCCATGATTATTAACTATGAATATATGTTCGTTGTGTATATGGTAACTCCTTTGTAAAAGGGCGTGTCAGGATATGTGTTATAACTAGCCTAATATGTGTATGTTGAAATGTGTAGAGTAAGTGTTTGATAAAATGCCTAAATGAGGAAATGCTTGTTTAAATGTGATATAAGGGCGTTGAGATGGGATCCTCGACCCCCTTACCTACAGTTATAGTTTCCTTTATGTAACTCCTCTTACTATTACGTGATTTATGGATGAAACGTCGATATTTGTTAACACGAACACTACATGTTTGTTAAAATGCTCAAATGAATCTTTATGTGGTTTGGTTGTCACATGCTGCACTTGACTATTACAATGTGTATGGAATTGTTTTGGAGTGTATTTGGGACAATGGTATAGTCTAGTTAATTGGTAATAAGCCCTGGTTTAGTGGTTGAGGTTGTTCACCACACAGGACGTGTTCGATGAATACGAGCTGTACTTGGGTCGTCGACAATGGTTAGGCCACACGAAGTGCTTACGCACTTCATGTTGATCAACTCGAGGTGCGCTCGTACTAGTTGAGCTCGTCAAGTAACCCGATTGGCCTTATGTATGTTCACCATGTATGGACGTTACTGCTTGAACCTAAGGTACCAAACTCACCAGTGAATCCCGTTAACCTTGGTACCTCGATCCGCTAAGACTCATGAGCCGGACATCGTGGTATGAGACACCGTGGTCGAGCTGTCGACCTACGCTGGTGTAACGACTCGAAAAATTTCGTGCAATGACCCGAGTATCACCTCAGGCAGAAATCATACCACCTCAGGCAGAAATCACTTAGGATCAAATCCTTTAGAAATTAGATAAAGTTAACTAAGTGTTAAACTAGATTACCCATGAAATTCGCTTGAATCACTTTAAATACGATCTGCAAGACCCAAAACTTGTAGAATCATTGACGCTAGGTTACCCTAAAATCTAGGATCAAACCCATTACCCGACTGCTCTCGGGAGCACATTGAATCTCTATATCAGATCTGGACCGCACATCGAAAGTCTGAATGATACGAAGTTATAGACTTAGAACCGCCTTGCTGGGCTTGATAACCATCTCGGAGATCAAATCCAGATAGTGTCCCACGGCTATTCGCTTGAGCCCGGAGCGAGGAGTGTGAGAAAATCTAGTTTTCTTTATAAACTAAATTAAATTTAAGTAATCCGAGACTTGATGTTTGCGGGCCAAATATAAACAATCAGACCATCGGAATCTGACCTAAATACACCCTCGGATCAGGAAACATTTCCCATATATGTCTGTGTATTTGTAACCCTGATCGAGTTTCTGTGACCGTTGAACTGAAACTGGTCCGCCACGTGTGATCTGGAAACCCGACTGGAATGAAAACTTAACTCGACCTAGATCCAAGGTCAGTGAGCTTAAGTCTGACCTTTGGCTCAAAGGGGGGCTCTAGAAGTACTCCGTTGAGACGGAACAGACCCATTTTGGACATAACCTAAGTATACCTTGACCCTAGGTCTAATTTGGAGTGTTTTAGGCCTATATAAGGACCTTAAACCCTCTCTCATTCTCACCATAAGAATTTGAGAAAACCTAGGAGAGAGAAGAGAGAAAAGAGAGAGAAAGAGTGGGAGAAGTGGGAGAACCTTCCTTCTATTCTACCCTGGTGCTATACGTGCTTAAACATCACGATCTAATCGCTTTTTCGGCGATTCTGACTTCATTTCTAGGTAAGAAAACCCTAACCCTAACCTGTTTTAGGGTTTCTATTGGTAAAGTATCGAAGTAGCTGACTTACCTTGTGTTATAGGTCGTCGTATCGACGTTGACGAAGGCGTAGAGTTTCTATTAAGTTCGTTACGTTTCTACGGCGTAAGGTGCGGACTTTAGACGTATAGGTTATGGTTTTCAATGCTTTCAATGTCAGATAATGATAGATTCATGATCTGGATGCGATTTCACATGTACAATGCGATGTTCATTTTGCGTTTCAATTACGCATGCGAATTATGGTGTATAGTGTATTCTGTATATTTGTAGAAAATATCGTATACGTATAAATTGTGAAAGTATGTTTGCCATGATAAATTACTGTATGTACATGTTATATATAAGTGTAATACTTACTTGGCGAAAGAATTTGCCCTAATACATGTTTTTGCTAATATACGTTATGTATGTTAATAAGTGTATTCGAAGTGTTTGTGAAAATGCTTGTAAGAGTAAGTGCTTAGATGATTGTGCTATAGATAGGTATTGAGATAGGATTCTCAACTAACTTAGAGATGTATATGATTTCCTCCATGTTGGTTGTTTGATTTAACCGCTTACTTATAAAATATGTGTTTGTATTTCCTGTTTATTTTGTGCTTTATGACATGCTTTATGACATGCTTGTTAACATGCTTGAATTACTATGTTTATTTTGCTTTACTCTACATGCTTCTGGTTAAGGATTGATTGTGATTGGGGCTATGATTATAGTCCAGACAATCGGTAATAGACTTGAGTTCGTGGTTGAGATTCATTCGCCACGTAGGATGTGTTTGAAGAACCCGAGTCGTACTTCGGTTGGCGACAGTGGTTAGGCCACGCGAAGTGTCTATGCACTTCATATCGTTCAGCTGGTTGTACGCTCGTGCTAGTCAGGCTCGTCAAGTAACCCAATCTATCTAATGTATGTTCACCATGTTTGGACACCACTGCTTGACCTAGGGTACCAAACTTACCAGTGTAATCCCTTTAACCTTGGTACCTCGATCCGCTAAGACTCATTAGTCGGGCATGGTGGTATGGGACACCGTGGTCGAGCTGTCGGCTTACGTCAATACCTGCATCTAAGACAGAGTTTGGTGGGTATCCAGAACACCGTCCCATAACGTGGGAGTGAGTAGCTAACTCAGTGGAATAATAAAGCATAGGTTAACATGTTATCAATTCAATCAAGCAGTAATGATAAAGTAGTACAGTCAAACACTCCTAAATACTCTTATTAATGCAAGTATGAATGCAGTCATGATGCATGCCCTCACCAATGCTCCCTCGTGCGACAACATCTTACATCCGCGACATGCGTTCATCCCTCGGTGCTCCACATCTTCCAAGCACATGTAGTGCTATGTTATGAGCGTGATTACCAAGTTATTATTAGTCCTTTTCATACAGCCGTATTGGGAAACTAAGGTACCTTCCTTATATCATTCCCAAACAATGATCCATTCTAGGGTCGTCGTCCAAGATAATCTCATATAATGATGCGGTTCTAGGTCGCCGTAAATTGCTACCAGGGCTGTTACACGCACTCGTTGCACCGCTCCCCCATCACCTTATCAATACAGGCCTAGTTTATACTCTGTTTACTACGGGAAGGCTCGTCGCCTCTCCGCAGCTTCAGAGTATGCTCGAGGTCACTACAAAGGGCTCGTCACCAATCAGTGTAGGCCGATAGCTCGAATACAATGTCCCATACCACCGTATTCGGCTCACGAGTCTAGGTTGCTCACTGGTCAGTACGAGTGGGTCTGAGTCAGTTAAGCCGAATAACTAAGTCTATTATTTAATTGGCTTAGCATAATTAATTAGTCTTTTACTTTCCTTAGCCTAACCAGTAGTCTAGTTTTAATTTAGGAGTAGCGGAAATCCATAGGTGAGTCCAAAGTCTATGCTTATACGCTAGATGATTTCACTTCATTTCTAATACAAGGAAGGGTTTTATCACTTAGGGTCAAAGTTGTCTAATTGGAACTGAGTTGCCTGTAGTTGAATTTAACTACGCCCAAGCATTTCACATATGCTCATACCAGCTAAGAGGATCCTAAGGTTCGCATTATTAATTTGTTGGATTTCCTCTACGGTCAGGTCTGTCGAAATCTAGGAGCACTGCTCTAGGTCCAAAACTCCAAGGGTCTATTTGTCAAACAACCATTTACTCCAAAAGCTTAAGCTATCAGAGTGCGGTGGGTTAATGTATATCAAGGGACGTTATCACTTCAACACTATTTGGCCAGTAGTCTTAAGTTATATTAAATGAGACTGCATTACTAATTCTACTTTGGGATTAGGAATGGCATAGTTGGTAGGAGGGTGGGTGGGATAAAAATTAATTTTATAGGCATTGGAAAATGAGTCATGTGTTGGAAAGTGTGAGATGGGATTTCTATATCCCACGATGAGGAATTTCTAAGTGTAATTTGAAAGAAAATTCTGGGATTTACGTTTAACTGCCTACACTCCAAATATGGTATTGGAAAACATGGGATGCACCCAAACCCCATGAAATCGAGAAAATGGCCGTAACCAATTCGAATAGGGCCATGGAAAGTGAAGGGGAGGGAAAGTAATGGAGGTTTGTTCCTCCATGAGTTTGAGCATCAACAAAGATTGTAAAGGCCCCAACGGACAGGGATTGAAGGAGGAAAATGAGTAGATGGGATGGGTTGAGAGCTTACCCGAATTTGAGCTCCAAATGAGGCATGTAAGTGCTCAAATGAGAGAGAATGGAGAGGGTAGGGGGTAGGTTATGTTGTAAACGTTGGAGGAGGATGAGTTGGGCAGGAAACGATGAAATGAGTGATTAGAGGGAAGGTTTGAGAGGGAAAATAGCAACCGTAAAGAGAAAAGGGGGGCTTGGAGGGGCGTTTGAGAGAGAGAGGGTCAAAACGACGTGGAATAAGGGTCCCCCCGCAATTTTGCACGCACCACACAAGCCCAGGGGTCGGGCCGACCATGACCAGACCCAGCCCAACCCGAGCGGGCCAACCTGACCATGGTCGACCGTGGTGACGGCGGTTCCACCGCGATTCGCTTTGCTCAGTGAGCTGCCGCCGCGGTTGGGTGATGTTCTCCAACCTCCCCGGATTGCCTCGTGTAGCCCCCCGACTCCATTTCGGGTAATTCGGGACAAAACGGACATATCTTGCAATCCGGAAAGAGTTATCTGACATAAAATATATGAATTTGGGGTAGAACGAGCTAATGAAGCCAACCAACCCTTCTATGCGCACAACCTGGAATTACGAAAAAAACCTCCGATTGATGGTCATTTCCTGTTTCAATTTCGTTTTACTAAAATAATAGTTTTTAGTTTAATTACTGTTCATCTGTTGGGCTTTAGGAGTTGCGCTCATTGTGAAAAGAGCCTGGAATAATTAGGAGGACGGTTTGGTGAAGCCAAATAGGAAACTTACTATTTTTGGCTGAGAACCTTGCACACTTGTAGACATCACGACTTTATAGTAAGTCGCGAATTCTTAGGAGTTTTAGTTGTAGTTTGTTTCTGATTTCTTTCCATTACTTGGTATCCCTATTTAAAGGGTTGTGAACTCATTTCTCTTTTGTCATTCATTAATTAGCTTCAAATTTATTTCTACTTTCTGCTTTCTTTCCTCGTAGACTCGAGAAGTCTCTGTGAGGAGTCCAGTGAAGCTCCGGGGATTCGGAGTAGTTATCCTCATCACGTTTATCCCTTATTCTATCGATTTTCAACGACTGGGGTGAGGTGGATTGTAACCTAGACTCATTAATAGACGGCCTATGAATGTTTTAAGGTTGACCCATGCGATCATGGTTGAATACAGACTCGATTTCAGCGTTCGTTTTTAGTGAACTTCACCAATTGGCGAAATCGAGGTACCTATGACTGTTTCTACATTTCGTCGCTCCCTCCAAAGTCAGAGTGCTTCAGTGTGCATCGTGTGACCATAACCTAGGTCCGGTTTAATCCAAATCATGCTCTAATACCATCTTGTAACGCCCTGAAAATCGGGGGTCGAGCATAAACTCAACTCCCGAGTTCCAAAACATCACTTAAGCAACAAAATGAATGATGATTGAATGTTGACTGTATTTGTGCATTGAACATGAGTGAGATTAAGCCAAAACAGCATATCATACTCCAGAGATAGTTAAATTTGCAAGCGGGAGACTGTGATAGATAAATAAAATATATAAACTATGATGAGTCTCCAGAGTGTGATAACATTACCAGGTTAAATAATTACAAGTACAGTTCTAAAATATACCAAATGTGAGGAAGTGTAATGTCTCCTATCCCAAGTACCATAGCCCCGTCAATACAATATCAGGTCTTCATTGACCTGCCAGCTCGTGTACAGGTCTCACCGTATGCGGGTCAATTGCTGACCGTCAGCTCGTGTACAGGTCTCACCGTACTCGGCTCAATCGCTGGCCATCAGATCGAATACAGGTCTCACCGTACTCGGCTCAACTCATACTCTAGTTGCTGTGAAGGGCTCGTCGTCAATCACAGACCTTGGAGTATACTCGAAGACACTACAGAGGACACATCGTCCGTCAGCACGAATACAGGTCTCACCGTACTCGGCTCTCGCCGTAAGTGTCGACAGCTCTAATACAGTGTCTCATACCACCGTATTCGGCTCACGAGTTTGGTTGCTCAATGGTCACTACGGGGAGGCACGTGGCTCCAGCATAGGTCGACAGCTCGACCACGGTGTCCCATACCACCATGCCCGACTCATGAGTCTTAGCGGATCGAGGTACCATGGTTAAAAGGGATTTCACTGGTAAGTTTGGTATCTTAGGTTCAAGCAGTAGCGTCCAAACATGGTGAACATACATAAGACAGATCGGGTTACTTGACGAGCTCGGCTAGCTCGAGCGCACAACAAGTTGAACGACATGAAGTGCATAAGCACTTCGCGTGGCCAACCACTATCGTCAACCGAAGTACGGCTCGGGTTCGTCGAACACATCTCACGTGGCAATGAATCACAGCCACGAATGCAATTCTGGTACCGATTGTCTGGACTATAATCATAGCCCCAAACCCAATCAAGTGCAGATAGATAAAGCAGTAATGGATCAAGATTCAACTCATACAATCAAGGTCTGGTATTATCCGTTTAGGGCTGCCAGGGCTGTTGCACGCACTCGTTGCTCCACTCCCCCATCACCCATGACGGATCATACAACGTAAATATGAATTTAAACATATGCCTTACATAGATAAAATCATAAAAGCAGTTGAGCATGTTATGAAGCACAACACAAGCATGAGTTTGTACATATTCAATTCCTAATCACACAGCTATCCAAGGAAATCATACACATAGTTAAAGGAGTTAAGAATCATATCTCATCACCCTTATACATTACAATTTACTAACTACTACTCATTCAGACATTTCAACAAACACTTTAAAATACATACATCAACATACATGACATATGTTGATCACATAGGCATTAGGCCAAATCCTTTCACTAGAGAGTTGCCCCAATCATAACACGCGTACACCCACGACGGATAGTTATGGCAAGCAAGATTCCAAGTTCCATATTCATTCAGTCATTTCCAGTAACACTTGGGCCACACATTTTAGCATATATAGTGTATATTGGCCGTGGCGTGATTTAGGGCAAATCCTTTCGTCAAAGGGGTATCGCCAATACAACAATCATGAATCCATGACAATTAGTCATGGCGAGCACGAATGAGAATTCTATACTCATTCAGTTATTTTCACAAACACTTAGAATACACTATTACAACATACATGGTGTATGTTAGCAAAACATGTATTAGGGCTATCCTTTAGCCAAGCGAGTATTTTATCCATGTATAATATATTACTACAACAAATAATCATGATAAATACATCTCCAAAATTTATACGTATACAGTATTTCTAGAATACGCAATTTTAACATACATAGTGTATATAAGTAAAACATGTATTTAGGCGAATCCTTTTGCCAAATAAGTATTTTATTCATATATCGTATATCCATTTAACAAATAAACATGTCAAACACATTTCCAAAAAATATACGTATACCGTACTTTCTACAAATACCTAGAGTATGTAGAATTCCATATTTTTCATCTTTAATCGAAACGGAAAACAGACAGCACTTTGTACATGTGCAATTGCATGCAGATCATGAATCTATCATTATCTGACATTGAAAGCGTTGAAAACCATAACCTATACACCTAAAGTCCGCACCTTTTGTCGTAGAATCGTAACGAAGTCGATAGGTTTGCTAAACTTCCGTATTCGGCAGTTTGACAACCTATAGAACGAAATAGGTTAGCTATTTCACAACCTACAACTATTTAAACCCCAAAACAGATTAGGGTTAGGGTTCCTTACCTAGAAATGACGCCGGAAACGCCGGGAAAACGATGAGAATCAGGCGGTGGAGCCCGAATAGCGGCAGGGAATTGTGGCAGGGAGATTCTCCCACTACTCCCACACTTTCTCTCTCTTTTCTCTCTCTTTTCTCTCTCTCAATCTCAAATTCGTATGGCTGCCATGAGAGAGGGTTTAAGGTCCTTATATAGCTTAAAAATTCACCGAAATAGACTTATGTTCAAAGTATACTTACATTATAACCAAATCGGCATTGTTTCAGCTCAAAAGAGGGTTTCTGGCGGCCCTCCTTGAGCCAAAGGTCGGACTTAAGCTCACTAACGCTGAATCTACATTCTATTAAGTTTTTGTTTCGGTCGGGATTCCAGATCACGCGTGGCGGACCAGTTTCAGTTCAACGGTCAGCGGATCTCGATCAGAGATTCCGAGTACATGTAAATGTGTATGAAATTTCTCCTGATCCGAGGGTGTAATTTGGTCTGATTCTGACGGTCTGGTTTCTGAATACTGATCCGCAAGTGAGAGATGCCAGATTACTATTCAGGATATTTTATTTTGAAATTATTTCACATTTCTCACACTCTTCACTCCGAGCTCAAGCGAATAGCGCTGGGACACTATCTGGATTTGATTTTCGAGATGGTTGTCAAGCCCAGCGAGGCGGTCCTAGTTCCTTAACTTCGTGTTAATCGGACTTCCGACGTGCGGTCCAGATCCGATACGGAGTTTCGAGATGCTCTCGTGAGCAGCTGGGTAATGAGATTGATCCTAAGTTTTAGGGTAACCTAGCGTCAATGATTCTACAAGTTTTGGGTCTTGTAGATCATATTTAAAGTGATTGGTGCTAATTTCACAGGCACTCTAGTTTAACACTAGCTAAATCTCGCCAAATTTCTAAAGGATTTTGTCCTGTAAGATTTCTGTTGAGGTGGTACTTAGTCCTTTGTAGTTTGTATATAAAGTGATCCAAGTTATACTACTTAGCTAGTTTAAGATAGTGTCTAGGGTGAAAGTACTTAGAAAAATTGAAAGATCAAGGTGGTGAAGGGTGGGATTTGTGAAGAAAATAGTTTGAAAAGGGATTTGAGGCTTTAATTAAGTGTTTGAGAAGTTAAACCAGTGTTAGGATTGACCCATCGCCTAAGGACGTCTAATTCCAGGTTGGCAAAAATCCGGGATGTTACAGATTTAACCTCAATAGAAGAGAATTGCGGAGATTGGAATGGATTCCATCACCCAACCATGCCCAGGAGATTATGGCAAACAACAGGATTTACCAATCCAACAATCTCAAATAATAAAAGAAAATACTCAAAGCTATCGCAGATCTACTGTAATTTGACTCACAACGAACCATTGAAAACTGAAAGTATTCATTAAAATCAACTAGAAATCAATGAAGTTCAACATATACAAGAATTAAAGCAAAGTAAACATCCCAATCACACTACAAGCTTCACCTCTTAGCCCTAGCTAAGAGGTTTAGTTAACCATAGACATGATTGAACCAAAATCTCTTAAATAAACATGAAAACAACTAAGGAAGAAGAACAAACACTCCTGAAAACGGTTCTTCACCATTTTGCACCACTCCTTAAACCCTAGAAAATGCCTAGGAATATCCTAGGGACTCCTATTTATAGTTGGGGAACTCCAACTTTCGCACCGAGTTGGAAAAGTCTGGAAACCGCCTCAAATTTACACAATCCGCACAAAATCTGCATAACCTTCGACTAGTCGAGAGACATCCTCAACTGGTCGAGAGTCACCTTCAACTAGTCGAGGGAAGTCTTCGATTAGTAGAGGATGACACGAATTTAAAAGATATTGTTGCTAGAGTTCGTGCTGAAGTTTCTTCGACTAGTCGAGCCAGAGCCAGGGCTGGTCAAGGAAATGCTTGGGCTAGTCGAAGCAGAACTTGGGCTAGTTGAAGTAGATGACCTTTTAGGGTTTCTTTTCTTCACTTCAAGTCTTCTATTCTCTTCATTCCCGACTTGGTTTTCTTAGATCCTTGGCATGTGCATTCTTTATTCTTGGTCTTCTAAGATCCAACCTTTGGCTTGGTGATTCTTGAGCATTAAATTCATGCTTTTAGCATTCTTTTTAATCCAAAATCTCATATTTACTTTACAACACAAACATGTTTAAAATAGACCATTAAGTATTATCATGTTCATAAAACTAAGATATAAATATGGGAGAATATGCAATATTTGACACTTAACAGTTGACGTAGTGCACAATTGATATAATTAAATCGTCATGCGTGTTACAATACTTCTCGAGATTGGATGTCGCAAATAGTCACTCCATGAACACATCATGTTACGTAAATCCTCCAATCGCGTTGTTGTGTTGCCTTGAGATGTTCGTATAAATCCATGTTAACCTTGGACACGCTAACGAATCTCCATAATTATTGGATGCCGAACGAGTCAGGTTTTCTATGAATTATATTCCATATTGTGATGATCACTACATATGATGAGCCGCACACACTTTCTTAGGCATGCACTCATGGAGGTTAGTTGTGCATGCTGATACCTCTCATAGTGGTGGAGTACGTAACGTATCAGAACTCTTACATTACTTTTATGAATCTCTTGAATTATTGCTAATCTTAAAGGATAACTATCACTATGAGTAGGGCGTTGACCCTCTCCAACCATACAGATAATGCAGGTGATGTACAGATTGAAGACCCAGAGGACCATCTCTTTATAGGAGATTATACTGAAAGAATAAGAAGATAGTTTTATAATTTAATTTTATTCATGTTTCCATTGCAGACTCGTTAATGTAATAAAGCTCCCATTGAGAGGGTATTTGATAATTTGTTAAATTCTTTTAATCTAACAAAATAATAAATACAGTTAATTTTAATCTCGTGAATGTTTACCTTCATGAATGTAACTGGAAGTGATCTAATATATATATATATATATAGTTCGATTTTTAAAGCATGCAATTCATTTAATTATTAACACCCAGTTTTCTCGGGCATGAGTATAAACTCTGGCCGTTAAAATTCGGAATGTTACAGTAGCTATCAGATCATGAGAATGAGATTAACTGGGCCTGAGGGAATGGACCATCATAAGCTTTACGTGACTAGGATAGAATCATGAATTAAATACCTATACTTAGGATTATTTTCCAAAGGAGTTGGGATGTTGAGCAATTAGAAACCCATATTCAGCTTTCCCATCAAACATGTTAGATGTGAAACTTATAAACTATGAATCTAGGTACCCACATAATAAATCCCCAAAATTCTGAACAAAATTGTTTTGAACTAAAAATCATCCTTAAATAGAGTCACAATAATAATAATAATAATAATAATAATAATAATAATAAGTTTCCCTTATGGGAATAGAGATTTTCTAATTATTCCAGAATTTTCAACTATTTCAATGAAATTCTAACATGTTGTGAAATCTTCATAGTTGCAGAAAAAAGACACATCAGAAAATTTTAAAAATTTTTTAATAGATAACTTAGGTTTCCATCAACCTTCCTCTAAAATTTCATCTCTATTGGGTCTGTACAAAATTCCATAAAAATCTGACAATAACAAAAATCAGTAGAAATTTCTACTGGACAGCAAGCTTTTATACACCTCACAAGGGTGAAACACTCCCCAAATTGTGGAATCTTGCCTCGTGAATTTTTTTGAAGTCTTAAGAATAAGTCAGGGGCTTAAGCTCCATATTTCGAATAAATTTGATGCATGGATCATAAATTAAAATTCTGAGAGTGACAGGCTATCAATATAAAATGATTTTGGGAATTTACAACCCTATATATAAAGGATACACTAAAGCTTAGGTTCAACAATGAATGGATAATTTGGGCCTATCCTTTATGAAATCTAGGGTAATTTTATGGTGGAATGAAAAATATATATATATATATATATATATATATATATATATATATATATGTAACATCCCGGATTTTTTGCCAACCTGGAATTAGACGTCCTTAGGCAATGGGTCGATCTTAACACCTTATTAACTTGTCAGAACTCAATCCCACAGTCTAAAATCGCTTGCTAACTCTTTTCCTTCACAAATCCCACCCTTCGCCACCTTGTTCTTCAATTTTTCTAAGTACTTTCACCTTAGACCCTATCTTAAACTAGCTAAGTATTATAACTTGGATCACTTTATATACAAACTACAAAGGCCCAAGTACCACCTCAAACAGAAATTACTCAGGACTAAATCCTTTAGAAATTAGGCGAGAATTAGCTAGTGCTAAACTAGAGTACCTGTGAAATTAGCACCAATCACTTTAAATACGATCTGCAAGACCCAAAACTTGTAGAATCATTGACGCTACATCACCCTAAAATCTAGGATCAATCTCATTACCCGGCTGCTCTTGGGAGCATCTCGAAACTCCGTATCAGATCTGGACCGCACGTCGGAAGTCCGATTAATATGAAGTTAAGGAATTAAGACGGCCTTGCTGGGCTTGGCAACCATCTCGGAAATCAAATCCAGATAGTGTCCCAGTGTAATTCGCTTGAGTCCGGAGCGAGGAGTGTGAGAAACATGAATATAATTTCAAAATAAATAAGGATTTATGAAATTTGGCATGTGACGCTTGCGGTTCAGTATTGAACAACCTAACCGTCAGAATCTGACCAGATTATACCCTCGGATCAGGGATATTTCCCCAAACATATCCATGTACTCGGAATCTCCGATCAAGATCCACTGACCGTTGAACTGAAACTGGTCCGCCACGCTTGATTTGAGAATCCTACTGGAACGAAAACTTAATGGTACCTAGATCCAGTGTTAGTGAGCTTAAGTCCAACTGCACACAGAAAATGGGCCGCCAGAAGTGCTCCGTTGAGACGGAACGGACCGTATTTGGACATAACCTAAGCATACCTTGACCTGGAGTCTATTTTGGAGAGTTTTGGGCCTATATAAGGACCTTAAAACCCTCTCTCATTCAGCCATACGAATTTGAGAAAAACCCTAAGAGAGAAGAGAGAAAAGAGGGAGAAAGTTAGAGAGTTGTGAGAGGATTCTTCCTACCCTTTTTCCTTACCGCTACACAAGCTTCACCACTCCATTCTCATCGCTTTTCCGGCGATTCTGGCGTCGTTTCTAGGTAAGAAACCCTAAACCTAATATGTTTTGGGGTTGTGATGGTTGTAGATTATGAAATAGCTAACCTATTTCATTCTATAGGTTACCAAACTACCGAATATGAAAGCTTAGCAAACCTATCGGATTTGTTACGATTTTACGACAAAAGGTACGGACTTTAGATGTATAGGTTATGGTTTTCAACGCTTTCAATGTCAGATAATGATAGATTCATGATCTGCATGTAATTTCACATGTACAAAGTGCTGTCTGTTTTCCGTTTCGGTTAAAGACGAAGAATATGGAATTTTGTGTATTCTAGGTATTTGTATAAAGTACCATATACGTATAAATTTTGGAAATGTATTTGCCATGATTATTTGCTGTATGAACATATTATTTATGTGTATAACACTTACTTGGCGAAAGGGTTCACCCTAATACATGTTTTTGCTAGTATACACTATGTATGTTGAAATAGTGTATTCTAAGTGTTTGTGAAAATGTTTGTAAGAGTAAGTACTTAGATGATTATGCTTTAGGTAGATGTTGAGATAGGATTCTCAACTAACTTAGAGATGTATATGATTTCCTTCTTGTTGGTTGTTTAATTTAACTGCTTACTTAAGAAATATATGTGTTTGTATTTCCTGTTTATATTGTGCTTTATAATATGCTTTATGACATGCTTATTAACATACTTGAATTACTATGTTTATTCTGCTTTACTCTACATGCTTCTGAATAAGGATCGGTTGTGTTTGGGGCTATGATTATAGTCCAGGCAATCGGTAACAAACTTGAGTTTGTGGTTGAGTTTCAATCGCCACGTAGGATGTGTTCGACGAACCCGAGTCGTACTTCGGTTGGCGATAGTGGTTGGCCACCCGAAGTACTTATGCACTTCATGTCGTTCAACTTGTCGTGCTCTCGAGCTAGCCGAGCTCGTCGTCTAATGTATGTTCACCATGTTTGGACGCTACTGCTTGAACCTAGGGTACCAAACTTACCATTGAAATCCCGTTAACCATGGTACCTCGATCCGCTAAGACTCATGAGCCGGGCATGGTGGTATGGGACACCGTGGTCGAGCTGTCGGCCTACGCTGGGGCCATGTGCCTCCCCGTAGATCCATTGAGCAACCAGACTCATGAGCTGATTATGGTGGTATGAGACACTATATTCGAACTATCAGCTTACACTGATTGGTGACGAGCCCTTTGTAATGACCTCGAGCATACTCTGAATTTGCGGTGAGGCGACGAGTTTTGCCGCGGTGAATAGAGAATGAACTAGGTCTGTGTCAATTTAGTGATGAACCGTTAAAAAGGTGATGGGGGAGTGGTATAATAATTGCGTGTAACAGCCCTGGCAGCCTTTGCAGCGCCCTAGAACCACACTATCGTATGAGATTATCTAGGTTTGACAACCCTAGAATAAATCATGTTTGGGAATGATACAAGGGAGGTACCTTAGTTTTCCAATCCTGCTGTTTGCAATGGACTAATAATAACTCGGTAATCATGCTCATCATCGCACTGCATGTGCATGGAAGATGTGGAGCACTGAGGAATATAAGCATGCCACGAACATAAGATGGTGTCGCATGAGGGAGTATGTCGGTGAGGGCATGCATCATAACTGCATTTCATACTTGCATGAATAAGAGTAGTTAGGATTGTTCGATTGTACTGCTTTATCATTACTACTTGACTGTTTTGATAACATGTTAACCTATGCTTTACTGTTCCACTGAGTTGATCACTCACTCTTACGTTACGGGACGGTGTTGTACACACCAACCAGACTTGTTTGAGTTTCAAATGATGGCGATACTGCGAAGCGGAGCTGGACTTTTATGAGGATGAGGAGGATTCCTCCTTTATGCAGTTTCAGGCAGGTTCCTGTGAGTTGTGTCCTGATCGACGGGGCTTTCTGGGATATTGACTAGATGACCTTACACAACTTGGTATAATTTGAAATTGTACTTGTAATGAATTAACTTGGTAACATTATCACACTCTGGAGACTCACCACAGTTTATATATTTTACATATCTATCACAGTCTTCCGCTTGTAAATTTAACTATCTCTGGAGTATGATATGCTATTTTGGTATAATCCCATTCATGTTTCAATGCTGTCATCTTAATCATCATTATCTGTGTTGCATAAGTGATGCGTTGGAACTCGGGAGCTGAGCTTTGCTCGACCCCCGATTTTCAGGGCGTTACAATATATATATATATATATATATATATATATATATATATATATATATATATATATATATATATATATATATATATATACCACGAACTTATAGAATCATATTTAAGAAAGTTAGAAACGGGTTGATCCGAGTACCAAATCCCGGGTGCTTACAAATGAACTCAATGCCCTGATCAAGCAAAAGTTTGAGACTCACCTGGAATGAATGATACCAAAGAACTCACCGCCCTAGCTAAGCAAGAGTTCAGTGTGTCAGGATTAGCTGTACTATAACCGTTTTCCATGTTACCTCGAAACACTAAGAACAGAAATATATATATATATATATATATATATATATATATATATATATATATATAAACTTTACTCTAGATAATGGGGGAACTAATGTGTAAAACACTGTAAAATTAAACACATAAATAAAATAATTATATGTATATAAATCTCGGGGTCGAGATTTTCATTTAAGGGGCGTAGATTGTGGTGTTTCAATTTCATATAGCTAATTATACTCACACCTAGACATATATATATCCACCTCACTAGGAATATAGTGAAAAATTAAACCACAATTATATCAGACAGAGACTCTCGCTTCACCTCAAATCTCTGGACCAAACTGCAAACTGTGTTAGGGACATCCTTGAATCATAGCACTACTTTCTAGCCCTAGACGGACGGACAAATAGAAAGAGTGAATCAAGTACTTGAAGACATGCTGAGAGCCTGCATCTTGGACTTCAAGGGTAGCTGGGATGATTGCCTCCACCTTGCCGAATTTTCTTTCAAGCAAGCATCGGCATGGCCCCATTTGAGGCCCTATATGGACGTCCTTGTCACAGTCCACACTGTTGGGCAGAAGTGGGAGAGAAAAGTATCCCAACCTCTTCAACAGAGACTAATAAAGGAGGTAAGGAAATTTCAAGAATAAGACTTTCTCTGAGGGGGGTAGATGGTAATAACCCCAGTTCCCATAGTTAGTCATACATATTTATACATAATATGTATTAGTGAATGTTTAATAATAACGTAAAATAGAGCACCCTCACCTCCGTTCATGATAAGAAGTGTTGAATTTCGGGGGCGAAATTATCTTTAAGGGGGGTAGATTGTAACGGGCCATATTTTAGATTAGGGGAATAATTCGTTAGTATGGCCCACCAAAAAATGGTACCCAACTTATACTTTGGAACAGGCCTTATTATGAACTGACAAAACAAATGGATAGAGTAGATACCTCAAAATATTCTGGGGGCCCCGCATTCAAGTGCGTGTATGCCCCAACACACCGGACTATCAAACACGGTCAAACTGTGTTGGACCCGTGAATCTCCAAAAGAGAGAGTCACTCCCGACTCTTCCTATCACGTGCAGCTTAAATGGATAGCATCTGTTTAAAGACGTTGTGACCCACCATCATGATCGTCCTGGATGATCTAAACCGTCCATTGTGACCAAGGGAAAAACCGACCAGACCGTAGTTTTCTTCACGTGTTTCCCAGCAACCACGCGTGCACAATTTTGAACACAAACAATCAAGAATAAATGGACAACACATGTTGATCTAAAATGGGCCACCGCTCCAATCCATACACATATCTGAACCGCTCATTGAGTCAAACAAACCATTACAGTCAGGAATACAAAACCATAGGGATTCATGCACACAAACAGGTGCACGACAGCGAGCACAGGAGGAAGCTTCACCCTTCCTTTAATGGCAGTCCGAGAAAGTCTCTCACCCTCAAACCCATCTACGTGACCCATCATCACATCCCAGCCATCGGAACTCCTTCCAAAATAATTCCATGTCGATAGAAAGAAGGTAGAAAAGTTAAGGAATGCGAAACCCACCATTTTCACGGAAGCAAGAATCGTTACCTGCGAAATTTGCTGTCTCAAGAACCCACCTAAGATCAAGATCTGGATTGTTAGAATCCACCATTTCAAGATCCAAAGCATCCAGACAATAAACCGACTGGATCTGGATTGATCTGAGGAAGAAAGAAGAAGAAAATCCAAACAGTAATGCACTGTTTTCTGTTTACGTAAACAGAGATTGTGTAAGGGAACACTTCCGGTTTCCTTGCTGTGCAAGTAGATCTATGCAAGGGAATTCACAGAAGAGCCTAGAAAGTCTCATACCTATAAAACCCTCTCGTCCGACGGTGGGAGAGGAGAAAGAGAGAAACAAGAAGGAGAGAAAGAGAGGAAGAAACGAGAGAAGGAAAGAGAAAGAGAAAGAGAAGGGAAGAGAAATTCGTAGCAGAAAAAAAATACAAAATAAATAAAGAGGACAACTGCTCGAATCAAACAACTCGTTGAGTAGCGAGTTAAAATACTAGGTATGTCATGGCCAATCTCTCCTTGTTAGACTTCTTTTCTCCTTCCTCTCCCAATGCTTCGATCTAGAAATTGAGCCAAGAAGAACAGCTAGTTTAAATCACATCTAACCATCCGAATTCATAAATACTAGATTAAGGACCTAATCCTTCAACGCATACCCACGTTCAAGGAAGGAACAACACTAGAGGTGAGGGATTCCTTTAAGCTTGCGTTAATTTAAGTTGATATGAATTATCCTCCCTTTTACATGCTTTCATGATATTATGATTCTCTCCCTGTAGTTGTTAATTTACTACCAACAATTATTTATCCTTGAGAATTATGGTATGATGTTAATTAGGAGTGATGTTCATTATTTTAGTATGGCGATGGATACAAGCCTTGCCCTTGTCATAAATAATTTTGTTGAGTTAGCCTTTGCTGCTGTTCTCTTTGTTGAGTTGGTCATTGCCACTCTCCTCTTTGTTGAGTTGGTCATTGCCACTTTTCCTCTTTGTTGAGTTAACCATTGCTACTCTCCTCTTTGTTGAGTTGGCCATTGCCACTCTCCTCTCTGTTGAGTTAACCATTAATACTCTCCTCCTTATTTTATTAGCCGTATGTTATTTAACTTTTTAGCTTCGGCATGTGCCTTGGAATTCCAAAACTCCCATAAATTGAATTATCTCTCTATCTATGCAAGTGATGTGTTAAAAGTATCACAACTAGTGATTCAAATATTTATCGTGGACATAATGCATTACGGGTAGCGGCCCTCTTAGTCGGCACATAATTTTGTGGGTTGGTTGAAGTGGTGCACAATCGATGTATGTAAATCGCCATGCATGTTACATCAATTCTTGGGATTGGATGTCGTAAATAGTTACTCCATGAACACATCATGTTACATAAATTATTCACAACCCCAAGTGTACAGTCGCGATGTAGTAATAACTCGTGAGAACGAGGTCGAATCCACATGGACTAAACTTGTACATATTCTTAAAAGAACTAGAACTAGAACTAGAGAAGATCTAAATCTGAATTTTGGAATAAAAGAGAATAATTGTGAATAATGCTTAAACTATCAATTAAAGGTGGGAACTAGGGTGTGAAGGATCCACTTATAGCTATGAAGATGCTACTTTGCTTGATTCAATAAACCTTACATTACTTTTATGAATCTCTTGAATTATTGCTAATCTTAAAGGACAACCATCACTATGAGTAGGGCATTGACCCTCTCCAACCGTACAGATAATGCAGGTGATGTACAGATTGAAGACCCAAAGGACCATCTCTCTATGAGATATTATACTGAAAGAATAAGAAGATAGTTTTATGATTTAATTTTGATTCATGTTTCCACTGCAAACTCATTAATGTAATAAGCTCCCATTGAGAGGGTATTTGATGATTTGTTGAATTCTTTTAATCTAATGGAATAATAAATATGGTTTATTTTACTCTCGTGAATGATTACTTTCATAAATGTAGCTGGATGTGATCTAATATATATTGTCACGCCCAAACTCGAAAACCGGGCTCATAAAATTCCTGATCGCCGAATCCGGTGCTGACAGCCTCCGTAATACCCCATTCTCGGCTCCCAGCGTGCATACGCTAGATTCCGATTCTGGGATCCTACAAGGAGGATTTTCCAACGTACATTTATCTCATAAGATGCATAATCACAAGTTTACCCAAATCACAAAGGCAACATCATCATCACATATTCACTAATATGAACATTTGAATATAGTGCTGAAAGGAAAATACATATATAAAAGATCAAAGCTCCAGAAGACGACTGCACGCTCCAAGCTAATGCTGCTACGACCTAACGCCACCTGCACACATCTATCGTGCATAAGCTTATAGAAAGCTTAGAGGGTGATGAAAGTGTGTGTAAGATAAGTGCCAAGAATGTAATATCAGAGTAATCAAAGTAAGCGGAAATACTGACAAGCTCATAAATCATACAATGTCGAAATACTGGCAAGTTCATGAATCATACGATATCAGAGTAAATGAAAACATACTAGTAAGTCCATGAATGTTATTAACAGTACCAAGGCTATACGATGCAAGAACATAATAAGCCAATATCAAATGTCGAGGATGTAATGTAATATGCGGTGTGAATGAAATGACCCAGCTGTAGTGAAGTCGAGATGATAATATGTAGTATCGCAGGCTATGGGGTCTATCACAAGGGAATTCTATCCAAACCAGTCCCATACCTAAATTTAGATAGTCAGACACAATGTAGTAAACTCCTGATCTCAGGTTAGTTGCGTGCCCAACAGAAATCCTTGCCATTACGAAGGCACACAATAATTAGTTGCGCACCACCAGCTTGAGTGGATAGTGAATGAATGAATGAATGAGTATGCAACTCCTACTCAATAAGTCCACATATCGATACGGTTTCCTCTCTGGGAAGTCACCGGGGTCTAGTACACTCCAAACCAAATTGCCGCCCCATCGCGTGCAACATGGTGAGTGGAAGAGACCTCACTATCCACCTACCAATATCAGGCCCGGTTCATCGATAGTGGACTCATTCCTCGAGCTGGTCAAACTCAGCCTAGCTTTGCCCCCTCCTCTCAGGTAGGTAAGGCCGCACCCCCTTCCAACCGACCACGACATAGTGGGAGACGCGACCTAACGGTATACGACCCTCATGCACTCATGCATCCACTCAGTCTAGACGTTGGAGCAACCTCTAGAACCAGAGGGTTTAGGGAATTTCACCCAGGGATATCTATAGCACCCCATATAGAACAGATTTTCGATGTCCCATCTAGCTATCCACGATATGCCTGTGGAGGCTACAGCCCTGATGTCGCTACGGCGTACGGTAATTATAATCACACAATGCGAGATGCATGAGTCACACAGTCCAATCATGCATCAATCCTGCGCATACCGTGCACTCATGTGGGGCAACTCCGCCTATCAGGGAGTCCAATAAACAACCTGCCCTATAGCATATGCAATGGCCAACCACATCTCATAACAAACATGCAGATGATGCGTATGAGCATGTATCATGATGCTATGTTGCCATATACTCATAATTGGTATCGATAATCGGTATCGATAATCGACCTTGATAATCAGCCTCGACAATCGGCCTCGATATCACATACTCATAATCGGTATAGGTAACCAACATCGATAATCAACATCAATAATCGGCCTCGACAATCGGAATTAGCCTCAACAATCGAAATTGGCCTCGATATTCAGAATCAGCCTCGATAATCGGAATCGGCCTCGATAATCGACCTCAACAATCAAAATCGGCCTCAATAATTGACCTCAACAATCGGAATCGGCCTCGTCAATCGAAATCGGCTTCAATAATCAGAATCAGCCTCGATAATCGGAATCGACAATCGAAATCGGCCTCGATAATCGGAATCAACCTCGATATTTAGAATCAGAATTGACAATCGGAATCGGACTCAACAATCGGAATCGACAATCGGAATCGGCCTCGACAATTAGAATCGGCCTCGATATTCAGAATCAGCCTCGACAATCGGAATCGGCCTCAATAATTGGCCTCAACCATCTAAATCAGCCTCGTCAATCGGAATCGGCCTCAACAATCAAAATCGGCCTCAACAATTGGAGTTGGCCTCGACAATCGGAATCGGCCTCGACAATCGGAATCGGCCTCGACAATCGGAATCGGCCTCAACAATCAGAATCGTCCTCGTCAATCGGAATTGGTGAGAATGGGCCTAACAAGACCTATGGGAAGGTCATAATGCGGACTTTTAACCATCATTGCCCATCAATGTGGTCATTTAACCAACATTGCCTCAAGGAGTGGCCCACACAGAGCCAAACATATAGTGGGTCCATGGCCTCACACAAGGGCCTAATATACATTATACTGGGCCATAAATACATCACATCGAGCCTCATCAAAGACCACAATTACATCACAACGGGCCTCATACAATCTTAATGGGCCACATACAAGTCTCAATGGGCCACATACAATCACAATGGGCCACATACAAGCACAATGGGCCACATACAATCACAATGGGGCACATATAATCATAATGGGCCTTACACAAAGGTCTCATACCATCAAGTGGGCTGCATCGCATGAGCCTTATACATCACATCGGGCCTAATCATATGGGCCTCATATACAATACATCGGGCCGCATAACATGGGCCTAAAATACATCACTATGGGCCGCCCGCATGGACCTAACACACATCACTATAGGCCGCTCACATGAGCCTAATACACATCACTATGGGCCGCTCATATGAGCCTAATACACATCACTATGGGCCACATCACATGGGCCTAACACACATCAAGTGGGATTCATAGCATTACCCAAACATTGTCCAACACCATCCAACCATTGGACAGTGTGGATCAAAATACATATATAAAGGCAGGGCCCCACAGCATCGTCCAAACGATTCCAGCACCGTCCAGCACTGTCTGGATGGTGTGGATTAAACACATACTTTACGGTGCAATCCACAGCGTCGTTGAATGGATGGTGTAGATACATAATACATACATCGAAGGTGGGCCCCAAATATGTAGCAAGTGGGCCCTGTGTACATAGCAAGTGGGCCACGCAGATGAACAGCGTGGATATACATTCATCAAGGAGGGTTTCCACCGTCCCAACCACTAGACGGTGTGGACATAGCACATACCTCATGCATGAGGTCCACACAAATGGATGGTCAGAATAAAACCCATACACCATGGACGATGTGGAAAAATCACATATAAATCAGGGTGGGCCCGAGATCTGTCAAAACGGATGGACGTTATGGATATAACACACGCCTCATTATCAGACCCAAAAGAGCTTGTTGACATGCAATAGGCAGCAACAAGCTGTTGGCCCACCGTCCAAATGGAAGGTGTGGATACAAGATGCATACATCAAGGTGGGTCCCACCCCCACACGTGTCACACGTGTGAGATGGCCCCACACGTCCAGAAATGGACGGATGGAGTGTATATATAACACATACATCGCGTTGGCCCCACAGTAATGATGGATGATCTGGAGGTAACACTTACATCATGGCAGGCCACACACGTGGCAGGGATATAATATGTATAACCAAGTGGGTCCCACCCTACACGTGTCACACGTGTGGGTGGGCCCACACCCAAAACAAATGGACGGTGGGAATGAAACACGTATCTCATGGTGGGTACCCACCGTCCAGACACGCTGGACGGTGCAGGTAAAACCCATACATCATGGTTGGTACCCACTGTCCATGGGCTGGATGGTGGATTCCACACATCATCAAGGTGGTGCCACGTGGTGGCCCACCGATCAAGATGATATATGAGTTTTCTCTTCATCAAGATGGACGGTCAATATATAATACATAAAGGAAGACCCTACATGTTGCAAGTGGGTAGGTCCCACCGTCCCAACTGGATGGTGAGGATACAACATATACATCATGTGTGGGGTTCACGTGTACGTGGCCCACCTTAAAACAGGTTGATATTTTGTTTTCCCTTTCATTAGGGCCTCTCCAGATGGACGGGCAGCAATCCCGTCCGCTGGACAATCCAGCAAGGTGGGTCACATGGGTAGATGGTGTGGATATAAAACGTCATGGTGGGCCATACACACACACCAGGTGGTGTAAGACCCGTGTCCTAGTCTGTACTGTTCCGACGAATCCCGTGATCCTTTCCGTCGAAGTTCAACAGTTCGCGACCGATAACCGACGTTGCGATCGAACCTAAGACGTATCCTGTAGAATCGAGTCGGCTTAATCCGAGACTTATACCATTACGACCGCACCATCACGGCGGTTCCAATGCCGCGACTCACGCACCGATCCGATACCCTGAATAGAAGATGTGAGCCGACGTTTATTTCGAAGAAACGCCACGCTTTTACGATCCCGAGAGAATCTCTACAACATGTCAAATCAATCCAATCAATCAAATCAATCCATCACTTCATGTCAAGTACAAAGCACCCATGATTCCTTTCTCCACAAGTCAAGCAAGCCCAAAAGTCAACCAATCCATCCCCTCACCCATCACTCACATCCATCACTCACCTCACATCACTCTCTCTCCTTATCTCTCTCTTTCTCTACACTATTTTCCAAGCAACACCAAGAGCAAAGAGAGCTCCCACGTCCAAGCCTTCAATGGAAAAAATGACCTTGTGTGGCCCACCTTTCCCTTCCCAAAACCTCTCATCCTAACCCTTGATTTTCCATCTCCACCGTCAAAGAGGAGCACAAGAAGGTTGGCGTTCCAACGAACCGAAGAAGATCGACGGTGGGTGTTTTCATAGGCTAGATTTCATAAATTTTGTGATGGGCCAAGTGAGGCCTACCGATCAATGGTATGGATCTCACTTGGGACCCTAAGATGTGGCGAATGGCCCACTTTAATTATCATTTGATGTACGATTAGATGCAAGGGAGGACCCATAGTGTCGGGGTCCTTCCATCACACGTGTGTCCCACTCATTTTCTCTCTCCCTCTCTCTTTACATTTTTCTTTTCTTGTGATGATATAGTTGTGTGGCCCACTTGGATGGACCCCACAAAGGGGCATGCATTGGAATCCAAACCATCTAAAGGTGGGACCTACTTTACATACGTATGGTGACCACACCACCTCACCATGTGGTGGCCCATCTACAAAGGGCCCACCCTAAAGGCATTGCATGCCCACACAAAAAAAAAAAGAGAAGAAGAGTCCAGGGACTCTCTAACGTGAAAAGGAAAACACAAATATTGGCTTGGATTTACAAGCCATTGGGGTGACCCACTTGCATTGGACCCACCTTGATGTATGCATTCAATCCACGTCGTCCACCCATTTTCTTACCTCATTTTAGGCGTTGAGCCCAAATGAGAAGTCAATCCGACTTTTGGGGGGGCCATACTCTTGAAAACAGCGGTTTTCACCGTTTAAACGCACCTAGAGTTCCCCTACGTACCGAAATACACCCGATATTGGGCTCGTTGTGATTGTGGTACGTTGTAGAATCCAGTGGACGGGGTAGATTCACTTGGAGCGGGCCCCACACCTGAAAAACCACAAAAAAAAGTTTTTGTTAAAAAAAATAATTAAAAAAAAATATAGCAGCAGCAGCAGCATTTCTGCTGCTGCCGCTGACACAGGAAGGACGCTAGCGTCCTGCGTCATTTGGGCGAACGGCTGGGCAGCAACCCACGGCCCCTGCCGTGGGCCCCACCTGATGTTTATGTTGTATCCACATCGTCCATGAGGTGGACCACCCCCTAAGGTGAGTCCCCTCCGAAGATCAGGCCGATCCATGGCTCAGGTAGCCCACACCACAAGAAACAGCGGTGATAGAATTTCACCATTGAAATTCTGTTGGGGCCCCACAGAAGTTTTGAATCAAGCTGATATTTGTTTTCTTCCCCCCACCCAGGTATTTGTGACCTTATCAACGAGTTGGATGGAAAATAAACATTTCAGTGGGCCCCACATGGGACCCACCCTGATGTATGTGTCTTACATCCACCGTCCAAGCGGACGATGGAACCCACCTCAATGTATGTGTTTCATTCACGCCGTCCAGCAGGCACTGGACAGCCAGACGCCCCACCTCTGATGTGTGTTGGCCCACACCGTCCAGAAGGCTGGACGGTGGGCCACCCTTTCCCCCTGATGTTTGTGTTTCATCCATGCCGTCCATACCAAGCGGGACACACCTTATGATTGGGCTGGATTTGCAACCACGTCTCTGTGGGCCCTCAAAATGGTTATGAATGTTTTTAAATGGTGCACGGCATCTCTCGACTTCTGTATGTGGTGTAGCTCACACAAGTCACGGATTGACTTGATTTTTGAAGCCTAGGCTCATGTTGGAATGGTGCATCTGACTGATGGTGATGATGTTCGAAACACATCATGGCGGGGCCCACACAACTCGACCTCATGGGATGTTAAAATCAGCTCTAACGTATTGTACCTTTTCCCATATGTGTGCATATTGTATATGTACAAAACGATGGCCTGTTTTGGGGCCCACCCATGATGCATGTGTTGCATCCAAACCGTCCACCATTTGGCAAGCTTGTATTAAGGCTTGGGGCCAAAAAAATAAGATAGATCTATTTATCATGTGGACCACACTGTACAGTGACGATTGAACGTCCACCATTAGATCCTTGGGCCACCAAGTTCTTGGTGACCCTATGAACAGATCGTACAAGAAATAAATGTTATGGTGGGCCCTAAGAATTTTAATGGTGGAAACCATCATCACCACTTGTATTTTGGTGTAGCCCACCTCGGTATACATGTAAGGCCCATTGTGATGTATTCAAAGGCCCGTGGGGATATGGCCCATTGCAATGTACATAAAGCCCATTGGTGCGGCCCATTGATGTGGCCTACTTGATGAATATAAGGCCCATGTGATATGGCCCATTTGATGTATTTAAAGTCCAATGGGATGTACCTAAGGTCCATTGCAATGTGTGATTCCCCATGGTTTGTGTAATAATATTTTAGTGCGGGCCATGTCGTGGAAGCAATGTTGGTTTGACGTCCACGTTGTAGTATAATGTTGGTTAAATGTCCGCATTACGACTCTCCCTAGGGCCCATTAGTAGGCCCACATTTGTTGATAGTTCACCACTTTATAACATGCTTAGTATAGCTCCATGATTCATACCCATACGCATCATTTGTATGCTTGATATGAGGAATGTTTGATCATAGCATAAGCTGTTGGGCTGAGACATTTACGGGACTCCTTATGAGACGGAGTGCCCCACATGATCGCGTGGTACGCGTGAGATTGCTGCATGATTGTACGGTGTGAATCATGCATCTCGCATATGTGTGACTTGATCACTGCACGCCCTAGCAACATCAGGGCCGTGGCTCCACAGGCACATCGTGGATGGCCGTATCGGATACCGGAAATACTTTGTTCTACCACTGTGGGCACTTAGGATGTCCTTGGGTGAAAATCCCAGAACCTTTTTGGTACCAGGAGTTGCTCCAACGTCTAGACCGAGTGGATACACGAGCGCCCGAGTGCCGAATACCAGTAGGCCGCGTCTCCCACTGTGTCGTGGTCGGTTGGAAGGGGGTGTGGCCTTATCCGCCTGAGTGAGGGGGCTATAAACTAGGCTGAGTTTGACCAGCTCGCAAATGTGTCCGCTATCGACGAGCCGGGTAGGTATTGGCAGACTACTGGTCAGGCGGATAGTGTGGTCTCTTCCACTCACTTGACTGTGCAGCTAGGGAGGAGGCAGTCAGTATGAGGTGTATTAGACCCCGGTGATATCCAGAGAGAAACTGTACTAATATGTGTACTTATGAGTACTGGCACGCTTGCTTTGCATCTCGCATATGACATTTCGCTACATAGGCCTCGCATCGCATGGTCTTGGTATGACCGACAACATTCATGCCTTGCATTACATAGCTTTAGTATAGCTGATAGCATTTATGGACTTACCGCATATTTATGCATTACTCTGATATTGTACACTTGGCACTCGCCTTACACACACTTTCACCACCCTCTAAGCTTTTGTAAGCTTATGCACGATAGATGCGTGCAGGTGGCGTTAGGTTGCAGCAGTGTTGAGGTCGGAGCTTGCAGCAGTCTTCTGGAGCTTTTGGAGTTTTCTTTGATATCATTACATTGTATTTTCCTTCCCGCATTGTACTTAAAAGTTTTTGATATAGTGGATATGTGGTGTTGTTGTTTTGTGTCTTGGTTATGCTTGTGGTTATGCTCCATTACAAAAAAAAATTCATGCTGAAAATCCTCCTTGTAGGATCGCAGGATCGGAATCTGGCGTATGGGCGCTGGGAGTCGAGAATGGGGTACTACGGAGGATGTCGGCGCCGGATTCAGCGATCGAAAATTTTGTGAGCCCGGTTTCCGAGTTTGGGGCGTGACAGAAGTTGGTATCAGAGCATAACCTGGGAATACCTGAGGATAACATCACATATCTGCTGATAACTACACTACACTGTGTGATTATTGAGAACTTAGAATGGTTAGACCCCCGAGTTCGAATAACTTAGAAACTCCCTGATATAGCTCCCTATCATGTGTGCATTCGAGAGTTCCCAAGGATGATATGCCCTTGTTCCTTCCTGTAGGACATGGCACCCAAGAGAGTGACCCGAGCGACTTTCGTTCCCTCGCTTGAGATTCCTGTTCCCCCAGCTGAGACTTCTACACCCCCATCCGAGTCTAGCGCAGCACCGACCATGTCCGTAAGTACGGAGCACTGTCGACGACCACAGAGGCATAAGAACCGTCCGTCCTTTCGAGCATTTACACCACCTAAACGTCAGTCCTCAAGTGTATGCTTCAGATGTGGTGTGACGGGGCACCGCATCTGGGATTGCCCCCATCCTCGGCAGCCCCTGCCACCCAGACCGTTCTCTGGTGCTTGCTTTGGGTGCGGTGGTATAGGGCATCGTAGGAGCGAGTGTTCCCTTCCTCAACAACGGCAGCAGGATCCTCAGACATTAGGAGGAGCCGTCGACGATTCGTGTGACTTGGCCCCTGCACCGTCTTGCTAGATTGCTCATGAATGATGCATTTTGGGAATTAGAGCTTGAGATTCATGGGCATTATCCCTATCTCGTAGGTGTTTTGATTATGATATTATGCTGCGTTTTGACTATATATGATGATATGTTTCCTATTTTCTTATGAGTTATGTTGAGTTACGATAGTAGTGTAAATTTCGAGGACAAAATTTTTATTAGGTGGGGAGAGCTGTAAGACCCGTGTCCTAGTCTGTACTGTTCCGACGAATCCCTCGATCCTTTCCGTCGAAGTCCGACAGTTCGCGACCGATAACCGACGTTGCGATCAAACCTAAGACGTGTCTTATAGAATCGAGTCGGCTTAATCAGAGACTTATACCATTACGACCGCACCGTCGTTGCGGTTCCAACGCCGCGACTCACGCACCGATCCGATACCCTGACTAGAAGATGTGAGCCGACGTTTATTTCGAAGAAATGCCGCGCTTTTACGATCTCGAGAGAATCTCTACAACATGTCAAATCAATCCAATCAATCAAATCAATCCCATCAATCAATTCATCACTTCATGTCAAGTACAAAGCACCCATGCTTCCTTTCTCCACAAGTCAAGCAAGCCCAAAAGTCAACCAATCCATCCCCTCACCCATCACTCACATCCATCACTCACCTCACATCACTCTCTCTCCTTATCTCTCTCTTTCTCTACACTATTTTCCAAGCAACACCAAGAGCAAAGAGAGCTCCCACGTCCAAGCCTTCCATGGAAAAAATGACCTTGTGTGGCCCACCTTTCCCTTCCCAAAACCTCTCATCCTATCCCTTGATTTTCCATCTCCACCGTCAAAGAGGAGCACAAGAAGGTTGGCGTTCCAACGGACCGAAGAAGATCGACGGTGGGTGTTTCCATAGGCTAGATTTCATAAATTTTGTGATGGGCCAAGTGAGGCCTACCGATCAATGGTATGGATCTCACTTGGGACCCTAAGATGTGGCCAATGGCCCACTTTGATTATCATTTGATGTACGATTAGATGCAAGGGAGGACCCATAATGTCGGGGTCCTTCCATCACACGTGTGTCCCATTCTTTTTCTCTCTCCCTCTCTCTTTACATTTTTCTTTTCTTGTGATGATATAGTTGTGTGGCCCACTTGGATGGACCCCACAAAGGGGCATGCATTGGAATCCAAACCATCTAAAGGTGGGGCCTACTTTACATACGTATGGTGACCACACCACCTCACCATGTGGTGGCCCATCTACAAAGGGCCCACCCTAAAGGCATTGCATGCCCACATAAAAAAAAAATTAAAAAAAAAAAAAAAAAAAAAGAGAGAGAAGAAGAGTCCAGGGACTCTCTGACGTGAAAAGGAAAACACAAATATTGGCTTGGATTTACAAGCCATTGGGGTGACCCACTTGCATTGGACCCACCTTGATGTATGCATTCAATCCACGCCGTCCACCCATTTTCTTACCTCATTTTAGGCATTGAGCCGAAATGAGAAGTCAATCCGACTTTTGGGCAGGCCATACTCTTGAAAACAGTGGTTTTCACTGTTTAAACGCACCTAGAGTTCCCCTACATACCGAAATACACCCGATTTGGGCTCGTTGTGATTGTGGTACGTTGTAGAATCCAGTGGACGGGGTGGATTCACTTGGAGCGGGCCCCACACCTGAAAAACCACAAAAAATAGGTTTTTGTTAAAAAATAATAATAATAAAATATAGCAGCAGCAGCAGCATTTCTGCTGCTGCCGCTGACACAGGAAGGGCGCCAGCGTCCAGCGTCATTTGGGCGGACGGCTGGGCAGCAACCCACGGCCCCTGCCGTGGGCCCCACCTGATGTTTATGTTGTATCCACACCGTCCATGAGGTGGACCACCCCTTAAGGTGAGTCCCCTCCGAAGATTAGGCCGATCCATGGCACAGGTAGCCCACACCACAAGAAACAGCGGTGATAGAATTTCACCATTGAAATTCTGTTGGGGCCCCACAGAAGTTTTGAATCAAGCTGATATTTGTTTTCTTCCCCCACCCAGGTATTTGTGACCTAATCAACGGGTTGGATGGAAAATAAACATTTCAGTGGGCCCCACATGAGACCCACCCTGATGTATGTGTCTTACATCCACCGTCCAGGCGGACGGTGGAACCCACCTCAATGTATGCGTTTCATTCACGCCGTCCAGCAGGCGCTGGACGGCCAGACACCGCACCTCTGATGTGTGTTGGCCCACACCGTCCAGAAGGCTGGACGGTGGGCCACCCTTTCCCCCTGATGTTTATGTTTCATCCATGCCGTCCATACCAAGCGGGACACACCTTATGATTGGGCCGGATTTACAACCACGTCTCTGTGGGCCCTCAAAATGGCTATGAATGTTTTTAAATGGTGCACGGCATCTCTCGATTTCTGTATGTGGTGTAGCTCACAGAAGTCACGGATTGACTTGATTTTGAAGCCTAGGCTCATGTTGGAATGGTGCATCTGACTGATGGTGATGATGTTCGAAACACATCATGGTGGGGCCCACACAACTCGACCTCATGGGACGTTAAAATCAGCTCTAACGTATTGTACCTTTTCCCATATGTGTGCATATATGTATATGTACATAACGGTGGGCTGTTTTGGGGCCCACCCATGATGCATGTGTTGCATCCAAACCGTCCACCATTTGGCAAGCTTGTATTAAGGCTTGGGGCCAAAAAAATAAGATAGATCTATTTATCATGTGGACCACACTGTACAGTGACGATTGAACGTCCACCATTAGATCCTTAGGCCACCAAGTTCTTGGTGACCCTATGAACAGATCGTACGAGAAATAAATGTTATGGTGGGCCCTAAGAATTTTAATGGTGGAAACCATCATCACCACTTGTATTTTGGTGTAGCCCACCTCGGTATACATGTAAGGCCCATTGTGATGTATTCAAAGGCCCGTGGGGATATGGCCCATTGCAATGTACATAAAGCCCATTGGTGCGGCCCATTGATGTGGCCTACTTGATGAATATAAGGCCCATGTGATATGGCCCATTTGATGTATTTAAAGTCCAATGGGATGTACCTAAGGTCCATTGCAATGTGTGATTCCCCATGGTTTGTGTAATAATATTTTAGTGCGGGCCATGCCGTGGAAGCAATGTTGGTTTAACGTCCACGTTGTAGTATAATGTTGGTTAAATGTCCGCATTATGACTCTCCCTAGGGCCCATTAGTAGGCCCACATTTGTTGATAGTTCACCACTTTATAACATGCTTAGTATAGCTCCATGATTCATACCCATACGCATCATTTGTATGCTTGATATGAGGAATGTTTGATCATAGCATAAGCTGTTGGGCTGAGACATTAAAGGGACTCCTTATGAGACGGAGTGCCCCACATGATCGCGTGGTACGCGTGAGATTGCTGCATGATTGTACGGTGTGAATCATGCATCTCGCATATGTGTGACTTGATCACTGCACGCCCTAGCGACATCAGGGCCGTGGCTCCACAGGCACATCGTGGATGGCCGTATCGGATACCGAAAATACTTTGTTCTACCACTGTGGGCACTTAGGATGTCCTTGGGTGAAAATCCCAGAACCTTTTTGGTACCAGGAGTTGCTCCAACGTCTAGACCGAGTGGATACACGAGCGCCCGAGTGCCGAATACCAGTAGGCCGCGTCTCCCACTGTGTCGTGGTCGGTTGGAAGGGGGTGTGGCCTTATCCGCCTGAGTGAGGGGGCTATAAACTAGGCTGAGTTTGACCAGCTCGCAAATGTGTCCGCTATCGACGAGCCGGGTAGGTATTGGCAGACTACTGGTCAGGCGGATAGTGTGGTCTCTTCCACTCGCTTGACTGTGCATCTAGGGAGGAGGCAGTCAGTGTGAGGTGTATTAGACCCCGGTGATATCCAGAGAGGAACTGTACTAATATGTGTACTTATGAGTACTGGCACGCTTGCTTTGCATCTCGCATATGACATTTCGCTACATAGGCCTCGCATCGCATGGTCTTGGTATGACCGACAGCATTCATGCCTTGCATTACATTGCTTTAGTATAGCTGATAGCATTTATGGACTTACCGCATATTTACGCATTACTCTGATATTGTACACTTGGCACTCGCCTTACACACACTTTCACCACCCTCTAAGCTTTTGTAAGCTTATGCATGATAGATGCGTGCAGGTGGCGTTAGGTTGCAGCAGTGTTGAGCTCGGAGCTTGCAGCAGTCTTCTGGAGCTTTTGGAGTTTTCTTTGATATCATTACATTGTATTTTCCTTCCCGCATTGTACTTAAAAGTTTTTGATATAGTGAATATGTGGTATTGTTGTTTTGTGTCTTGGTTATGCTTGTGGTTATGCTCCATTACAAAAAAAAAAAAAAAAAAAAAAAATTCATGCTGAAAATCCTCCTTGTAGGATCCCCAGGATCGGAATCTGGCGTATGGGCGCTGGGAGCCGAGAATGGGATACTACGGAGGCTGTCGGCGCCGGATTCGGCGATCGGGAATTTTGTGAGCCCAGTTTTCGAGTTTGGGGTGTGACAGGTGGGCCACACACCTCATCATCAATAATAATAAAAAAATAAAGAGAGAGAGAGAGAGGGAGAAAGAGAGAACGGTGGAGATGGGAGGGACCCCACCACTATGGGTCCCTCTAAATACAATGCATACATTGAGTGGGTCCCATTACAAGTGGGCCCTAAATCAATACAACGAGATGATGAACACCCACCTCAAGATCTCTTCTTCCTTCTTCCATCAACGCGTTCTATAGCTCCAAAGAATGTGATCCAACGGTTGAGATGAGGCTTGGAGGGTGGGATTAGGTGGTAGGAAGGTGGGCCACACATGGCTTCTCTCATGGAGATAGCTTGGACGTTGGGTTGCTTGGAGAATGAGGGAGAGAGATGAGAGAGAGGTTGTAAGAGAGAGAGAGAGAGATGGGTGAGAGTGAGTGATGGCGTGATGGGAAGTGATGGGTGTGTACTTGACATGTATGGGTAGAGAGAGAGAGAGAGAGTTGACTTTAATGAATAGGTATTGTACTTAGGGATGGGATGGTTGTACCTGACATTTGATGTGATTGATGGGATTGATTTGAAAGTTTATCTTAGTTTTGCAAATGCGCGGCGTTTTCCTCGAACTGAACGTAGGCCCACATCTCCTGGCCTGGGTATCGCCTCGGCGCGTAAGATGCGGCATCGAAATTACGGCGATGACGCAGTCGCTAGGGTACAAGTCTCGGGTCAAGCCGACTCTGGAATACGGGATACGTCTCAGGATCGCGCGCAAATGCCGATAATAGATTGCGGGTCACCGAAATTCGATCGAGAGGACCGCGGAAGCCTACAGAATGGTACGGTCTAGGATACGGGCCTAACATATATATATATATATATATATATATATATATATATATATATGTGTGATTTTTAAAGCATCCAATTCATTCAATTATTAATACCCAGTTTTCTCGGGCACGAGTATAAACTTTGGCCGTAAAAATTCGGGATGTTACATATGGTATCACAGTCTATTTCTAACATCATGTTTGTTAGACAGTCTATGCCAATGATGACATCATAATGATAGATGCCTTCTATGGTCAAATCGATTCATATATCTCTGTTACCCAAGACCATAGGGCAATGGGGATAAGACTTAGTAGTGTCAAAATATTCTCCCGAGGCTAAGACTGCGACTAATTGGGTATGCATGTGGTGTTCAACCCCAATCATCTCTTAAAAGAACAATAAATGAATGAAGTAGTAGCACCAATATCGATCAAAATATACACTAGTGAACTATTAACATGAATGGTAGCTTCAAATGCGTGCGATATAAGGTAAGTCGTGTCTGGCACCTTTGAAATTGTGGTGTAACCGCTATAGTAGAAGTATGGAATTGGTCAAAGTATCCTAGAGGGGGGTGAATAGGACTTTTCTTAAATTCTGATCTTACTATTTTGTAATGTTTACCAACTTAAAATTAGTTCAATAAGATCATTAGAGAATCATTCACATTCATTTTCTAAGGCATTGAATAGATCTAAGTTTAGCAAAACATGAATGCAGCACATTTAAACATATTAATCAATCAAATCAAATATGTAAGAATCATCACAAACACAACGATATATAGTGGTTCGGCTACGTGCCTACTCCATTCCCGACTGACTCACTCCACCCTAGAGTGTGCTGGATTAATTATGTGATGGTTTTAAATCAGGTTAACCATAAACCTTCACAACCTACACAAGACACAAATATCCTACACAAGGAATTGTCTACCCAAGACAACCATACATGTCTACACAAGACAATCAATCATACCTACTCAAGGTACTATAAATCCTACACAAGGATTCTATACGTATTCTCCCGTTGGATGAAGATGATAAATCCTACACAAGGCCTACAAAAGGTCTTAGTGTGTTTGTGAAATACAACCTGAAAACCAATCCTACACAAGAAAGGATCTTCAGATTTTATGGACTCTAATGACTTACTTGAAAGTTGGTGAGCCCCGTTTCTAGCACATGATGAAGATGATCTCCTTGATGACGAAGAATCTTCAGCTCCCTTGAACCGCAACGCTGTAGATGCTCCCAATGCAAGTTGCCGAAGTTAGGTCAAGGTTTTTAGGGGAATCTACTCTTAAAGAAGATTGATCTTTGAGTGACAGAGAGATTCTAAAGTATTAGGCATTCAAGAGATTCTAGTACAATGATTTGTCATTAAGTTGCTGGAAGATCCTTGAATGGTGAACTTCATTCTCCAATCCAATCTATTAAATATTCAATGATTGTATTTAAGAAGGGGTTGAAGGATGAACTTCCATGAGAAAAAGGGTTTATGATGGTAGGTAAGCAATTACTCTCTCAGAGCTCACTCTTTTTCTCAATGCCAACTCTAAAAACAACCTTCCAAATATAAAGGCAAAAATACCAACAGAAATAAAACAGGCAAAATCTTTCTGCATTTGATGTCATCGAATCAGGTTTGATGTCATCGAAGGCCACCTTCGATGTCATTGAGTGACAGTTCGATGATACATGATTTTTATTGAAAAATGTTAAAAACTTCTTGGACTCTTTTCTATCTTTATTTAATGTCATCGAACGTGATTCGATGTCATCGAAATTTGAATTTCGATGTCATCGAATCTAGTTCGATTCTTCAAATTTTCCAAGTGCTTTTCCTCTAGAGTTTGCTAGACATAAATTGCTCAATTCTCGATGTCATCAAGTCACCTTCGATGTCATCGAAGGTTAATGTTTGATGTCATCGAATCTAGTTCGATTCCTCATATTTTTCTAAGTGCTTTTCCTCCAGAGTTTGTTGGACATAAATTGCTCAATTCTCTGTCATCGAGACACCTTCGATGTCATCGAAGGTTGATGTTCAATGTCATCGAGTAGTTATTCAAGTCATCGAATTTTCAAGTGAATTTCTACTTGAGCTTGTTGGATATCTGAGAGTCATTCTTCGATTTCATCGAGTCACTTTTGATGTCACCGAAGGTTGGTTTTTGATGTCATCGAACAGTTGTTCATATCATCAAATTTTTCATAATTCTAGTTTGAGCTCGCTGGACATCCTAAGTCACTTATTCGATGTCTTCGAACATGTATGTTCGATGTCACCGAGTATTATTCGATGACATGAAAGAAGTAGGAAACTTGATAGAATTTTCATATAATTTTCCAACTTAGTATTCTATTACCTAATCTATAAAACATATTTTCCTTGTTGTGTTTTGAATATATTAGAGTATTTTTTAAATGGGGATTATATACTTGAGGTGTTTTGGTCATGGGATGTGAGGTTTAATTTACCTTTGAAGATCTTGATCCATCCACTGTGTTGACATTTCATCTTGTTGTTCTTTAATTATGGGGCTTACTGAATTGACTAACTCAACTTTCACATTAATTGACAAATAAGGGCACTTTCAATCTCCCCCTTTGTCAATTATGTGACAAAACACCTAGAATACTTGGAACAGTAAACTAAATTGTGTGTACAACATCATTACATAATTTTACAGAATTGTATTCTAAAACTAAACAAATACACAATTGTATTGCTTGAGTTGTTGCTCCCCCTATCATCCTGCATCACCATTCATTTTAACCATACAACCATAGTAACATAATGGTGGGATTGTTCTCCCCCTTTTTGTCAGTCATTGGCAAAGGGTTAGTAAATAGGAATAAATCATTATATGACTGAAGTTGAAGCATTCAAAGTGCTTAGGAGAACCAATATAAAGGAAGCTTAGTTATAATGCGAGAACTAGACAGACATAGAATATATAATCATAAAAACAATGCCCAAGCTTGGTATAGACAAAATAATAATAATAAATTATCCACAAGTATGTAGCCCATCCATGGATAAGAACGGAGTAGGTTATCTAAAAAGAAAGTTAGTGATCATCACATACACACACAAACTTAAGGCAACCAAAAAGATATATATGCCCTAAGTTCCACCAATCAACATAGGTATGTGATGAAAACAAAAACAAATCATGCTATAGAGCAGGGCCTGCATCATGAGGAACTGTATCGTCATGGCGACAAGTCAGCAAGTCTACAATGTGTTGAGTCATGCGCTGCAGGGCAGCTACCATCTACTCGAGTCTTGAGAGTCTCTCCTCCATGCGCATCATACGCTCCTCCTGTCGCTCAAATCAGTCTTCAAGACACACCTGCCCATGAAGAATTGCACCAACACGATCCTAATGTCATTTGGAGCGTTGCGCATGCATTGAGTCAGGAGTTGATGGAATGACTGGCGGCAGTCGTACCTCATCCTCAGTAGGAGCTGTTGTCTCTCCTATTTCCATCTCGGCTTGCGTCTCATCCTCATCCGGTTCACCCCGAAGTGGGTGATATTTCAAATCCATCCGCTTGATGTTGAGTTTGGTGAAGTGTTGTAAAGGACGCTCAGGATCATTGGTGACACGCAAGCCTAGTTCTTGACTCATTACGCAGATAAGATGTGGAAAGGGAGATAAGTTGGTCTTGTACTATGGACAACTACTGCGAGTTGGTGGACAATTAAGGATGGAAGAGACAACTTAACTCCTAACACAACACTGTATAGGACTAGGAGCATAAAGGGAGTAAGGTCAACACGATTAGTTCCACACGGGTAGACATTCGTGGAGAAGATGCCATGGAGGACCCGATATTTAGGAAGCATGTACATGGTTTTGAGAGCATTCCCTTGGTGCCAAGGAACATCTCTTCCATAACACATGTATTTGGTCATTAAAGAGCAAATAGTAGGGTCATCAATATCCATGTTTGAAAGTCTCATGGGAGATGTTGTGAGACCAAATCGATTAGCAACAATGTCAAATGTGATGACAAAAGTGGATTGTCCAACAATAATGGACATAGATGGTGGGTCCATAACAGGGGTATGACAGTGTGCAAGGAACCTATAGACCTGTTCATCCTGACTGACACCCCCAAAATTCAACAGAGGGGTCCAATCTACTGCAGCAAGAAGCAATTCAATCCCAAAGGCCTAGATGTACTCAACGTTAACCCATCAATCATGCACAAGCTGCCTCCCCGAATATTTAGCAAGCAACGCGGCGCTTGGAGGAGCAATGGGAAAATCAGCAGGAGGAGCAACAGGAGAGCATCGTTGTGGGAAGTTTGTCGGGTAGGGTTACCATGCCATGAAGCAGGGGAACCCTCATCTGATGACGCTACAGGGGCTTTGGCCCTTTCTTTAGGAGCCAAGGTTTTCTTTCTAGTTGGCCGTGAGGTTTCCCAAACGGCAGGAGCCTTCCCTTTGTCCTTTGCCATAGTTCAAAATAGAAATTTTTAGGGAAATAGCAGAAATCCTAAGAAGAAAGACACACCCAAATCCAATATATTTATGAAAGTGGAGTGGAAAGAGGGAAGATTTACCAAGATAGGAGTTGATTTGAACCCAGGACAAGAACCACGACACCACTGAGCCGGAAGGAGAGAAGAAGGAAAAATGACCGCCCAAAAAGAAATCCAAAATGGGGACTTTGCGCTTGCCCGCACTTTTATAAGTTGGGATGCTTCGATGTCATCAAAGCTGGTTCGATGACATCGAATATCCAGATTTTGATGTCATCAAGGAGGTGTTCAATGACAGCAAGCAATGTCCGACGCTTCAGTTCTTGGTATATCTTCATCAAATCTAGTTCGATGTCATCGAAGAGTCATTCGAGTCATCGAATGAGTCATCGAAGCAAGAGATTTAAATTTTCTGAATGCTTCGATTAGATCAAGGAGATGTACAGAAGAATATACCTACTTATCAACTTGTACACTCAACAAAATTTATACAAAAGGATACTAACCAAATTATAAACATATCTTATGTTTATGTTAAAAAAGAATTTGGAGGCCCAAGGTCCTCAAATATATCATTAGACATGCATGAGCTACAAAATATATCAATTGCACATATTCCAATAGATTTTTGGAGATCTCCAAATCTATTGGCATCCAGAGGCTTTGTTAAGATATCGACAAGTTGTCATTCGGTAGGCACATGATCCAATGTAACAAAATGGTGTTGGATGTCAATGTGCTTTGTTCTTGAATGTTGGACTAGATTTTAGAAATATTGATGGCACTAGTGTTATCACAAAAAAGTGTCATTGTAGCTTGTTCAATGCCATAGTCCAGCAACATTTGCTTCATCCAAAGAAGTTGTGCACACAACTACCGGCAACTATGTATTCGGCCTCAATAGTAGACAAGGATATTGAGTTTTGTTTTTTACTTTGCCAGGATACAAGACAGTTGCCGATGTAAAAATAACCACCGCTAGTTGATTAGTGATCATTTATATTTCCAGCCCAATCAGCATCGGAATACCCGGCAATGACAGTAGATGTGTCAAACGGGTACCACAAACCGAAATTAGTAGTTCCAGCCACATATTTAATAATTCTTTTAACCGCGGATAGGTGTGATTCTTTTGGATCGACCTAAAATCGTCCGCATGCACCAACGCTAAAAGCTATATTCGGCTGACTCGTGGTTAAGTATAGTAAGCTACTTATCATGCTACGGTACAAGTGTTGATCCACACTCTTGCTATTGGCATCTTTGGAATGTTTGAGTGTGGTGCTCATGGGAGTATGATGAGTATGTCCGGATTCATGTCCAAATATTTTCACTAGATCTTTTGCATGTTTGGACTAACATACAAACATCCCATTGTGCATTTGCTTCACTTGTAGCCCCAGAAAGAAATTCAGCTCACCAACCATGCTCATTTCGAATTTAGTTTTCATTAATTCAGCAAAATTATGAGCAACATCTTCACAAGTGGATCCAAAAACATTGTCATCCACATAAATTTGGGCAATGAGTAAGGTATTCTTTGTCTTTTGCATAAACAGTGTCTTATCAACACTCCCCCTACAGAATTGGTGTTCTAGTAGAAACTGTGTTAAGCGCTCATACCATGCACGGGGTGCTTCTTTAAGGCCATTAAGCGCTTTGCTTAATTGATATACATGTTAAGGATACTTAGGATCTAAAATCCCTTTGGTTGTTCAACATATACTTCTTCCTCAAGTACACCATTGAGAAAGGCGCGTTTGACATCCATTTGAAACGATTTAAATTGTAAAGTGCACGCAATAGACATAAGAATCCTAATAGACTTAAGACGCGCTACTGGGGCAAACGTTTCATTAAAATCGATGCCCTCTATTTGTGAATATCCTTGCACCACAAGTCTTGCTTTATTTCTTACGACATTCTCAGATTCATCGGATTTATTTTTGAAGATCCATTTGGTTCCAATGATATTTGTACTAAGTGGTCTGAGCACTAGTTGTCACACCTCATTTCTCTTAAATTGTTGTAGCTCATCTTGCATAACTACAATCCAGTATTCATCTTGGAGTGCTTCTATAACATTTTTGGGCTCAATCTTTGAGGTGAAGCAAAGATGACTATAAACATTCTCAAGCTGACGTCGAGTTTTCACTCCGTCATTAGGATCTCCAAAGATTTGATTGAGAGGATGATCCTTAATGAATGATATGTTGTTCAATGGCTGAGGTTCATGTGAGGAGGTAGATTTGTTATCAGATTTTCCTATTTCACATGAATCCACATCATCCTCAACATCAATTGTAGGACTGTTCTCGTTATGGGGTTGGTTATCAACAACCACATTGATAGATTCTTGAATGGTAAGAGTCCTTAAGTTATACACTCTATAAGCACGACTGTTTGGGGAATATCCTAGGAAAATGTCATCATCACTTTTAGAGTCAAATTTGGCTAGATGTTCTTTATCTTTAAGAATGTAACATTTGCTATCAAAGACATAAAAACATTTCACACTAGGCTGCTTTTTATACCACAACTCATACGGAGTTTTATTTAAACCTGCTCTAAGATATACCCTATTAATTATGTAGCAGGCAATATTTACAGCTTCGTCCCAGAAGCTTTTGGCCATGTCTTTGCTATTTAGCATAACCAAGCCCATTTCTTGCAACACCCGGTTCTTTCTTTCAACCACTCCATTCTGTTGTGGTGTTTTTAGGGCTGAGAATTCATGTCGGATTCCACTTTCATCACAATACTTTTGGAATCGATCATTCTCAAACTCCTCACCGTGATTACTCCTTATTCGATTAATGCAATATCCTTTCTCATTTTGGAGTCGTTTTGCCATTATCAGGAATTCATCAAATGCATCAGATTTTTCCTGAAGAAAAGCGACCCACATGAATCTAGAGTAATCATCTACCACTACCAGAAAATATCTTTTTCTACTATAGCTCTCAACTTTGGTGGGACCCACTAGATCCATATGTAACAAGTCAAGAGGTTTGGAAGTTGCTACAATGGTTGTCTTTTTATGTCCAACTTTTATTTGTTTGCCTTTGAGACAATCACCGCCTACAATCTTCTCTTCCTTTCGAATCTTGGGAAGACCTCTCACCAATTTTTTTGATCTTAGCTTAGTCAAATTCTGGTAGTGGACATGTCCAAGCCTTTAGTGTCATAGCTTGGACTCATTGTTTATAGCCATGTGGCATCTTGTAGTAAAACATTCCCCCCACTACTTCCAATTGGTACTGGACATGTCCAAGCCTTTGGTGCCATAATCTCACTTGTGCCAAGACCTCTTATAATAAATTTTTCTTTAAGGTCTGAGATCTTGCACACATTTTTGGAGAATGTGGCCAAGTGTTCTTTGTCGTAGATTTGGAAAATACTAAGGAGATTATGTTTTAATCATTCTACACAAAGAACATCTTCAATCTTGTGCAATCCTGGGCCAACTATTGTTCCTTGCCCAATTATCTTGGCCAAGCTTCCATCTCCAAATGTGACCTACCCATCATCAAATTCTGAATATGTATAAAAATCTGTTTGGTCACCTGTCATGTGTCTCGAGCAACCGCTATCAAGATACCACTTAGAACTACTGCTTGCTTGAAGAGTGGTATGAATTACTAGGCAGTTGTTCTTATTCTTTATCACCCATTTGGTGATAATCTTCTTTGGAGATGATACTTTGTCTTCTCCTTGGGGCTTTTTGGATTTCTCGGATAACTGAACCATATTCCCATGTCTCATCAATTCTTCAGTTTTCCGATTCAATTGAGCTACCTGACTAAGTAGCTCCTCCATCCTTTTTGTCATTTTGGGTGGAGTAGGATGTTTCCTTCCTTCATTTGGTGTGTGTTTTAAAGGACTCTTTGGTTTTTGTATTGTTCTTCCGGTTGGTTTAAATTTACCAGAAAATTTCAAACCGAAAGTGGAGTTAGACTTACCAAATGTAAGACATTCAAACTTGTAATGTCCCAAGTCTTCACATGAATGATAAATGGGAGTGTTCCTTGTGTTGCTTCCAGATGCAACAATTTTCTTAGTCACGGGTGGTGCAGGAAAAGAGTTTAGCTTGCAGATTTCATAACCTAAACCTCTCCTATCCTTTTGATTTCTTCTCATTCCTAGAAGTCTCTCTAGTTTATCATTACTTTGAGAGAACCTATGACTAAGCTCAACAGATTGCTTTGCTTTTTTTGCATCTAATCTAAGTTTATGATTTTTGGTCTTTAGGTGCATATTCTCTGATTCTAAATGTTCAATCTGTTTGTTTAATTTCAGTATTTTAGATGTGAGGGAAGTTGTTGTCCTTTTTAGTTTGTCATTTCCATATGATATTGCTGAATATTTATCAAGTGGGTATTAATTTCTAGAGTTTTATCCGGATCTTTTTGTAGTTGTTTGTTTTTGTTTTTAGCAATACCAAGTTTCTTAAGGACACTAATGCTATGGATATAGAGTTGATCATAAGCATCATGAATGTTATCATTTTCCTCTTCTTCTTCTTCATCTAAGGGGAGTGTCTCTTTGGCTTGTGGTTCATCCATTTCCTCATTGTCCTTTGGATTGGGAATGACAGTGGAGGTGAAGGCCATAAGTATTTTTAAAGACTTTTGGTCTCCATCACTTTCAGAATGCTAGATTCAGAATTTGATTCATCAGTGTCATCCCATGTGGCTGCCATAGCCTTTCCTTTTGTCTTCTTAGCAAGACATTTAGTAGATAAATGCCCATATTTTCGCAATTGTAACATTGAGGTTCTTTGGACTTTCTAAAAGGTTTGTCTATTTGCCATTTTTTGTCCAAGTGTTTCCCCTTATTGTTGTACGGTTTTCCACGGTTCTTGTTGAAGAATTTTTTGAACCGTTGAGCCAAGAGAGCCACTTCCTCATCAACATCCTCATTTTCACTTTCCTCTTCCTTAATCATGGTTATGTTTTTAGAGGCCTTGAGGGCATTACTTTTGGATTTTGTGGGTGGTTTGAAGTGTAGTTCAAAGGTTTGTAGTGAACCTACGAGTTCTTCTACTTTCATTTCATCTATGTTTCTACATTCTTCAATGGTTGTAAATTTGGAGTTAAACTGTTCTAGTAAGGATCTCAGAATTTTCCTACAAATTTTAGATACCAGAATTTTCTCTCCCAATCCACCCATGGAGTTGCATATGATGTTTAGTATTGTGAAAAACTCCATAAAGGTCTCATGTTCTTCCATCCTGATGTGTTCAAATTATGATGTCAAAAGTTGAAGCATGGATCTTTTTACTGTGCTAGTACCTTCATGGGTTGTTTCCAATAGATCTCATGCTTCTTTTGATGTATCACACATGCTAATTTGATTGAATACTTCTTGTGATACTGCACAATAAATAGCATTCATGGCTTTGGCTTCATAAGTTCTCTTTTCTTTGTCAAAAGTAGTCCACATCTCTTTAGATTTGGGTTTGGTAATAGTTGTGCCATTATCGAGTACCACTTGATCAATTGGTGGCACATATCCATTTTCAACTATTTCTCAAACATCATGATCCAGAAATTGAAGAAAATAATACATCCTAGCTTTCTGGTATGCATAATTTAAACCATCAAAGACAGGTGGTCTAGAAACCGATGATCCCTCTCCATTGGCCATAATTTTCAACTTCAGTCAAGATCACCTCTAGGTTGTTAAACCCTTAAGAGGAACCCGCTCTAATACCAAATGAAATTGTGGTGTAACCGCTATAGTAGAAGTATGGAATTGGTCAAAGTTTCCTAGAGGGGGGTGAATAGGACTTTTCTTAAATTTTGACCTTACTATTTTGTGATGATTACCAAATTAAAATTAGTTCAATAAAATCATCAGAGAATCATTCACAATAATGTTCTAAGGCATTGAATAGATCTAAGTTTAGCAAAACATGAATACAACACATTTACACATATTAATCAATCAAATCAAATATGAAAGAATCATCATCATAAACACAGCGATAGATAGTGGTTCGACTACGTGCCTACTCTACTCTCAGCTGATTCACCCACCCTAGAGTGTTCCGGATTAACTATGTGATGTTTTAAATTAGCTTAACCATAAACCTTCACAACCTACACAAGGTATTGTCTATATAAGACACATATATCCTACACAAGGAGGTGTCTACCCAAGACAATCATACATGTCTACACGAGACCATCAATCATACCTACACAAGGTACTATAAATCCTACACAAGGATTCTATACGTATTCTCCCGTCGGAACCCTACAAAAGGTCTTAGTGTGTTTGTGAAATACAACCTGAAAACCAATCCTACACAAGAAAGGATCTTCAGATTCTATGGACTCTAATGACTTACTTGAAAGTAGGTGAGCCCCATTTCTAGCACATGATGAAGATGATCTCCTTGATGACGAAGAATCTTCAACTCCCTTGAACCGTGACGTTGTAGATGCTCCCAATGCAAGTTATCAGAGTTGGGTCAAGGTTTTTAGGGGAATCTACTCTTAAAGAATATTGATCTTTGAGTGACAAAGAGATTCCAGTGTATTAGGCATTCAAGAGATTTCAGCGCAATGATTTGTCATTAAGTAAGTTGCTGGAAGATCCTTGAATGGTGAAGTTCATTCTCCAATCCAATCTATTAAATATTCAATGATTGTATTTAAGAAGGGGTTAAAGGATGAACTTCCATGAGAAAAAGGGTTTATGATGGTAGGTAAGCAATTACTCTCTCAGAGCTAACTCTTTTTCTCAATGCCAACTCTGAAAACAACCTTCCAAATATAAAGGCAAAAATCCCAACGGAAATAAAATGGGCAGAATCTTTCTGCATTCGATGTCATCGAATCAGGTTCAATGTCATCGAAGGCCACCTTTGATGTCATCGAGTGACAGTTCGATGATATAGGATTTTTATTGAAAATGGTTAAAAACTTGCTAGACTCTTTTCTATCTTTATTCGATGTCATTGAACGTGATTCGATGTCATCAAATCCAATTCGATTCCTCAAATTTTCCAAGTGCTTTTCCTCCAGAGTTTGCTAGACATAAATTGCTCAATTCTCAATGTCATTAAGACACCTTTGATGTCATTAAAGGTTGATGTTCGATGTCATCGAATCCAGTTCAATTCCTCAAAATTTTCTAAGTGCTTTTCCTCTAGAGTTTGCTGGACATAAATTGCTCAATTCTCGATGTCATCGAGAGACCTTCGATGTCATCAAAGGTTGATGTTCAATGTCATTGAATAGTTGTTCGAGTCATCAAATTTTCAAGTGACTTTCTGCTTAAGCTTGCTGCACATCTAAAAGTCATTCTTCGATGTCATCGAGTCACTTTCGATGTCATCGAAAGTTGGTGTTCGATGTCATCGAACAGTTGTTCATGTCATCGAATTTTCCATGAATTTTAGTTTGAGCTCGCTGGACATCTTAAGTCACTTATTCGATGTCATCTAGACACCTTCGATGTCATTGAACCTGTATGTTCGATGTCATCGAGTATTGTTCAATGACATGAAAGAAGTAGGAAACTTAACAGAATTTTCATATAATTTTCCAACTTAGTTTTCTATTACCTAATCTATAAAACATATTTTCCTTGTTGTGTTTTGAATAAATTAAAGTGTTTTTTATTGGGGATTGTATACCTAAGGTGCTTTGGTCATGGGATGTGAGGTTTAATTTACCGTTGAAGATCTTGATTGTTGAGGTTCAAATATTGCATGTTATCCCCCATTTATTTCTTGGTTTTACAAACATAATATGGCTTAATGGTATATTTTACATGTGTTTGTGTTGCAAGGTGAATTTAAGAGCTTGGAATGAAAAGAATGTTAAAAGCATGGATTTTGTGCTCAAAAGTCACCAAAGCAAAGAAAGTATCTTCGGAGACCAAGATTGAAGATTTTAAGACCCCAAGATCTAAGAAAACCAAGTAGAGAAGGAAGGAAGTCGAAAGAACAAACGTAGAAATCACAAAGACTCTGTCATCGAGTACCGTTCGATGACATCAAAGACTGTTCGATGACATCGAACACTGGTCGATGACATCGGATTTATAAGGAAAAATCGAGTTGGTTGCTTGATATATTCAGTGCTTTTCTCGATTAATCGAAGATATTTTTGATGACTCGAAGGAAGGTGCTTGACGACATTGAAGACTGCTCGATGACATCAAATTTATTGAAGAAATTGAAGTAACTCGCTAGACTATTTTGGACACATTTTCGATAACTTGATGACCTGTTCGATGGATCGAAGCTTAACTTGATGACATCAAAGGACGGTTCGATGACATAGAGACTTACGCAGCGCGAAAGAAGAAAAAGCGCGACTTCCGGATTCAAACCCCTTCGATGACATTGAAGGAATTACGCGGACTGCGTAAATTAGATCCGATTTTGTGATTATGTGGAACTTTGCTTATTGATAGGGGTTTCAAAGCACTTTTTAGGATATCTAGGGTTTGGAGGAGTAGAGAAAAAGGGCGGAGCCACTTCCCAAGAGTTCTTCTTCCATTCTCTTTAGTTTTTAATGCTTTCTTCTAGGGTTTTTTATCCAATCATGTCTATGGTTGGCTAGATCCCTTAGCTAGGGCTAAGGGGTGAAGCTTGTAGCATGATTGAGATGCTTTTCTTGTTTGATTCTTGTTATTGTTAAACTCCTTTTATTCTAGTTTGATATTTAAGGAATACTTTTAGTATTTAATGGTTTGTTGTGACTGAAATTACAATGGATCTGCAATAGCTTGAAGTATTTTCTTTTTCTATTTGGAGTTTACGAAAATAGGATATCTTGTTGTTCACCATCGTCCCTTAGGCATGGATGGGTGACGGAATCCCTTCTATCCTTCATAATTCTCCCATGTTAGTTGTTGGATCGGTATACTCTATTATCTACCATTGTCTCCTAGGCATGGTTAGGTGATGGAATCACTTCCAATCTTCATAACTTTCATCTGTTAAGAATTAGGTCAATGGAAATTCAGATCTGATCTTATTGAATATATTCTGATTAGATAGGATAGGACTCCAATTCCAATTGAGTGCCTTGAATCAAATAAGGAAACATCCTAATAGTTGCAAGTGGATCCCTGGAAACCCTAGTTCCCACCTTTGAATTTCTTTAGTTTTTCATTAAATTTCTGACAATTACTCTCTATCCTTTCATAATTTAGGTTAGATCTTCTCCTAGTTTTGATTCTAATTACTTTCAAAATAGACTCACAAGATTAGTCCTCATGGATTTGACCTCGGTCTTACCGAGATTATTACTACATCGCGACCCTGCACTTGGGGTTGTGAACAAGTTTTTGGCGCCGTTACCAGGGACTAACAACTGTGTTTTTCTGAGATTGATTAGTTTTAAAAGTAGGTTAAGATTAGGATTTTTCTACTTTCTATTTTTCTCTTTTTAGAAACTTTCTATATTCTATTTTCAGAAACTTTCCTCTTTTTTTTTTGTAAAAAAAAAAAAAAACTAGGTTGCTTTTTTAAAAACGTTCCTTTTTAGAAAATAGTTTACTTTCCTTATTTCCTTTTTAGAAACTAACTTATCTTTCTATTGTTGTTTTTAGAAACTTTCTAATTTTAGAATCTCTATTTTAGAAACTGACTTGTTTTGTTTTGTTTTGCAGGATCTTAATTTAGGAACTTCTAACTTGGTAACTTCTTTCTAATTCAAGATTTCTATTTTCCTTCTTTCTTTTAGGTTTAGGTTAGAATTTGAAATTGAGGGCTGAGAGTGTTTCATGCCCAAGTGGGTCCGTAATAACACCCGACGTCTTTTGAGTGAAAGAGCATTGGTTGAGGGGCTATCTATCTATCACAAGATTAGACACCACTCGAGATCCTCAGAATTAATTGAAGTCATGACTGTCAATCAATTGGTCAATCAACCGGGAAGACAACCTCAACTTCGGGTTGAGGAAGTCTAGGATGAGAATAAGGTGCATCAAGCACCCCTGCCTCATACTTTGCGAGACTATTTACACCAGCGGGGGTGAGTACACCCTCATGCATGGTTTTTTAAAAAAATACAGGACACATGGATATCAAGCCAGGGGTGATCCAACTCCTTCCAAAATTTCATGGGCTTGAATACGAAAATCCGTACCTACACTTGAAAGAGTTTGATGAGATTATAGCCACTCTATACTTTCCAAACGTGTCCGATGATACGGTCAGGCTGAAACTCTTTCCTTTTTCTTTGAAAGAGAAAGCTAAGACGTGGTTGCATTCACTACGTCCTCAATCTATTGGTAGATGGAATGACATGACAAGGGAGTTCATAAAGAAAAATTTCCCATACCATAAGATGAACACCCTTAGAAAGTCGATCATGAACTTCACCCAAAAGGAAGATGAAACATTCTTCCAATGTTGAGAGTGGTTCAAGGATCTTGTCAGTTCACGCCCACAACACGGTTTTGAAACGTGACACATCACGAACTTCTTCTATGATGGACTAACATCTCTCATGCGCCAATTAGTCGAGAAATGTGTAATGGGGAATTCATGAAAAAAATGTTGATGATGTGTGGAACTACTTTGATAAGCTTGCTGAAAACACACAATCATGGGACATCTCCCCAAAATCAAGCACCATGTCTAGGCTGACTCAATCCAAGGAGAGGGGTGGAATGTATCTCCTAAGAGAGGATGATGATATCAATGCTAACGAGGCTAATCTAACCAGAAAACTCAAGGCCAGGGAATTAAAAAAGGATAAGGTTAAGGAAACTGTTTACAGTATTTGTGCTTGCAACATTCACATAACTGAAAATTGTCTAACAATACCTGCCTTTCAAGAGGTACTGAATGAGCAATCCAATACCGTAAATAATTACCAAAGACCTTTCAGTGGGCCCACCTTAATACATACAATCCCAGCTGGAGAAATCATCCAAACTTAAGTTGGAGAAACGGATAAACTACTACACCTCAAGGATTCCCTAACCAAATTCCACATCAAGTGAAACCTCAGGAGGATCCAGTTTTAAGGCATCTTCAAAATCAATAGCTTTTCAATCAAGGTATGCTACAAGTCTTTCAAGACCTCACAAAGGCCATACAAGGACTTGAGACTAAAAGTGTGATTGGGAATAAAGGAAGCCTTCCAACTCAACCTCTTCCCAATCCAAAACCGCAATATGAAGTTAGCGACCCAATCTCTTCAAATCAAATGGAGCAAGCTAAATCTATCACCACTCGTAGGAGTGAGAAGACCATTGAAAAAATCATTCCGGTTGGGACTGAAAAGCCTAAGGACCCGAAAGAGGACAACAATGATAGATCTAGCCATGCCCCACAAGAATTAGAACCAGAACCTCAAGGGAAGTCAATTGCCCCATTTCCCCAACTGTTAGTTGCACCAAAATCTCTCTCTAACTCTCAGGACATTCCAGAGGTGTTAAAACAAGTGAGGGTCAATATTCCTCTACTTGATGCCGTAAAACAAATACCTTCATATCCCAAATTTCTGAAAGATTTATGTATGACCAAAAGACGGCAAAATATTCAAAAGAAAATCTTTTTAATTGAAAAAGTGAGTACCATCCTAAAGCAAGATGTGCCACAGAAATATAAATATCCTGGTAGCCTAACCGTCGCTTGTGTAATTGGAAACTACTGAATTGAGCACGCACTTCTTGACTTAGGAGCGAGTGTAAATCTGATTCCTTACTGGGTCTACGAACAGCTACGTTTGGATGAATTAAAACCACCTGAACCACATAACAACTTGTTAATCACTCAGTTCGTGTACTGAGAGGGATAATTGAGGATGTATTGGTCTAAGTTAACAAACTCTACTACCCGATAGATTTTATTGTCTTAGATACTCAGCCCATCGTGGACATGAGCATTCAAATTCCTATCATCCTTAGTCGCCCATTCCTTGCCACATCAAATGCGATCATTAATTGCAGGATTTGAGTCATGGTTTGTCTTTTGGAAATATGACATTGGAATTGAATATCTTTTTCAATATAGGGAAACAGTCAGAGGATGAGGATGATTTCCACGACATTAACATGATCGACTCTTTCATGGAAGATAGAACTCTTTTGACCTTATCCTCTGACCCTCTCGAGATGCACCTAGCCCACTCCCATGATTTTGATGATAACATGATTAGGGAGACGGGGGCCTTACTTGATACCATGCCGGTACTTGAAGTTAACCGGTGGAGGCCACAATTTGAAGAATTACCCCAAATTGATGTAATGCCTCTACCGTCTAACCACAAGGTACCGAAGCTTGACCTAAAACCTTTGCCCTCTGATTTGAAATATGCCTATTTAGGTCAAGACGAGACATACCCGATGGTGATTTCTTCCCACCTTGAGCAAGAACAGGAGAGTATGCTCATCTTTACTCTCATTGAGCATAAAGGAGCCCTTGGATGGTCGATTGCGGACCTCAAGGGAATCGACCCTTCGATTTGTACTCACTGCATTTATTTAGAAGATAATGCGAAGACCTCCCGGCAACTACAACGTAGATTAAATCCAAACATGAAGGAAGTAGTTAAGGCCGAGGTTCTTGAAAGTGTCATGGTTTGTCAATTAGCGTGAGTGTTGAGTCAGTTAGACTACAGAGCCTGATAGGAAGATCATTTCAAGCGTCTGCCTCAACCGGATGTGTGCAAGCTCGCCATAGGTAAATCTGAGCCTCACATCCCTTATCCCAAATCACTAGGTATACTAAAACCCTTAAGAAATGTTAGAATATCATAGGATTTTTAGGGTAAGAAAACTTTTTCAAATAGAAAAATTCTCTAAGTTTTCTTGCCTTGTCGATTTTATCGATACACATCTCGATATGATCGACCTGCATTGTTGAGTCCTCGATGCTCCATCGATACCATCGAAAAGAGGACCAAATATGTCTAGCAACCTTATACGTATCTGGACAGAATTATCGGTGTATCGATACACCTATCGATATCATCGATAGTCAAATTTCGAGTCTATCGGAAGTGACTCGATAGTATCGGCAGGCAGATTTCCAACGCCCCTATTTTTTCTTAAAGATATCATATAAGCATCGATATATCGAAGCCTCCTCGATACTATCAAAATTCAAACCTCGATGATATCGGTAGGCCTTCAATGATATCGGTCCTGGGCGCCAAGTTCTCCAGCAAAATATTTCAGGGTGATTTATCTAAGATCAGAGGTCACACGATAGAATCGATATTTAAATATCGATGATATCGATGTCGTATCGATTGCATCGAACATGGACATAAACTGTCCAGCAAGCTTTATGAAAAATCCTTTTTGATTTATCGATGCATCGACACAGCTATCGATATCATCGACATCCAAATTCTGATGATCTTGAAGGTCCCTCGATCACTCGTGAAAACTTGAAATATTTCAAGTCAAGTCTCTCTTGTTTTTCAAGTGTCGATGGATCGAACCTCTCATCGATGAAATCGGAGTTCGAAATCCGATGACATCGACAATCGTTTCGATTCATCGACCAGCTGGCAATAGGTTTCAAAAGCATATGACATTGAGTTCGAGTCATCGAGCGGACCATCGATGTTATCAAGAGTATACGCTCGATGATATCGAACCTGCTCAATGATATCAAACTCTGTCATAAATGTGACCGTTTTATATCCGTTGAAACCTTTTGCCTATATATAGAGGACTTGTCTATTGTTGCTGTGAGAGAAAGTACACCGAGCTTTTGAGTGTTTAACCTTAGATCTTATACCCAATCCAAGGGAGTTCATCCTCCAATCCACCCTCACCATTGATATTCAATAGAGTGGATTGGGGAATGAACTTCAGCATTCAAGGATCCTCCGGTTACCACCTTAATGACAAATCATTAAGTTGGGATGCCTTGAATTCTTAGATGATTGAAATCGCTCTATCTTCCATATAGGAAAATCTTTTGAGAGTAGGATTTCATCATAACCTTGACCCAACCCATCGTCGTGCATTGGTACATCTTTTGTATTGCGGATCAAGGAGACTGAAGACTCTTCATTAATAAAGGAGGAGATCTTCGTCAACGTGCTTAATGGGACTCATCCACTTATCTGTAAGTATCTAGAGTCCATAGGACAATTGTGATCATTCCTTTTTAGTATTGGGTCGTAGGTGTTTCTCACCCCTTCAAGCCCTCGTAAGAGGCCTCCAGCGGGAGTTTACGTGGCGGATGCGTTGTGTGGACCCTTGCTCTGTGGAGAGCATAAACATCTGGCTGATGGTGAACCAGTCAAAACCTTAGGTTTGAGGTGAACCGCTGTGAAACCTCGGGTTTGAGGTGAACCATGTAGAAACCTCCATTAGGGTCTTATGGAAGATCCTTGGCCAGTGTGCCTAAAAGTGGGTGCGTTGTCTTGACCCTTGCTCATGAGAGCATAAACAGTCAACCTCAATGTAGGTTGTAAAGGTTGAAGGTGAACCTGATTTAAAACCTTAGGTTTGAGGTGAACCGCTGTGAAACCTCTTTAGTAAAATCCAGCACACTCAAGGGTTGAGTGCGTCTGCCAGGAGTGGATCATATAATCTAGAACCTCTATTTGCAGTCATAGATTGGTTACCAGTACTCGACTTTGGAGGATCATATCAGCTTGAACAAACTTACCATTTCTTTACTGCCTGTCATTCTCTGACATCTAATCCTCCATCCATCTTCGTAACTGTAGATGGTGATGATGTGTTGATTACTCCAGGGTCTGTTGTAGGGATATTCAATCTTATCTTATCTCCTGTAGGAATCCCTGATATGGACATGAAAAATCCTGAAGTGCGGTCCGAGGTCACCAAATTCCTCTGCCATAATCGTGATGTCAGTGGCACCAAGGGAATACCCTAAAAGTCAAGTTCATGGAACCATGTTATCGAGTCCTACAAGGTATTCTTGCTTCGAACATTTACTCTAGAGGCTCCAACAGAGCTGACCTCACGGGCTTCATGACTATGATAATCTATTCAATCGCCGCTGGGGTCAAGATCTGTCTACCTACCCTAATTGTGTATCATTTGGTGTACGTTTTTCATAGGGCAAGGGACATTCTCCTACCATATCCCTGGATCATCAATACAATCTGTAATGTAATAGGGTTCCCAACTACAAATGATCCTGAACTTCCTCTCCAAACCTTCAATAAAAGCAACATCCGAAGGATCGATTTGAGGTTTCACAAATACCCTGAGGAGCCCCTAGAGGAAGGCATTCAAGTTGAGGGAGAAGGTAGGGCTGGCAACACTCCTATGGGAGGGACTGAGATAACCGGAGAAGAAGCTTTTGAACCTCAACATGCTCCATCAACATCAACACCTGGGCATGTAAAGAGATTTAAGGTCCATCAAGATAGGATTGGCGCTATTCAGCATGATGTCTCTCAACTTAGGGAGTCAATGAACGAGAGGCTTACTGTCCTGGAACAGATGGTGCAAGGTGTGCAGCAGACCGTCCAACAGTTGGTGGATCTGATGACCTACCGCCAGGATGACACGGTACCATCCCACTCTACTCCATGATGCTGATCACTGCTTGTTATCACATACACTTCACTCTTATTTCTGTGTATGAATATTAGTATCTTTTTGAATGTTCTACGCCTTCATGGGAGTATATGATAACTAACTAATCTGGAGAATCTGACATTTTTTTTGGTATAGTAATTGTATATGCCCATGGTTGGGCTGAAAATTTTTTCTTTTAGTTTAGTTTTGTTGGGATAAACTGATAATTCTACTGTTGTCTATGGCAGTATGTGCTTTCGATAGTTGAATATTTTGGTAATGGCTGAGTATCATTCTTATCTTTACTACCATGATTATGATTTAAGCTCCCCTGGTTTGTCTGATGTGGAATACATGTGATGCTTTTACTGAATATTCTAACTGCTACATCACTGCTCTATTTCTATCTGCTATGCATATATATTCACTGAAAATGATGTCTGATTCAACAACTGTTTGACCATTATACATCTATCTATCATATGCATACCCCTCTGAATGATGGTTCTCCAAGCTTCAGTCAATATCAACTGCTTCAGTCATTACAAACTGTTATATCTTTGTCAATGACTGACAAAAAGGGGGAGAACAGTCCAAACACCCCGTACGGAAAATTGAATATATGCTTGGATGATGTTGCAGGTATTAGGGGGAGCAGCTGCACCAAGCGAGGGGGAGCTTATAGTTAGGGGGAGTAGATACTGGGCTATGTACATGGGTTCAATAGAAATTGTAAAATTGTGTAAAATGCATGTACACACAATTTAGGATGTGTTTGTCCAGTACTCTAGGGTGTTTTGGGATTTTGTCACGTAATTAACAAAGGGGGATATTGAAAGTGCCCTAGTTTGTCAATTAGCGTGAGTGTTGAGTCAGTTAGACTACAGAGCCTGATAGGAAGATCATTTCAAGCGTCTGCCTCAACCAGATGTGTACAAGCTCGTCACAGGTAAATCTGAGCCTCACATCCCTTGTCCCAAATCACCAGGTATACTAAAACCCTTAAGAAATGTTAGAATATCATAGGGTTTTTAGGGTAAGAAAACTTTTTTAAATAGGAAAATTCTCTAAGCTTTCTAGCCCTGTCGATTTTATCGATACACATCTCGATATGATCGACGTGAGCTGTCGATTCCTCGATGCTCCATCGATACCATCGAAAAGAGGACCAAATATGTCTAGCAACCTTATACATATTTGGATAGAATTATCGATGTATCGATACACCAATCGATATCATCAATATTCAAATTTCGAGTCTATCAGAAGTGACTCGATAGTATCGACAGGCAAATTTCTGGCGCCCCTTTTTTTTCTTAAAGATATCATATAAGCATCGATATATCGAAGTCTCCTCGATACCATCGAATTTCAAACCTCAATGATATCGGTCGGCCTTCGATGATATTGGTCCTGGGCGCCAAGTTCTCCAGCAAAATATTTTAGGGTGATTTATCTATAATCGGGGGTCACTCGATAGAATCGATATTTAAATATCGATGATATCGATGTCGTATTGATTGCATCGAACATGGACATAAACTGTCCAGCAAGCTTTATGAAAAATCTTTTTGATTTATCGATGCATCGACACAGCTATCGATATCATCGACATCCAAATTCTGATGATCTTGAAGGTCCCTCGATCACTTGTGAAAACCTGAAATATTTCAAGTCTCTCTTATTTTTCAAGTGTCGATGGATCGAACCTCTCATCGATGGAATCAGAGTTCGAAATTCGATGACATCGACAATCGTTTCGATTCATCGACCAGCTGGCAATAGGTTTCAAAAGCGTATAACATTAAGTTCGAGTCATCGAGCGGACCATTAATGCTATCGAGAGTATACGCTCGATGATATCGAACTCTGTCATAAATGTGACCATTTTATATCCGTTGAAACCTTTTGCCTATATATAGAGGACTTATTTATTATTGTTGTGAGAGAAAGTAGAGAGAACTTTTGAGTATTTAACCTTAGATCTTATACCCAAAGCCCTTTCTCTCAAGGGAATTCATCCTCCAATCCACCCTCACCATTGATATTCAATAGAGTGGATTGGGGAATGAACTTAAGCATTCAAGGATCCTCCAGCTACCACCTTAATGGCAAATCATTAAGCTAGGATGACTTGAATTCTTAGATGATTGAAATCGCTCTATCTTCCATATAGGAAAATCTTTTGAGAGTAGGATTTCATCATAACCTTGACCCAACCCGTCGTCGTGCATTGGTACATCTTTCGTGTTGCCGATCAAGGAGACTGAAGACTCTTCATCAACAAAGGAGGAGATCTTCGTTAACGTGCTTAATGGGACTCATCCACTTATCTGTAAGTATCTAGAGTCCATAGGACAATTGTGATCATTCCTTTTTAGTATTGGGTCTTAGGTGTTTCTCACCCCTTCAAGCCCTCGTAAGAGGCCTCTGGCAAGAGTGTACGTGGCGGATGCGTTGTGTGGACCCTTACTCTGTGGAGAGCATAAACATCTGGTTGAGTCAAAACCTTAGGTTTGAGGTGAACCGCTGTGAAACCTCGGGTTTGAGGTGAACCAAGTAGAAACCTCCGTTAGGGTCTTATAGAAGATCCTTGGCCAGTGTGCCTAAAAGTGGGTGCATTGTGTTAAACCTTGCTCGTGAGAGCATAAACAGTCAGCCTCACTGTAGGTTGTAAAGGTTGAAGGTGAACCTGATTTAAAACCTTAGGTTTTAGTTGAACCGCTATGAAACCTCCTTAGTAAAATTCAGTACACTCAAGGGTTGTGTGCGTCTACCGGGAGTAAAGTAGACTGATCATCGAACCACTATAAAAATGACTGTGTTTGAGATTGCTATTTTTCTGAATGTGTGATTTACTTTAATATTTTCATATCTAAATATCTAAGATCACACCTCACACACAAACACAGTCATATCCATCATAAACTAGTTTACTTACTGTTCACTTATTAAATAGTTTGTGATTATTCACTTATTAAATAGTTTGTGATTGGATCCTCTACCAGGCTTGGAAGCCAGTAGAGTTATTTTTGAGTAATCCTAATATGAGCTTGTTGTTAGGATTAGTGCAATAGGATTTTAAATAAATCATTAAAAGCTTTAAAAGTCCTATTCACCCCCCTCTAGGACATTTTGGCATATCCCTATTTCAACTAAAGCGGTCTTCACCGTTATTTCAATTCTTAAGCTATTGGATGTGAGTATCATATACTCTATATCTGATAGCCAATGGGTGAGTCCAACTCAGGTAGTTCCTAGGAAGTCTGAAATCACCATCGTAGCCAATGTCAATAATGAACTCGTGCCAACTAGAATCACTACTGGTTGAAGAATGTGCATTGACTACAGGAAGTTGAATATCGTTATAAGGAAAGACCACTTCCCTTTGCCCTTCATCGATTTAATTTTGAAAAGGTTGGCTGGTCATTCCTATTACTGTTTCCTTGACAGATATTCGGGCTATAATCAGATCGAGATAGCCCATGAAGACCAATAAACGACCACATTTACATGTCCTTTTAGCACCTTTGCTTACTAAGGATGTCATTCAGACTATGTAATGCCCCGCCACCTTTCAACGATGTACGATGAGTATTTTTTCTGAAATGGTGGGGCAATATCTAGAGGTCTTCATGGACGGCTTCTCGGTCTTTAGTCCATCTTTCAGTGATTGCTTAGAAAGTCTTAAATGTGTGTTGAAAAGATGTGAAGAAAAGAATTTGGTACTCAATTGGGAGAAGTATCATTTCATGGTTCATAAGGGAATTGTTCTTTGACACATCATCAAAGGGAAAAGGAGGCTCAAAGCACATGCCCACCTTATGAACGTGATTCAGAAAGAAGGCGAGCTTCTGATGGACTACATTAAGCGCTTCAATCTGGAAGCATTGTAAGTTTGGAAACATTCAGATGAGGCCACCCTGAGTGTTATCATGAGCGGGCTAAGGGATAAGTCATTCCTCTTCTCTCTAGATAAGAATCCACCTACCACGATGGCCGAGTTTATGAACTGATCGCAAAAGTATGCTAATGCCAAGGAGTCCCGAATCTTATGAGATGCCGCCCAAAGCAAAAACCCTCTAGCTAAGGAGGAGACGAAGGCAGAGCCCAGTTCAACCAATAAGAAGAGAAAGGATGATCGATCTCGAGAGGACCGCAAGTCAAACAAACGACCCAACTGTAAGTTCAAAACTTACACACCTCTCAACAAGACGCCAGTATTGGAGCATAAAAATAATGAAGAAAGATTGAAAGGGGTAGAAGATCAGAAATTAAACATGAAGTGAAGAAATGAGAAAGAAAGAAGAAGATTAAGCATCTTGTTCAGTAGTTGCGCGGGTCGCGCAACCAGTAGTTGGTTGCGGGGACCATGCAAACAACCTAATTCATTATACGGGCCACGCAATGGATTTCCTCCATTGTACGGGTCATGCAACTGACTTCCCTGTTGAGCGAGTCATGCATCCAAGATTAGATATAGATTATTATGGACGGTCAGATCTGATGCAAGGTTGGCCCCATGGCACAAAGATCAAGGGTTCGCACGTGTGGAGGCCTATAAATACCCCACTCCCCCTCTCATTTGAGAGAGAGAAGAATTTTGAAATAGGAGCAGAGCTCTAAAGGAAGACTGAAAGTAAGAAGGGGAAGCAGTCGTTGGTTGCACGGGCCACGCAATCAACAACTTGTTGCGCAGGTCGCGCAACTAGGTCATTATATGATCAGTTACAAAAAGGGCCAAAGTCTGCCGAAATCGTCCAGTTCGATCTTCGTCGCTCCAATCTCTCCTTTGGCACAAGGGACAAGCCCAAAAGGGAAAAATAGAATGATTAAATCAGCACAACATTCCTCCTAAGGAGATGACCAAAGCATAAGTCGAAATGCTATCAAATTCGAGATTCGACATTCGAACTTTATCAATTTCAATTCATGCATTTCTAATGATCTGTCTAAGAATCAAGGGATATTAGAGGATGTAAATGAATTCAGCACTATTAATACAATGATTGTTTTGCATATTCTTTTTTTGTTATGTTCTAATAAGATAATTTCCCCCAAATCGAATGCATTTGTTTCTTGTTTGAAACAAAATGGCGACTTTACTGGGGATTCTTTATTTATCTTATTCGATATCAACATTGAGAGTATTATAGAACTTTCGTTGTAGTTTGGCATCTTTCGACACCAAAATGGCGACTCTCAGTGGGAACATCCTCCCCTTCATCTCTAAGATAGATTATTTGATTCTTCAAGTACTAACTATAATTTAATTCTATGTTTTATATTTGAAGGGAACAAACTGTAAATTACGACCAATGGCAATTTCTGTAAGGAAGTTGAACTTCTATTTCATTGTGACCGGATTCGTGGTGGAGTATGTGTCGAACCAACCTCCGAAACATAGGGCTCAACCTCCTATAAGAATAAATAACTCAACCCGAGCAATAACTGGAGTTGTATCTGCTTCACCTCAAGCACAAGAAGGTGATAAAGACTGGACTATTGTGATGTCTCGCGGGACGAGAGCAAGGAATACAAGAAGCCTCAGAATGAATCCACCTTCACCAAGAGTTAAAGGGACGATAACACGTAATGCTGCTAGGAGGAATCATGAATTCGCCCCTCCTGCGATATATCCCGAGCGAACAGTTCCATAATTAACATCGCAAGACTTCTCGACTTTGGTTGCCCCAAGAGTCAGATGGATAAAAGAGCAAAAAGGTAAGGCATTACTAGTAAGTTCACTGGTGTGTGTATCGCGCCCCAATCAATCAATGGCAACGGAGGCACAGAGAAGTCGAATGAAACTCCATCTTCCCCTCTCTTCGTAAGTCCTATTACGTCGACGTATTCCCATCCCACTCTGACTATAGCTTCATCGAAGAGTGGAGAAGCCAAGTACATATGGCCGGAATGAACCAGGAGAATATGCGAACTATGGAGGACCGTATAAATGAAATGGCGGAAGTGCAGAGAGCACCAATGGAAGAGTGCAGGAATCTCAGAGAAGCCTTAGTGACCCTCACACACAATGTAGCTTAGATAGCGGCTCCCCCGATGATGGGCACAATGAATGGGCAAGAAAACCAGCCCAAAAGCTTTTCAACCACCAATGGTAGGGTCACTGGGTCTGTCCCAGCAGCAAGAAACATGACACAAGACGAGGTGAGATAAGTCGTCGAGGAAGTTGTCGGAGTAGAGAGGGAGCGTGAGAATACTGGCCGTTTCAAATACCGAACACTGTATCCAAGAGAAGTAGAAGATATCCCGTTACCAGCCAACTTCAAACATCCAGATTTTCATAAGTTTAATGGAGAAGGGTCACCGAAGGAGCATTTAATGTACTTTATTACTAGTATGGGGAATTTTTCTACAATACTGCAGTATTGCTTGTGGTTGTTTGGATATCTCTGACAAACAAAGCATTTTGATGATATTCCAGCCTGGCCCCAGGGTTGATACGGACTTGGGAACAAATGCAGGATGCTTTCATGTCAAACTTCTTCTCTTCAGATCGTGATGTCAGTATTACGAAATTGGCTTCTATATGACAGAGAGAGGGGGAACCGGTAGAGAAGTTTATGGATAGATGGAAGACATTGGGGGCTTTGCGCAGACAGTTGCCGGACGAAAAGGAACCGGTCAAAATGTGTCTAAATTACATGAAAACGGGAATCGTGTTCGGACTCACCAGTGCTGGTATCAGGACTTTCCGTGACCTAGCAACTAAGGCTCATGCTTTAGAACTGATGACTCGGAAGATGCCAGCTTTTCACTATGAGACAGCTAAGAGAGGACCTAGTAGGATGGCTGCAAATACCGTCGATCGTGAAAAGAGAAGCTAAGATGCAAGATATTCGAGAGATAAAAGGTCGGAACGGAAAGAAAAAATGAACCAGCCAAGGAATAGATGCAGTGAAAAAAGGCCTAGAACGCTCAATTCTCGAGAAGGGTTTGCGTTCGATAGGGAAGACATTGTCCCTATGATGAACCAATTGCTAAAAGCACCCAAGCACCCTGAAGACATGACAAGAACAAGAGAGAGAGATTTTTACCGATATCATCGCCTGGTGGGACATCCGAGGGAAAATTGTTATACGTTGAAATGTATAACACAACGGATGATAGACAGAGGTGAAATAGTGATCGGAAAAGAAAAAGAAAGGGATGTAATGGCAACAGTGAATATGTTGACAATCCGGGAAAAGACCCAAGAAAAGAAAGAGAAACAAGACCGTAAGACGACAAAAAAGGTGGTGGTGATTACGCTATGATCAGGAAAGAAGATAACAAGCTCTACGAAGTAGAAAACAGGAATTATAAGAAAGGAAGTTCTTGAAAGACAGATGATAATGACAAGAAAGAAGAGAAGAACGAGGCAGTAAAAGTGACTTACGATGTGGTAAGTCATTTGAAGGGCATACCGCTCAATTAAGCGTCTATGATGTGCTTAAGTTGTCAAAGGAATTTCGACAAAGCTTGGTTCGAGCGTTGTCCAATCATGATGTCAGAGAAACCTTGCTAGCAAAGATGGAACACAAAGAATATAAAGAGCAAGAAGATTGACTACCAGTCATTTCCTTCTCCGATGATGATTTGATCTGCGATGCAAGGCATAACAAGGCGCTAATGATAGAAGGCCATATCCATGGCAAAAAGGTTAAACGGGTTATGCTTGATAATGGGTCTAAAGTAAACCTCTTACTACTCTCAATGTTGAGTAAACTGGGTTATCGTCATTCTGATCTACGCCTTAGTGGAATGATGATACAGGGCTTCAATCAAGATGGGCAACATGCACTCGGTAAAATTACAGTGACGTTGGAGATAGGAGAGCTAACTACTGATGTTGTGTGCAACATTATAAATGCCGTGACGACATACAATCTTCTCCTAGGAAGGCCATGGATACATCAGTATGGCATTGTATCTACTCTGCATTAATGCTTCAAATACTGTAAAGATGGAGTATAGTATAAAGTAATGGCTGATGCGAAGCCCTATACAGAAGCTAAGGCCTTCTTTACATATGTCAGTTATTATAAGGGGTTCACTAAAGAAGAAAGAAAGAGTGATGAAAATAAAGTTCTGAAGGACATTCAAGTAAAAGTGATGAAAGAAAATACAGAAAAGGCAGAATCATCCAGAGCTGTAGAAATAAAGAAAAAATTCTATTTTGTGCTGAAACATCTGAGACTGCTAGGGCAGCTGCCGTTAACTCTATTATCACTTGAACAGTTGAAAATTTTATAGTCCAATTATACAGTGTCATTGCCATATGCTGAAAGAAATAAGCCATTTTCGGCTATTCCGAGAAGGTTTCAGTCAGGGCCAGCACAAAGTACCAGGAACCAATAGAATTCTACGCCCCAACAGAAGCAAATATAGGGGAAGAGGCCAAGAACAATGTGTATTGTGGTGAGTTAACACCGCAGGATCTTAAAAAATATAGCCCGGCAAGTAAGAAGATAATGAAAAATATGGGTTTCGATTATGATGAACCCACTGGCCTAAATCATGGGAGAGGAATTCAGATTCCTATTGAGGTTGGTCATGAAAAACGAGGAAGATTTCAAGGATTGGGGGCTAAATCATCGGTGAACATGGTTATAACTGAGCAGTTATCAGAAGAAGATCCTAAAATAATTGAGCATCCTGAAATGGCCCCAAAGCAAATGGAAGACGGGGGGTAGCTAACACTAGACAATTTGTGAGAAGTAAACTTCGGTACAGAAGAAGAGTCAAGGAACACATTCATCAGTACCAGTCTTTCTGACCAAGAAGCTGAGAAATATGTTCAACTTCTCAAAGAAAATAGGGACATCTTCACTCGGACAAATGCAGAGATGTCAGGGATGGAGCCGTCAATACCAATGCACCGGTTGAATATTTCTAAGAAGAAAAGGCCGGCTAAACAAGCACAAAGGCGATTTCACCCGAACTTGGTTCCCCTGATAGAAGAAGAAGTGAACAAGCTGATAAAAGTTGGGTTTACTAGGGAGGTCAAATATCCCAAGTGGATATCGAACATTATCCCAGTAAAAAAGAAAAATGGACAAGTCAGAGTGTGCGTTGACTTCAAGAATTTGAATGAAGCCTGTCCGAAAGATGATTTTCCTCTCCCGATAACTGAATTGTTAATTGACAGTACAACTCAGTATGCTATGATGTCCTTCATGGATGGTTATGTGGGTTATAATCAAATTAGAATGGCACCTGAAGATGAAGAAGCAACAGCGTTTAGAACTTCGGTTGGGATTTATTGTTATAAAGCTATGCCATTTGGTCTCAAAAATGTTAGGGCGACATATCAGAGGGCAATGCAGAATATCTTCCAAGACATGATGCACAAATATGTTGAGTATTATGTTGATAACTTGGTGGTCAGGTCAGGTAATCATCAAGAGCATCGTGAACATTTGGCATCGGTCTTCCATCGACTCAGAAAGAAACAGCTGAAAATGAATCCAGCTAAATGCGCATTTGGGGTTTCTTCAGGAAAATTCCTTAGTTTTGTTATCAGGCACAGGGGCATTGAGATCAATCCAGGGAAAGTTAAAGTCATTCAAAATATGATGCCACCGAAGACATTAAAAGAATCGAAAAGTTTGCAAAGAAAATTGACGTACATTCACCGTTTCATTTCAAATATAGCAGAGAGATGTCAGTCGTTTTCTCATTTAATGAAGACAGGTATAGAGTTTGTATAGGACCAAGCCTGTCAGAATGCGTTCGATTCGATAAAGGAATTGCTGAAACAGCCACCGGTATTGATAGCTCCAATAAAAGGGAAGCTGTTTATTTTGTACATATCCGCAGCTGAGAATTCTTTAGGAGCTCTGTTGGCACAGATGAATGAATCTAGGAAAGAGACCACTCTTTATTATTTAGCAAAACTCTAATGGGCGCGGAATGCAACTACTCTCCAATTGAGAAAGAATGTCTAGCACTGATATTTACGGTGCAGAAATTAAGACATTATGTCTCTCCCATGACATAACTTTGATCTCAAGAGCAGATCCGATAAAATTTCTGATGACAAGACCGATGTTATCTGGGAGATTGGCCAAATGGATGCTGTTACTTTCAGAATATACTATTACATATGAGCCAGCAAAAGCGGTAAAGGGGCAAGCAGTGGCGGGCTTCCTTGCAGCACACCCCATAGCAGAGTGCGAGACCATTAGTGATGAGTTTCCTGATGAACAGGTTATGTTGGCCAAGTCGCAAAGCCCATGGCAAATGTATTTCGATGGTGCTTCTCGAGCGTTAGGAGCAGGGGCAGGAGTTATTTTCAACACACCCCAGGGTGACTTGTTACCTTACTCCTTCACATTGGGACCACATGTACAAACAATGAAGCCGAATATAAAGCTCTCATCATCAGAATGGAAATTACTCAAGAAATGAAGATAAAGACGCTGCATATTTTCGGGGATTCTAAGTTGATCATAAATCAATTTACGACTGAATTCGAGATAAGAAAATAAGAGCTCTTGCCATACTGCTGAAAAGCACAGCAGTTACTGGAGCAGTTCTGTCATGTCGAAATCAAGCATATACCGCTGTCTGAAAATGCAAAAGCAGATGCTTTGGCCAGCCTGGCAGTGGCTCTGTCCTGCCCAAATCGAAGCCCTCTCCAAGTGACTATAGAAGAAAGGAGATTTTTACCTTCTTTAGAAGTTATTGATGAAATTGTTGAGGCACTTCCTATATTGTGTTTGGAGATAACAACAGGTGATTGGCGTCAGCCTTTCATAAATTATCTTAAATATGATATCTTGCCAGAAGACAGACAGCAAATCAAGCAAAGATCAAGCAGATTCATCATATGTAGTGAAGTACTGTATAGAAAATCTTACAATGGGATACTACTACATTACCTAGATGAACGAGAAGCAGGCCAGATGTTGCGAGAGGCGTACTCTGGAGAATGTGGGGGACACCAAGCTGGCCAAAATTTATTTCATCGGATACATCGAATGGGGTATTATTGGCCTACCATGTTCAAAGATGCTATAGATTATGCGAAGCGGTGTCACGAATGTCAAACTCATGGAGACGTTATACACATTTCTCTAGAAGACCTACATCAGTCGATCACCTCTTGGCCTTTCTCTGCCTGGGGACTTGACATTATTGGTCTTATAAATCCGCCTTCGTAAAAAGGAAAACAGTATATTTTGGTAGCGATAGATTATTTCTCCAAATAGACAGAAGCAATTGCACTGCTCAGTACCAAAGAGAAAGATGTGGTCAATTTCATCCGGCACACAAAATATACCGCCATGAAATTCTGAAGAAAATTGTCACAGATAATGGCACTCCTTTCAAAAACAGAGGCATGGAAAAGCTATGTAAGAAATTCGGCATTCATCATTTATTTTCAACACCTTACTTTCCATTGACCAATGGATTAGCAGAGGCATTTAATAAAACGTTAGTCAAGATATTGAAGAAAACAGTGACAGAAAATAAGCATGATTGGGACGAAAGATTGCAAGAAGCATTGTGGGCATACAAAACTACCCACTGGACAGCAATAAGAGTTACACCGTATTCATTGGTTTATGGTGTAGAAGCGGTGATCTCGATTGAAATATAAGTAGCATCACTCAGAGTGACAATACATCAGTCAATTACAGATGATGAAAATGCATATATAAGGCTAAAGGAGCTGGATTTGCTCGATGAGAAACGCCTGGCAGCCCAACAGCGATTGCAATCGTATCAAGCAAGGATAGGCCGCCTTTGATAAACGGGTCAAGTATCGCTCTTTCAAAAAAGGGGATATGGTACTGATGTTGAAAAGATCGATAGTGGTCACCCACAGAACAGGGGGCAAATTTGAACTCAAATGGGATGGGTCGTACATAATAAAAGATGTATACTCTAATGAAGCGTATAGAGTCGTAGATTAAGATAGACAAGGTATCAGTATACCGGTCAATGCTCGCTTCATCAAAAGATATCATCCCTAAAGATACTACTGATTTTGATCTAGAATATTATCAGAATAATGTTTCTGCATCAAAAGGGGGCAAGAATAAACAAGGCCATGGTTATGTACTGTCAAATGAATGAATAAAGAAAAAATTTGCGAGTGCATCAAGACTATGTACCAACAAGTGTTACAAAAGGAAATTGACCATCGTTATCATCATCAATCGAGCTCTATAAAATTTTATTGAAATTGGTATTGTCACCAAGCTGATATATTGTGAACAACACATATGAATATCATTGAAGATATTAGCAGAAGTGATGTATCAATCTCAATCAGAGATATCTATCATTCCTGCAACAACGATGGCCATCTATCATTATCTTTCAAGGCAGCCTAGTCAAGCCCCTGAAAAAATGGCTAGCTACGCATAAGACCTATCATTTTTGCCATTTGGGCAGCAGTGAGAAGCTAGCGACCTTAAAAAGCCCGTGAAGGCCATCATATACATACCCATGCGGGCAGCGGACGGAGCCAAGCGACTAAAAGCCCTAAAAGGCCAAAAACTCCTCAACGGCCAGTCATGCGTAAGACCAATGCCGCCTGTATAGCTTTCCACAACATCATGGGGAACGAATGAAAATGCACTCCCATGAATGGCTCCAACCTTGTAGGCGAAGAAAACGCGGGCTGCAGTGTGAACTCTTTGGCTATGTACATAAATATGCTAACCAGGCGTAAGACCCCCTAGATCTCTGGCTTGATTTCAGTATTAACTCATGAGGAAGGGCCTAAACTTACTCATTTATGGACTGGCGGCCCTAGATTTGGTACCCCAAAGGTCGCCTTTGGCGCCCCGTGAACTCTAGAGAGTTATTGCGGCCAACCCTGTGCGTAAATCCAGCCGAGTTCACGGCCCCGGTAGCTTCACTAGGCGCCTTTGATGGATCGCGGTTTGTGAACTCACTAAGCTATGAAAAGTCTAATGAACTCCTAAGAGTTACAACGACTATCACGTGAGACCTGACTCCACTACTCAAGAGTCTAAAAAACTGCGTGGCTCCACTACTCAAGAGGATAAACTGTGTGTGATTATCTGACTAAACTAAACCTTAGCACCGCCAATTAAGAGAGGAATCATATAAGAAATACCTTACTAACAAGTCATAAGAGAATATAAATTTTTTTTTAAAAAAAAAAAAGAAGAAGAAGAAGAAGAAGAAGAAGAGGCATAACACATCAATCAGAGCATCGTATAAACAAGACAAGAACACCATTATCAAGAATATCATGAAAAATTTGTATAATTTGCATTTCTAAATAGTACTTGTAGTGACAAAAGAGAAAATATCAAAGTTTTACATATCATAGTTCTCCTATAATGCTTAACGCTGCTAAGTATTGTTGCAAATTTTCTTGAAGATTAACTTGTGTAGGCGCATGTTCCAGTCTGGCATTTGAAATAATTCTGGAAGGATCTAGGATACCAGCTATCTTTTCTTCCATGGAAGCAATTAGTTCTTCATTCTTGGCCAATTCAGATCTTTTAGCATCCACGAAATGAAGACTACATTTCATCTTTTCCTGTACTCTTTCAATGTTCAGATCTTCATCCAGACTCTGCTTCTCCAACTGAGCGATTTCTTACTTCAAAAGAGTAATACGATTCTGAATAGTTGTCTTGTTATCAGCAAAAGTCTTCAGGTGCTCTCGCAAAGATAGTTGTTCTTGGTCGTGACTGAAATAGCGGTGAAGACCGCTTGACTAGAAGTTGGATTATGCCAATTTGTCCTAGAGGGGGGTGAATAGGATTTTTTAAAGATTTATGAGTTACTTAAAAATCCTATCACACTAATCCTATCATGTATACAATTTTCAGGATTACTCAAATGTAACTCTACTGGCTTCCAAGCCAAGTAGAGGATCCAATCACAAACTATTCAAGATATATTAATATGCAACTTAGTCTATGTTGGATGTGACTATGTGTGTGTGTGAGAGATGTGATCAGATATATGAATATGAATATATTGACATGAATCACACATAGATAAAAGCAATCACAAACACAGTCATTTTATAGTGGTTCGACGATAAGTCTACTCCACTCCCGGCTGCCGCACTCAACTCTTGAGTGTACCGGAATTCACTAAGGAGGTTTCCCAGGGTTCACCTCAAACCTAAGGTTTTAAATCAGGTTCACCTTCAACCTTTACAGAGGTTTTACGCGGTTCACATCAAACCCAGAGTTTTGCTGGTTCACTCTTAACCAGATGTTTGTGCTCTCTATAGAGCAAGGGTCCACTCTATGCACCCATAGTGTACACTCCCGACGGAGGCCTCCTACGAGGGCTTCAAAGGGTGAGAACCACTTAAGACCCAATCCTAGAAAAGAATGATTACAAGTGTCCTCTTGGACTCTAGATACTTACAGATAAGCTGATGAGTCCCGCTAAGCACAACGCCGAAGATCTCCTCCTCCTTGTTGACGAAGAGTCTTCTGCTCCATTGATCCACAACACAAAAGATATACCAAGACTAGGCTTAAGGTCGGGTCAAGGTTAAGATAGAATCCTACCCTCTAAAGATTTTCCTATGAGGAAGGTAGAGTAGTTCCAATCTTATGCATTCAAGGCATCCCAACAATATGATTTGCCATTAAGGTAGTAGCTGGAGGATCCTTGAATGCGGAAGTTCATTCCCCAATCCACTCTAATCAATATCAATGGTGAGGGTGGATTAGAGGATGGACTCCCTCGAGAGAAAGGGCTTTAGGTATAGGATATAAGTTAAAACACTCAAAAGCTCTCTCTGCTTTCTTTCACAGCAACAAAAGACAAGTCCTCTATAAATAGGCAAAAAGTTCCAACGGATATAAAACGGTCACATTTATGACAGAGTTCGATATCATTGAGCAGGTTCGATATCATCGAGCGTATACTCTCGATAGCATCGATGGTCTGCTCGATGACTCGGACTTGATGTCATGTGCTTTTAAAACTCTTTGCCAATTGGTCGATGAATCAAGCCATTATCGATGTCATCAGATTTCGAACTCCGATTCCATCGATGATACGTTCGGTCCATCGACACTTGAAAAATGAGAGAGACTTGACTTTAAAATATTTCAGGTTTTCATGAATGATCGGGGGAACCGTCGAGGTCATCGAAATTTGAAAATCGATGACATCGAGATCAGAGTCAAGGCATCGATAAATCCAGCTGATTTGTCTTTGAACTTGCTGGACAGATTATGGCTTCGTTTGATGCAATCGATCTGGTGTCGATATCATCGATATTTGAATATCGATTAAATCGAAGGGCACCCGATCATAGTTAAAAATAACCTGAAATAACAGCTGTAAGAAATACGCGCCCACTGTCGATATCATCAATGGACCTCCGATCTTATCGATGTTTGAATTCAAATCATATCGGATGGTCATCAATATTTCGAAGAATTTTGAGATTTTCATTAAAAAACAGGGGCGCCGGAAATCTGCCTGTCGATCGAGCCACTCTCGATGGTCTCGAGATTTAAATATTGATGATATCGATATGTGTATCGATACATCGATAATTCGTCCAGATATATTATGAAGTTGCTGGACATATTTAGTGCTTTTATCGATGATATCGATAGGTGTATCAATATATCGATAAATCCGTCTAGATGAATATTTAGTTGCTGGACATTTTGGTCCTCTTATTGATAATATCGTTAAGGTATCGAGGACATCGAAGTGCATATCGATCATATCGAGGGTGCTTCGATAAAATCGACAGAGCGAGAAAAACTTAGAGATTTTTCTATTTTGCAAAAAATTTTCTCACCATAAAACCCTAAGATGTCTATCTTGTTTTAAGGGTTTTAATCACCCGGTGTTTTGGGACATGGGATGTGAGGCTATGATTTACCTATTGCGAGCTTCCACACATCCGGTTGAGGCAGACGCTTGAAATAATCTTTCTATCGAGTTCTGCAGCCAGTCTGACTCACCACACACGTAACTTGACAAACCAGGGCACTAGCAGGTGCACTTTCAATATCCCCTTTTGTCAATTACGTGACAAAATACCCAAAACACCTTAGAACACTTCTAGACACACCCTAAATTATGTGGACATGCATTTACACAATTTTACAATTTTTCTACCCCATGTACACATTCTAGAAGTATCTGCTCCCCCTTACTTCAAAACTCTCCCTTTCTTGATGCAGCTGCTCCCCCTAACACCTGCAACACATTGGATATACAATTTTTTGCTCGGGGTGGTTTGAATTGTTCTCCCCCTTTTTGTCAGTCATTGGCAAAGGTAGAGCAAAGGATATTGACTGAAGCTTAAAATACTTGAGAGAATATGCATACAAGATACAGATGAGTAATGATCAAAATATTATAAGAAGTCATCTGTGGTCAGAACAAGTGTATGCATATCAGTTTAAGGAAAGCAGTGATAACAGTAAATCAAAAACACTTCATATGCATTCCATCAGACAAACTAGGGAACTAAAGACTTAATTATGGCATTAAAAATGTGAGTTCTGTGCAACCATATCCAAGATAGAACCAAAATATCTATACTGCCACAGATAGTAGTACATTTAAACATTATCCCAACTAAACCAAGTAGCAAAAAAAAAAAATCAACTATCCAAAGCACATACTGCCACAAACAGCAGTAATAATAAAAAATTTAGTCCAGCAAAAAAAAAATACTGCCCCACCCAATAGTTATCAAAACACAAATCAAGCTCACATATGGGCACATAAAAAAAAACAGAACTCGCACAGTCAGCTCCTATCGTCTTCGAGACTCACCATATGTGAGCAAGTCCACCATTTGCTGATTCGTTTGCTGGAGAGCATCGACTTTTTCTTCGATCACGGTGAGACGTCTCTCACAGTTGTGAACTCATTCCTCCATACTTGCCATACCATTCAGTAGGTGGCGTTCGAGGTGATGGGTTTGACGATTTGTTATAGACTTCGACTCAGCAGTGGCGTTTGATTGGATCCCCATGGATATGACGGAGGAGCATATGGAGCAGCTGACTGTAAGGGAGCACTGTTCTCAGGAGGAACTGAGGGAATACAGAGCTGTTGTGCCACCTGAGCTGCGTCACTGTCAAACCACTTCTCTGGATAGACTCTATCAGATGAGGCAGGTATACCAACATGATGAGCTAATTTACAGATAAGTACAGGGAAAGCTAGTGTATCCTGATAATTGCCTTGAAGGATCCGGATTAGCTGTTTAAAAAAAAGTGTTGGAAGGCACACCTGAACTTCCTGATATACATCATACAGCACATTCAGCACAAAGGGAGATAGATGATTACCATTCACATCACAAGGATAGACAATGGCCCAAAAATACTGTGGAGAATTTTAAAACTGGGTCCGATGATTAATGTGAAGAGAATTATCATCGTTACAAGAAATAGTAGTTCCCTGACATAGTGCATGTTTTATCTCACCCCAGACATCAAGACCATTTAGATTCCGATTCGTAACAGGAATGTGAGTGACTTGGAGATCTAAGAGGTTGCCCAAGGTGTTGGGAGTGATGTGCTTGGAGTAATGCTATAACTCTACTTGAATGCAAGGTGGATCGTCACAAATAACCTGACATTTGCTGAGGAAGTCATGAATTACTCCAATTTGATAAGTACCACCAAGATTCAAAATATTTTGTCATCCAATGACTTCTAGAAGTAGATCGATACCAAATGACTCGATGGCGCTGTTGAGAACCAGATGTTCAGTGACAATGTCTGGATGACTCATTGATGAAGTGAGTTGACGCATACTAGGTTATCTTGCTTTCCCTCTTGAAGACTGAGAAAGGGACTTACCTTTCCCTTTGTTCATGATTTTTCAGTGTAAGAGGTGAGTAAAGGTAAGAAAGGTCAACCAAGAGAATGGAAAGTACCCAACCAGATGTGAGATTAGAATCTGGAGTGGAATGAATGAATGGAAGGATAATACCCGTTTCTTTTGATGCTTCTGGGACCCGTTAATGATCTTTTGGCCGAGGATTCGAGCAGAGAGCAAAACAGAAAAATTTTCTGAGAAATAAAATTCTTTCACTCGATCGCCTTTTATCAACCAGGAGTCTTCGATTTTATCGAACTTACTTTCGATTGTATCGATAAACCCTATCCGAAGTTATCGGTAACTGCTTCGATAGTAGTCCTGATCCGTGACTTTCCACATTTGAAGAGTCGTCATGACATCGACCCATGATCGATTAATCGAAATGATAGATCGATAGGAATGAAGAAGAATATTGTTCTTTTTCGACTCTTCAAGTATATCAATATCATACACAGCAAAATTATGTACAATACATAAAAAATTATAAACATTTTCATGTTTATCTATAAAAGATTGAGGTGAGAAACCTCATATGTATCATTTTAGGCTCAGCAAAATTTGCATCATTTCAGCAAATATTCAGGTCAGATTCATGACTTGGACTTGTCCTTCCACACTTGGAATTTTCAGGGTATGTGAAGATTAGTCATAAGACAATTTCATTTTTCTCTTTCTACCCATTTTGAAATAAACTTCTTTCTCCTGTCTTGCATCTTAGGTGGTGATAGATGAGTGTTTTCCCTAGATGGACTCCAGACATTCTGTGTTTCTCTGATCGGTTTGAATTTTCCAATGTGATTTTGTCCAGAGTTATGTGAAGTCCGTCTAGATGTTAGTCATTCAACCTCATAATGACCCGTATTACCACATAAATGACATACTGGAGAGATTCTTACATTGCTTCCTGAAGTAGCCGATGATTTAGTTGTTGGTGCTGCATTTCCTGTTTTCTTCTTAGTTTTCTCATACCCTAGGCCATTCTTGTCCTTTCCGGGCCTTCCCATCCCTAACATCCATTCAAGCTTTTCACCACTTTGAGAAAATTTATAGTTTATTTCAGCAAATTTTTTAGATTTCTCTAAGTCATAGTGGCGTGTGTGATTCTCATCCTTGAATGCCTATTTTCATCTTTTAACAATTCAATTTGTTTGGTAAGCTTAGATGATTCAGTTCTTAGGGATAGGTTGATCCTTTCCAATTTGTCATTATCTGCATAATATTGCTGCAGATCATTAATTAGGTGTGAATTGATCTCCAGTGTTTTATCTAGATCCTTTTGTAATAGTACCTTCTTGTTTTCCGAGATTCCAAGTCTCTTAAGAATGTTGATGCTAAGAGTATAGAGTTGATTATAAGCATCTTGCAACTTACCCTTTTCTATTTCTACTTCATTTCCAGATTCTTCATCATCAGATGGAAATGATTCCATGACTTGCTGTTCTTTTTCGCTTTCAAATTCAGCGGGAATGATCGAAGCAGTGGAGACCATGAGAATTTTCAGTGATTTCTGATCTTCATTGCTTTCTAAGTCACTAGATTCTGACTTTGACTCTTCTGTATCATCCCATGTGGCGGCCATTGCTTTCCCTTTGGTTTTTCTGTTTGGGCATTCGGTAGATAGGTGTCCATACCCTTGACAGGCGTAGCATTGTGGTTCTTTGGTCTTTTTACCAAATTTGCCTGCAAGGGTTTGTTATCCACATTTCTACCTCTATAGGGACGGCCGCAATTCTTTTGAAAGAATATTCTGAATCTTTGTGCCAGCAAGGCCACTTCCTCATCTTCATCTTCCTTTTCACTCTTACTGTCCTCATGTATTATTTTCTTTGAAGTTTTTAGGACAGTGTTTTTAGATTTTTGGGGTTGAGTGAAGTGTAGTTCAAAAGTTTGTAGGGAACCTACTAGTTCTTCTACTTTCATTTCGTCTATATTCCTACACTCCTCAATTGTTGTTACCTTGGGATTAAACCGTTCCGGTAGGGATCTTAGAATTTTCCTACAAATTTTTGGTATCGGAACTTTTTCTCCCAATCCACCCATGGAGTTGCAAATAATGTTCAACTTTGTAAAGAACTCCATAAATGTCTCATGCTCTTCTATTCTGAGACTTTCAAACTGTGAGGTCAATAGTTAAAGTTTGGACCTCTTTACAGTACTTGTGCCTTCAAGGGTTGTTTCCAATAGATCCCATGCTTTTTTTGATGTCCCACACATGCTTATTTGATTAAAAATATCCTGGGACACGGCACAGTAGATAGCATTCATAGCCTTGGGTTCAGATGTTTGCCTTTCTTTGTTGAATGTTGTCCACTTTTCTTTGGGTTTGGGCTTTGTGATTGTTGTGCCGCTATCAGGTATAATTTGTTCAATAGGTGGCACATATCCGCTTTCAACTATATCTCAAACGTCATGATCCAAAGATCTCAAAAAGTAGTGCATCCTAGCCATCCAGTATGCATAATTTGAGTCATCAAATACTGGAGGCATGGTGACTGATGAGCCCTCTCCTTTGGCCATATACCCAACTTCAGTCAAGATCACTCTCTAGGCGGTGAAGCCCTTAAAGAGAGACCCGCTTTGATACCAATTGAAATAGCGGTGAAGACCGCTTGAGTAGAAGTTGGATTATGTCAATGTCTCCTAGAGGGGGGTGAATAGGATTTTTTAAAGATTTACGAGTTACTTAAAAATCCTATCACACTAATCCTATCATGTATACAATTTTCAGGATTACTCAAATGTAACTCTACTGGCTTCCAAGCCAAGTAGAGGATCCAATCACAAACTATTCAAGATATATCAATATGCAACTTAGTCTATGTTGGATGTGACTGTGTGTGTGTGTGAGATGTGATCAGATATATGAATATGAATGTATTGACATGAATCACACATAGAGAAAAGCAATCACAAATACAGTCATTTTATAGTGGTTCGACGATAAGTCTACTCCACTCTCGACTGCCACACTCAACCCTTGAGTGTACCGGAATTCACTAAGGAGGTTTCCCAGGGTTCACCTCAAACCTAAGGTTTTAAATCAAGTTCACCTTCAACCTTTATAGAGGTTTTACGCGGTTCACCTCAAACCCAGAGTTTTGCTGGTTCACTCCTAACCAAATGTTTATGCTCTCCATAGAGCAAGGGTCCACACAACGCACCCGAATTTTAGACCACACAGGTCAAGGACCTAACAGTTTATGCCCTACACAAGAGCAAGGGTCCACTCTATGCACCCACAGCGTACACTCCCGTTGGAGGCCTCCTACGAGGGCTTCAAAGGGTGAGAACCACTTAAGACCCAATCCTAGAAAGGAATGATTACAAGTGTCCGCTTGTACTCTAGATACTTACAGATAAGTTGATGAGTCCCGTTAAGCACAACGCCGAAGATCTCCTCCTCCTTATTGACGAAGAGTCTTCTGCTCCCTTAATCCGCAACACAAAAGATATACCAAGACTAGGCTTAAGGTTGGGTCAAGGTTAAGATGGAATCCTACTCTCTAAAGATTTTCCTATAAGGAAGGTAGAGTAGTTCCAATCTTATGAATTCAAGGCATCCCAGCAATATGATTTGCCATTAAGTTAGTAGCTGGAGGATCCTTGAACGTGGAAGTTCATTCCCCAATCCACTCTAATCAATATCAATGGTGAGGGTGGATTGGAGGATGAACTCCCTCGAGAGAAAGGGCTTTAGGTATAGGATATAAGTTAAAACACTCAAAAGCTCTCTCTGCTTTCTCTCACAGCAACAAAAGACAAGTCCTCTATAAATAGGCAAAAAGTTCCAACGGATATAAAACGGTCACATTTATGACAGAGTTCGATATCATCGAGCAGGTTCGATATCATCGAGCGTATACTCTTGATAGCATCGATGGTCTGCTCGATGACTCGGACTCGATTCATACGCTTTTGAAACTCTTTGCCAATTAGCCGATGAATCGAAACCATTATCGATGTCATCGAATTTCGAATTCCGATTCCATCGATGACAGGTTCGATCCATCGACACTTGAAAAATGAGAGAGACTTGACTTTGAGATATTTCAGGTTTTCATGAATGATCGGGGGAACCGTCGAGGTCATCGGAATTTGAATGTCGATGACATCGAGATCAGAGGCGAGGCATCAATAAATACAGTTGATTTGTCTTTTAACTTGTTGGACAGATTATGGCTTCCTTCGATGCAATCGATCTGGTGTTAATATCATCGATATTTGAATATCGATTAAATCGAAGGGCCCCCGATCATAGTTAAAAACAACCTAAAATAACAGCTGTAAGAAATGCGCGCCCACTGTTGATATCATCGATGGACCTCCGATCTTATCGATGTTTGAATTCAGATCATATCGGATGGTCATTGATATATCGAAGAATTTTTAGATTTTCATTAAAAAACAGGGGCGCCGGAAATCTGCCTGTCGATCGAGCCACTCTCGATGGTCTCAAGATTTGAATATTGATGATATCGATATATGTATCGATACATCGATAATTCGTCCAGATATATTGTGAAGTTGCTGGACATATTTAGTGCTTTTATCGATGATATCGATAGGTGTATCGATATATCGATAAATCCGTCCAGATGAATATTTAGTTGCTGGACATTTTGGTCCTCTTATCGATAATATCGTTAAGGTATCGAGGACATCGACAGTGCATATCGATCATATCGAGGGTGCTTCGATAAAATTGACAGAGCGAGAAAAACTTAGAGATTTTCCTATTTTGCAAAAAGTTTTCTCACCATAAAACCCTAAGATGTCTATCTTGTTTTAAGGGTTTTAATCACCTGGTGTTTTGGGACATGGGATGTGAGGCTATGATTTACCTATTGCGAGCTTCCACACATCCGGTTGAGGCAGACGATTGAAATAATCTTCCTATCGAGTTTTGCAGCCAGTCTGACTCAACACACACGTAACTTGACAAACCAGGGCACTAGCAGGTGCACTTTCAATGACGAGAGACGATGGGAGCAATCTGAGAAACCTTCTCCTTAGAGTACGCGAGCTGCTTCCTGTACTCTAAAATTTTGAGCGGGACAATCGCAGTTTCAGCTGATAATAGAACAGTTATTGAATTATGGAATCTTAGGAGAGCATCACGTACAGAAGAAACATTGACTTTAGCCATCCGTGCAGTACTGTCCAAAACATCTAAAGCAACAGCCAGATCTGACCATTGATCAGGATCTTTGAACATCTCGACAATAGCTAATATTGAATTCCTGATCAATGCCAATTTATACGCAGAAATCTTCTCAAGGGATAGCACATTTGATGAAGTCCAAATAGAACCAGAACTTGCCGTGCCACTTTGAGGTAAGTTCCCTATTAAGAAATACGAAATATAAAGTTATAGCAAAACTGTAAGTGCAGATAATATGGAAAGAGTGAATAAAGAAAAGGATATACCTTCTACTGGTACCAGAACCGTGAGAGGTTGTGTCTCTTTAACAAGATGGGGATTAGGTTCCATCATCTCAGCAAAAGATGGAGCCCTAGCTTCAGTACTCGAATCAATGGTGGTGGGAGTTGGCAGATCAGTTAATTCCACCGGAAAAGCAATTTCATGTGCCACTGCCTGTGGGGGCATCGAGAATCTCGGTGAAGCCATTGGTACAACGGGAGGTAAATCTATGGGGGAAGTACCATCTACCTCCATATTGATAACATGATCACCTGAAATAAAATATGTAAGAGAAGAAAGGAGAAAAGAATGAAAGCAAATAAATAAAAAAGTATATATAGCTAGATTGTCTTACATGGTGAATAACCATATTCCCCGTAGTCTAGGGGTTCGTCTTCTTCTTCCCCCGCTATAAGTGAAGTCTTTGCAGGAACAGCCTCGGAGGTCAGGAGGATATGTCCTTCGTTAGCAGGAACATCTTCTGCAATGACATCTTCTTCGCCGCTAATATCAACTTCCCCCTCCTCATAGTCATCATCCTGATTCTTTTCTTCCACCTCATATTCATCAGAAACAGTATTTCCAAACGAAGAAGTTGAACCTTTACTTTCTGAATCTCCTTCGCTGGATTCTTCAATAACAACCCGTTTCCCTTTAGAAAGAAGAGACTGGTTGCTTTCCAGTTGAGGATTGGCGTTGGCTAAGACCGGAGAAGCAGCAACAACGGTCCCTTCTTGGGGAGAAGCTTCAGCACGTGTTCGAGATTGTGTCATTGGCAAAGAAGGGCTAGGATGGAAGGTCCTGGGGACAGGAGAAGAGGTCAATTGATGTTGAAGATGAGTAGAAGAGGTTGGCTAGTCTTAAAGATTGGCAACGTTCTCTAGCATGGGGAAAGCATCCTTTGTGGCTTCCTCTCTTCTTGAACGGTGAAGAGGAAATTTTTCAAATTCACGAATGACGCCGTAAGCTATCCACCCCTCAAGAGTATTGTCAGTCTTCTTCTCACGGATAAGTTCATCTACGGATATTTTAATGCAATGATGACTAGCGAAAGGAGCATGACTGGTCTCCGCTATGAAGCCTACTCCTTCAATTGTGTGACCCCTAAGTCTGGGTGGTAGAAGCTAGATGGGCTTAGCTACTGGCAGACCTTTCCTTACCAGATATGACTGGTGAACCCACCATCTCATGTGGTTATATGAAGCCTGAGGAATACGGTCGCAGCCCGGGATGATGAAAGAAGAATTAACTCGGCCTAACAGTTGCTTCTAAACCATCGCCCAATTAAATGGGTCAGTGCCATAACTCCGCATTCTTTGAGTTACAAGTCCACAATCTTTGGGAACTGCCTGATCGAAGCCGAAATGACGAGCAAAATGATTAGGATAGTACGGTTCTCTTCAGAAATAGGTTCCCTCTCTCAACGGGAGATTGCACGATCTAATCGACAGAAAGAATGCCCTTTCTCCCATAGTGAGTGATTCTGTGTCCGACTTGTCTATGTCAGTTGTGTAGCAAGGCAGACAGAAATGAAAATAATTAATCTTAGCATCCGAGGAAATGGCATCTTTCGCCCAGTCATAGGACCTCTTCGCCATCACTCTCTTTTGAAAGAACCAGAGAGGAATCTGAGAAGGATGAATGGAAGCTTTCCCTGGCACTTCGAAGGTCCAAGGGAAATAAACACCAAGCCAACCGAGGAAGTAATGCCATGGCATATAGGTAGAAGCAAAACCGACGGAGGGACTTTTTATGTGAGAAGCGATCTCTCCCAAACCTCTATAAATTGAGCATCGAGTAGGAGGAGCAAGGGAGTATTTAACTCCTTCGGCCATAGCACCGGCTACTACAAATAGTGAGGGGCGGATGGCATCTACTGACTTAGAGCTGGGAAAAACCACTATGCTCACCCAGTAAGCGATAAACACTGCAAGCTCCCCATAAACAGAATACTCAGCGCGATCTTTTATGCTCCCATGAAGACGTTCCAGCTCTCGCGAGTGGTTACCGTTAAACCGGGAAGAAAAGGAGAAGCAAGTGAAATCGAGATTATGTATCAAGATGCAATAAAAACATTAATTTGAAAAGAAGGAAGATTACCGAAGAGCTCTACTAAAATGGCTAGCCATTGCATAGGGTGAATCTTGTGGATATTCGGAAACTTGGACATCTCCTTAAAGAGTTCAGTGGTTGTTTCCGAGATTGAGGTGATACGGTCAAGCGAAGAGATAAAGGCTAGTTCATCATTGGGGGGGACAAATTCATTGAAGAATTTTCTGGTTATCGGCAGACCGGTGATCCTGTGAATATCCCAGAGTGTAATGCTCATTTAGCCTTCGGGAAGATGGAAAGAATTGGTGGAAGGGCACCAATAGTTGAGAAAAGCCTTCAGAATGGAGGATTCCTTATAAAAAGGATATGATGTTGCTTCGATCGCGGTGTAGATGTCGATCTTAGACAAACTCCCCGCATGCTTCGCAAGAATTGTTGTGGCCCATTCAGAGAAATAATTGCGTGGAGTCAAGAGACCCCTTGTTCTGAACTCTTCAAGACTCTAAATAACGCGACGGTCACTGAAACGCTGCTGAAGTGTCTCATAAAAACAGGTCGGATATAAGCTGTGAGGATCGTAGGATGGGGTGAGGAAGATCATAGAGTGAATGTCACTGATTTACTGTCTCAGTTTCATTGGCTGCAGAATGCCTTCCAGTAGTCGTGGTTCTCTGAACGACCAAGACTCTGCATAGGCTAGTCTTTCTCCATTTAAATGATCCCTACGCTCGCAATTCAGCATGGAATGGTGATGATGGAGGCTAACTGGAATCACCACAACACATTGCTTATAAGGGTTGTCAAATTTTATAACACCCTCGATCGCGCGGACTGATTCCCAAGAATTATGTAATTTCTTCCGGTTGTGCTCCTTGATTTTCTCCTGAAACTCATGAGCCTTGTTCCGACAATTTTTCCTCGGTCGAGAAGGGGGTGGAGTATCTTCCCTAGAAGGAGGCTTCTGGCTGATGGTCTGATGATGCGCTGTTGTCTTCAAGCAATGTTCCCAGTCGTTCTCACGACCTTGTTTGGGAGGTCTTTCAAGGTCACCCGTAACGATGGCTCTGTGGATGAGGGATGGAAGTGTGTTGATGTGTTTGGTGAAATCGAAAGTGAGGAGCACCGGCTACTTGATATAAGCGGGTCGCCTAGCGGTCGTCTTGAATCGTTTGTGTGAAGGTTGGGCTGGAGATGAGGGAGACTCTCTAGCTTGAGAAGGTGATGGGTTAGGTATTCTTGATGGGACGGATGTTCGGTGGGGGGATTGACAGCGATGAAAGTTCTTTTTGTACGAGCCATGATGAGAAGGATCAAAGTCCTGAAAAAAAATAGGATGGGGAAAAAAGGATTTGAGTGGAAAAAAATTAAGGTTCAGAAAATTGATCAAGTCCATGAACATAACCAAGGGGTCAGTTGCGTGGGTCGCGCAATAGAAAGTCGTTGCGCGAACTCGCGCAATGGGATTTTTCCTTGCGCGAACGGGATTCCATTGCGCGGGTCACACAACCAAAGTTCATTGTGCAGGGAGAAAAAATGGAACAAGGGTTCGCTGTAGGAAGTGAGAAGTGAGAGAATGAACTGGGACCAGCTATTTATAGAGGACGAGGCCAAGTACGGTACTCAGGCACCCGTTGCGGGGGTCCCGCAACCACTTTAGGAGGTCCAGAAATTTGAGAAGTTTGATCCTAATTCTTTGATTCAAAATAACAAAGAACTGATCAAGGGGGCATCTATTGGAGCATAAAAATAATGAAGAAAGATTGAAAGGGGTAGAAGATCAGAAATTAAACATGAAGTAAAGAAATGAGAAACAAAGAAGAAGATCAAGCAACTTGTTCAGTAGTTGCATGGGTCGCGCAACCAGTAGTTGGTTACGTGGACAGCGCAAACAACCTAATTCATTATATGGGCCACGCAATGGATTTCCTCCATTACGCGGGTCGTACAACTGACTTCCCCGTTACGCGAGTTGCGTAACTAAGATCAGATATAGATTGTTATGGACGATCAGATCTGATGCAAGGTGGGCCTCATGGCACAAAGATCAAGGGTTCGCACGTGTGGAGGCCTATAAATACCCCACTCCCCCTCTCATTTGAGAGAGAAGAATTTCGGAAGAGGAGCAGACCTCTGAAGGAAGACTGAAGGTAAGAAGGGGAAGCAGTCATTGTTTACGCAGGTCGCGCAACTGACGAATTGGTTGCACGGGCCGCACAATCACAACTTGTTGCGTGGGTCGACAACTAGGTCATTATACGATCAGTTACAAAAAGGGACCAAAGTGCTGCCAAAATCATCCAATTCGATCTTCGTTGCTCCAAGCTCTCCTTTTGCATAAGGGACAAGCCCAAAAGGAAAAAAATAGAATGATTAAATCGGCACAACATTCCTCCTAAGGAGATGACCAAAGCACAAGTCGAAATGCTACCAAATTTGAGATTCGACATTCAAACTTTATTAATTTCAATTCATGCATTTCTAATGATCTGTCTTAGAATCAAGGGATATTAGAGGATGTAAATGAATTCAGCACTATTAATACAGTGATTGTTTTGCATATTCTTTCTTTGTTATGTTCTAACAAGATAATTTCTCCCAAATCGAATGCATTTGTTTCTTGTTCGAAACAGCCAGAACAAGTCCTGATGGAAATCCATGACAAATTTCTTCTCCACTGCCCGAACAAGATGAGGTCCAATCCTAATAAAAGAAGTAAAAAAAAAAACATTGCTATTTTCATTGAGATCACGGGCATAATACATGCAACTGCTTCGACCTCAAGTAGGAGATCGAGAAACTCATTCGAGATGGCCATCTCGGAGAATACGTGAGCAATGAAGAAAACTGGATTGCAGCAGAAGAGAAACAACCTATCAATAATTAGCCAACTGGAGAGATTCGCACCATCTTCGGTGGTCACGGAGGCGGAGGTGACTCGAATAATGCTTGGAAAGCACATACTTGGAGCATTAGCCATCCTAAAGAAGATGTTTTGCTCCTTGGAAGACCTTCGAAAGAGAGAAATGTGGAAAAATGTAACATAACTTTCACTGAAGAAGATGCCTGAGGTATCCACCACCCTCACGGCGATACACTAGTAATCTCTCTAACCATAGCCAATTGGAAGGTTTTCTAGATTCTTGTTGACACAGGATCGTCAGCAGACCTACTCTTCGCCTAAACCTTCAATAAAATGGGAGTTGAAATAGCGATGAAGACCGCTTGAGTAGAAGTTGGAATATGTCAATATGTCCTAGAGGGGGGTGAATAGGACTTTTTAAAGATTTATGAGTTACTTAACAATCCTATCACTCTAATCCTATCATGTGTGCAATTTTCAGGATTACTCAAATGTAACTTTACTGGCTTCCAAGCCAAGTAGAGGATCCAATCACAAACTATTCAAGATATATCAATATGCAACTTAGTCTATGTTGGATGTGACTGTGTGTGTGTGAGATGTGATCAGATATATGAATATGAATACATTGACATGAATCACACATAGAAAAAAGCAATCACAAACACAGTCATTTTATAGTGGTTCGACGATAAGTCTACTCCACTCTCGGCTGCCGCACTCAACCCTTGAGTGTACCGAATTTCACTAAGGAGGTTTCCAAGGTTCACCTCAAACCTAAGGTTTTAAATCAGGTTCACCTTCAACCTTTACACGGGCTTTTCTACTCGGTTCACCTCTAACATTGGAGTTTCACTGGTTCACTCCTAACCAGATGTTTATGCTCTCCATAGAGCAAGGGTCCACACAACGCACCCAAAGGTTTCAACTCGATTCACCTCTAACCCTGGAGTTTCACTGGTTCACTCCTAACAAGATGTTTATACTCTCCACAGAGCAAGGGTCAATACAACGCACCCACAGCGTCACTCCCGCAGGAGGCCTCCTTGAGGACTTCAAATGGTGAGAACCACTTAAGACCCAATCCTAGAAAGGTATGATCGCAAGTGTCCTCCTGGACTCTAAATACTTACAGATAAGTTGATGAGTCCCGTTAAGCACAACATCGAAGATCTCCTCCTCCTTGTTGACGAAGAGTCTTCTGCTTCCTTGATCCGCAACACAAAAGGTATACTAAGACTAGGCTTAGGGTTGGGTTAAGGTTAAGATGGAATCCTACTCTCTAAAGATTTTCTTATAAGGAAGGTAGAGTAGTTCCAATCTTATTCATTCAAGGTATCCCAGCATAATGATTTGCCATTAAGGTAGTAGCTGGAGGATCCTTGAATGTGAAAGTTCATTCTCCAATCCACTCTATTGAATATCAATGGTGAGGGTGGATTGGAGGATGTACTCCCTCGAGAGAAAAGGCTTAGGGTATAAGATGTAAGTTGAAACACACAAAAGCTCTCTCTTTTCTCTCTTACTGCAATAAAAGACAAGTCCTTTATATATAGGCAAAAGCTCTAATGGATATAAAACGGTCACATTTATGACAGAGTTCGATATCATCGAGCAGGTTCGATATCATCGAGCGTATACTCTCGATAGCATCAATGGTCTGCTCAATGACTCGGACTCGATGTTATACGCTTTTGAAAATCTTTGCCAATTGGTCGATGAATCGAAGCTATTGTCGATGTCATTGGATTTTGAACTCTGATTCCATCGATAACAGGTTCGATCTATCGACACTTGAAAAATGAGAGAGACTTGACTTTGAGATATTTCAGGTTTTCATGAATGATCAGGGGAACCGTCGAGGTCATCGGAATTTGAATGTCGATGACATCGAGATCAGAGTCGTGGATAAATTCAGCTGATTTATCTTTGAACTTACTGAACAGATTATGACTTTGTTTGATGCAATCGATATGGTGTCGATATCATCGATATTTGCATATTGATTAAATCAAAGGGCCCCCGATCATAGTTAAAAATAACCTGAAATAACAGCTGTAAGAAATGCGCGCGCACTGTCGATATCATCGATGGACCTCCGATCTTATTGATATTTGAATTCAGATCATATCGGACGGACATCGATATATCGAAAATTTTTGAGATTTTCATTAAAAAACAGGGGCGCCAAAAATTTGCCTGTCGATCTTACCGAGCCACTCTCAATGGTCTCAAAATTTAAATATCGATGATATCGATATGTGTATCGATACATCGATAATTAGTCCAGATATATTGTGAAGTTGCTGGACATATTTAATATTTTTATTAATGTTATTGATATGTGTACCGATATATCGATAAATCCGTCCAGATGAATATTTACTTGCTGGACATTTTGGTCCTCTTATCAATAATATCGTTAAGGTATCGAGGACATCGACAGTGCAGGTCGATCATATCGAGGGTGCTTTCGATAAAATCGACAAGGTAAGAAAATTTAGAGATTTTCGTATTTTACAAAAAGAGATTTTCGTATTTACAAAAGTTTCTCACCTTAAAAACCCTAAGATGTCTATCTTATTTTAAGGGTTTTAATCACCTGGTGTTTTTGGACACGGGATGTGAGGCTATGATTTACCTATTGCGAGCTTCCACACATCCGATTGAGGTAGACGCTTGAGATAATCTTCCTATCGAGTTATGCAGCCAGTCTGACTCACCATACACGTAACTTGACAAACCAGGGCACTAGCAGGTGCACTTTCAGGAGTTGGTCGGTCCCTGCTCCGGCATTTAAAAACTTGTAACGCCCTGAAAATCGGGGGTCGAGAGCGACTCAACACCCGAGTTCCAAAACATCACTTATGCAACATAAATGCTTATGATTGAATGTTGTCTGTGTTAGTGCATTAATCATGAGTGGGATTATACCAAAACAGTAATTCATACTCCAGATCAAGTTATAAAACGCAAGTAGAAGACTGAAAGATGTATATAAATGTATATAAAGCCAGAAACGGTCACAATCGATCTCCAGAGTATGAACACCTTACTGAGTCACCATATACATGTGTTAGTTTCAAAATCAAAATGTAAAAAAAAAAAAAAAAAAGTGGTACTGTAACGCCCTGAAAATCGAGGGTCGAGCATAAACTCAACTCCCGAGTTCCAGAACATCACTTATGCAACAAAATGAATGATGATTGAATGTTGACTGTATTTGTGCATTGAACATGAGTGAGATTAAGCCAAAACAGCATATCATACTCCAGAGACAGTTAAGTTTGCAAGCGGAAGACTGTGATAAATAGATAAAATATATAACTTATGATGAGTCTCCAGAGTGTGATAACATTACCAGGTTAAATAAATACAAGTGCAGTTCTAAAATTTACCAAATTTGAGGAAGTGTAATGCATTCTATCCCAAGAACCATAACCCCGTCAATACAATACCAGGTCTTCATTGGCCTGTCAGAAAGTTACATGTAGGAGAACTCCTCCTCCACATCATAAAAGTCCGGCTCTGCTTCATAAGCATCGCCATCACCTGAAACTCAACAAATCTGGTGGGTGTTCGGAACACCGTCCCGTAACATGGGAGTGAGTGATCAACTCAGTGGAACAGTAAAGCATAGGTTAACATGTTATCAATTCAATCAAGCAGTAATGATAAAGCAGTACAAATCAACCATTTCTAACTACTCTTGTTAAGTGCGAAAATGAAATGACATGATGCTGTATGCCCTTGCCAAACCACCCTCAAGCGACATCATCTTACGTTCGCGAATGCTTACTCCCTCAGTGCGCCACATCTACAAAGCACATGCGGTGCGATGATGCTCATGATTACCAAGTTTTTATTAGTCCATTTCAAACAGCAGTATTGGGAAACTAAGGTACCTCCCTTGTATCATTCCCAAACATGATCCATTCTAGGGTCGTCAATCCTAGTTATTCTCATACGATATTATAGTTTGAGAAGCTTAGTGAAGGCATCGCAAAGGGCTCGTCACCCGTCAGCGCGGATACAGATCTCACCGTATGCGGCTCAATTGCTGGCCGTCAGCTCGAGTACAGGTCTCACCGTACTCGGCTCAATCACTAGCCGTCAGCTCAAGTACAGGTCTCACCGTACTCGGCTCAACTCACACTCTAGTTGCTGTGAAAGACTCGTCGCCAATCACAGACCCTTGGAGTGTACTCGATGATACCATGGAGGACTCGTCGCCCGTCAGCACGAGCACAGATCTCACCGTACTCGGCTCTCGCCGAAGTATCGACAGCTCGAATATAGTGTCCCATACCACCGTATTCGGCTCACGAGTTAGTTGCGCAATGGTCACTACGGGGAAGCACATGGCCCCAGCGTAGGCCGACAGCTCGACCACGGTGTCCCATACCACCATGCCCGGCTCATGTGACTTAGCGGATCTAGGTACCATGGTTAAACGGGGATCGCCACTGGTAAGTTTGGTACCCTAGGTTCAAGCAGTAGCGACCAAACAGGGTGAACACACATAAGGCAAATCGGGTTACTTGACGAGCTCGACTAGCACGATCGCCCGTTGAGCTGCACGACATGAAGTGCATAAACAACTTCGTGTGGCCTAGCCACTGCCGACAGGCAACGCACGACTCGAGTTCGTCGAACACATCCCACGTGGCAAATGAATCTCAGCCACGAGTTCAATCTCGTTACCGATTGCTTGGACTATAATCATAGCCCCAAACACAATCAATTACAGAGATATAAAGCAGTGATGGATCAGGATTCAAATCATACAATCAGTCTGGTATTATCCGTTTAGGGCTGCCAGGGCTGTTGCACGCACTCGTTGCTCCGCTCCCCCATCACCCATGACAGATCATACAACATAAATATAAATTTAAACATATGCATTACATAGTTAAAATCATAAAACAGTTGAGCATGTTATGAATCACAACACAAGCACGAGTTTGTACATGTTCAAATCCTAATCACACAACTATCAAAGGAGATCATACACATAGTGAAAAGAGGTTGAGAATCATATCTCAACACCCTTATATATTACAATTTGCTAACTACTCCACATTCAGACATTTCAAGAAACACTTAAACAAACATACATCAACATACATGACATATGTCGATCACATAGGCATTAGGCCAAATCCTTTCGCTAGGGAGTTGCCCCAATCATAACACGCGTACACCCACGACGGATAGTCATGGCAAGCAGGAATCCAAGTTCCATATTCATTCAGCCATTTCCACAAACACTTGGGCCACACATTTTAGCCTATATAGTGTATATTGGCCGTGGCGTGATTTAGGGCAAATCCTTTCGTCAAAGGGATATCGCCATTACAACAATCATATATCCATGACAATTAGTCATGGCGAGCACGAATGAGAATTCTATACTCATTCAGCCATTTTCACAAACACTTAGAATACACTATTCCAACATACATAGTGTATGTTAGCAAACATGTATTAGGGCTATTCTTTCGCTAAGCGGTTATTTTATCCGCGTATACCATATTCATACAACAATTAATCATGACAATTATATTTCCAAAATTTACACATACGCGGTATTTCTAGAATACACAATTTCAACATACTAGGCATTTACACACGAGCATGTATTTCAGCGATTCCTTTCGCCAAACTAGTATTTTATCCATATACTATATAATCATACATTAAATAAACATGTCAAGCATTTTCCCGAAAAAATACGTATACGGTATTTCTACGTATACCTAGAGTATGTGAAATTTCATATTCTACAACGTTAATCGAAACAGGAAACGGAAAGCACTTTGTACATGTGCAATTGCATGCAGATCATGAATCTATCATTATCTGACATTGAAAGCGTTGAAAAACGTAACCTATACACCTAAAGTCCGCACCTTTTATCGTAGAATCGTAACGGAGTTGATAGGTTCGCTAAGCTTCCGTATACGGGAGTTTGGCAACCTAGAGAACGAAATAGGTTAGCTATCTCATAACCTATAACCACCCAAGCCCCAAATCAGATTAGGGTTAGGGTTTCTTACCTAGAAACGGGGCTGGAATCACCGGGAAAGCGATGAGAAAGGGATGGTGCAGCCCGTGTGGTGGCAGGGAACGACGGCAGGGAGGTTCTCCCACTTCTCCCTCACTTTCTCTCTTTTCCCTCTCTCAATTCTAAATTCGTATGGCTGCCATGAGAGAGGGTTTAAGGTCCTTATATAGTCTCAAAACTCACCGAAATAGACTCCTGTTCAAAGGTTACTGCTAATATAGGTATTTCGTCACTTTTCCAGCTCAAAAGAGAGGTTCTGGTGGCCCTCCTTGAGCCAAACGTCAGACTTAAGCTCACCACACATGGATCTATGAGGGATTACGTTTTCGACTCGATCGGATTCCCAGATCGCACGTGGCGGACCACTTTCAGTTCAACGGTCAGTGGGCCATGATCCGAAATTCCAAGTACATGTAAATGTTCCTGAAATTTTTCCTGATCCGAGGGTGTAATCTGGTTTGATTCTGATGGTCAGGTTGCTTAATACTGACGCGCAACCGAATGATGCTAGATCACTATTCCAGATATTTTTATTAGGATGGGAATAGTGTTTTTCACACTCCCTCGCTCCGGATCGAAACGAATGGCCGTGGGACATCGGAATCATCTGATTTTTGAGATGATTGACAAGCCCAGAGGGGCGGTCCTAGTTCCTTAGCTTCGTGTTAATCGGACTCCCGATGTGCGGTCTAGACCTAATACGAAGTTTCGTTTCATTCCCGAGAGCAGCCGGGAAATGAGTTTGGTTCTAAACTTTAGGGAAACCTAGAGTCACTGATTTTACAGGTTTTTGGGTCTTGCAGATCGTATTTAAAGCGATCCCAACGGATTTCATGGCTAATCGAGTTTTGCACTTATTTAACTCTGTTAAATTTCTAAAGGATTTAATCCTAATTGTTTTCTGGTTGAGATGGTACTTAGGCCTTTGCAGTTTGTAGATAAAGTGATCCAAGTTTTACTACTTAGCTAGTTTAAGATAGTGTCTAGGGCGAAAGTGCTTTGAAAATTGGAAGCACAAGGTAGAGAAGGGTGGGATTTGTGAAGGAAATGGGTTCAGAAGCGATTTTAGACTGTGGGGTTCAGTTCTGACGAAATAATAAGGTGTTAGGAGCAACCCATCGCCTAAGGACATCTAATCCCAGGTTGGCAAAAATCCGGGATGTTACAGGTACAACTATAACGGTAATCCTGTAGCTCCGTCATCTGAATGGCCTAAGCGAAGCCTCTCGAGAACTGATATAGGAGAACTCATCCTGATCATCATAGTAGTCAGGCTCAGCCTCCTGCGTCTCAACAATGCCTACATCTAAGATAGGGTCTGGTTGGTGTGCACAACACCGTCCCGTAAAGTGGGAGTGAGTAGCTAACTCAGTGGAACAATAAAGCATAGGTTAACATGTTATTAATTCAGTCAAGCAGTAATGATAAAGCAGTACAGTCAAACAATCCTAATTACTCTTATAATGCAAGGATGAAATGCAGTCATGATGCATGCCCTCGTCTAACCTCCCTCGTGCAACACCATCTTACGTCCGCGGCATGCTTTCATCCCTCAGTGCTCCACAACGCCAGGCACATGCAGTGCTATGTTATGAGCGTGATTACCAAGTTGTTATTAGTCCTTTTCATACAGCAGTATTGGGAAACTAAGGTACCTCCCTTATATCATTCCCAAACAATGATCCATTCTAGGGTCGTCAGTCCTAGATAATCTCATACGATGATGCAGTTCTAGGTCGCTGTAAAGGGCTGTCAGGGCTGTTACACACACTCGTTGCACCGCTCCCCCATCACCTTATCAATACAGGCCTAGTTTATACTCTGTTTACTACGGGAAGGCTCATCGCCTCTCCGCAGATTCAGAGTATGCTCGAGGTCACTACAAAGGGCTGTCAGGGCTGTTACACGCACTCGTTGCACCGCTCCCCCATCACCTTATCAGTGTAGGCCGACAGCTCGAATACAGTGTCTCATACCACCATATTCAGCTCACGAGTCTGGGTTGGTCACTGGTCACTACGGGGAGGTTCGTGGCCCCAACGTAGGCCGACAGCTCACGGTGTCCCATACCACCATGCCCGGCTCATGAGTCTTAACGGATCGAGGTACCAAGGTTAACGGGGTTACACTGGTAAGTTTGGTACTTAGGTTCAAACTGTAGCGTCCAAACATGGTGAACATACATTAGACAGATTGGGTTACTTGACGAGCTCGACTAGCACGAGCGCACGACAAGTTGAACGATATGAAGTGCATAAGCACTTCGCGTGGCCTAACCACTGTCGACAACCGAAGTACGACTCGGGTTCATCAAACACGTCTTACGTGGTGAATAAATCTCTGCCACGAATTCAATCCCGTTACCGATTGTCTGGACTAAATCATAGTCCCAACTTCATTTTATTTCATCAAGAATCATATGAGATAGTTAAAGCAGGAATAAACAAGTAATTCAACTTTTACAATCAAAGAAGCATGTTATGAAATACAACACAAACAAGATTTCACACACATTCACTTCATGAAATAAAACAGACATTACAATGTAACGTACATGTAGAAAATCATACACGTAATTGAGGTAACCGAGATTCATATCTCGATCCTCCTACAAAGTATTCTAGGTGATCACTAGTACATTCAGACATTTTCACAAACACAGACTACATACATCACTTTACATGATGTATGAGGATTACACATGTGTTAGGCCAAATCCTTTCACTAGGGAGTTGCCCCGTATACCACGTGCATATACCCACGACAGATAACCATGGTGTGCATGAATCCGAGCTCCATGTTCATTCAAACATTTCTATAAACACTTGGGCTACACACTTAGTCACATATAACGTATATTTGCCGTGACGTGATTTCGGGCAAGTCCTTTCACTAAGGAGTTGTAGCACATGTATTAGGCATATATTCACGACAAATAAACATGTTAAGCACAAATCCAAATTCTAAACATATTCAAACATTCCAACATATGCATAGAATACACTATATTCTATATAGTTCATGTAAACTCGTATAACGAAACAGACAATGCATTTTGCATGTGTAATAGAACCCTTGTCAGTTATAAATCATTAACCGACATTGAAAGCCTTGAAAACCATAACCTATATGTCTAAAGTCCACACCTTACGCCGTAGAAACGTAACAAACGCGATAGAATTGCTAAGTCTTCGTCCACGATAGTATAACGACCTAAATCACGAGTTATGTTAGCTATTTCGCTACTTGTATCAATTAAAACCCTAAAACAGGTTAGAGTTAGGTTTTTCTTACCTAAGAACAAAGTCAAAATCGCCGGGATAGCAATTTGAAAGTGATGGTTAAGCACGTAGATCGGCAAGGTAGAATAGCAGGAAGATTCTCCCACTTCTCTCACACTTTCTCTCACTTTTCTCTCTTCTCTCTCTTAGGGTTTCTCTCAAATTCGTATGGGCTGAATGAGAGAGGGTTTAAGGTCCTTATATAGGCTAAAAACTCACCAAATTAGACCCAGGGCCAGGGTATACTTAGGTTATGTCCAAATACGGACTGTTCCGTCTCAATGGAGCACTTCTGGAGCCCCCCCTTGAGCCAAAGGTCGGACTTAAGCTCACTGACCTTGGATCTAGGTTGAGTTAAGTTTTCATTCCAGTCAGGTTCCCAGATCACACGTGGCGGACCAGTTTCAGTTCAACGGTCACTGAAACTCGATCAGGGTTACAAGTACACGGACATGTATAGGAAATGTTCCCTGATCCGAGGGTGTATTTGGGTCAGATTCCGACGGTTTGATTGCTTATATTTGGCCTGTAAGCGACAAGTCTCAGATTACTTAAATTAGATTTAATTTCTAAAGAAAATCATGTTTTCTCACACTCCTCGCTCCAGGCTCAAGCGCATAGCCCTGGGACACTATCTGGTTTTGATTTTTGAGATGGTTGTCAAGCCCATCAAGGCGGTCCTAATCGTTTAGCTTCGCATTAATCGGACTTTCGACGTGCGGTCCACGTCCAATACGGAGTTTCGTGATGCTCCCGAGAGCAACTGGGTAATGAGATTGCTCCTAGATTATAGAGTAATGTAGCGTCGATGATTCTACAAGTTTTGGGTCTTGCAGATCGTATTTAAAGTGGTTCGAGCTAATTCTATTGATTGTTTAGTTCAGTACTTAACCAAATTCTACCCTAATTATGACAGAATACGGACCTAGGGAAGTTCCATGCCCCTTTCTGGCATTTATAGTTAGTATGCTATTTTAAGTATTTTTCTAGTAGTTCATCATCAAGTCTACTTCATCTCCACCAAATTTCATTAGGTTTCATGTTACAAAAAAATTCTAAAAATTCCAGAAACAGCAGCTGTCCAAACTAATGATTTTCAGATAATTGTCACAATGACCTATATTTAACTATATTAAATATTTTATTATATTTTTTTACTTATTTTTATATGAAACTAGGTTTATCAAGCTTCAATCTGGCTTTTGAATCACCTAAATCGGAGTTATAACGAAGGAGATATGACTTTTCGAAGTTGGATGAAAAGTACAGAAAATGGGACAGAAAATGGGCCGCTCGATGCGTTGCAGCCCGCCCAGGCCTGCATTTTGGCGAGGCCTCACCAACTCGGCAAGGCCCTCGCCGATCGATGTCCTGTTTGGGGTGATTTCGCCATCTGATTTTTGAAATAGGTGTCTTTTACAACCCAGGATGAGTTATTTCACATGCAATACATGTTTTTGGGGTAGGAGAAGCTGATCTATCCAAATAGCCTACTTATTTCATGAGATTCCAAAAGGTTAATGGTTAAAAACCCCTTTTATTTATTTATTTACTATTCATAGTAATTTTTAGGTTAAGTATTGATCATCATCACCTAAACTTTAAGATTTGTGTCTAATATGAAAGCACTTAGAAAATTTTGAAGGATGAGGTAGTGAAAGGTGAGATTTTTTAAGGAAATGTGAGGTTTTGAAGAAAATGGTTTGAAAAGGGATGTGAGACTTTTGAATGGAGTGCTTGAGAAGTTAATCAGGTGTTAGGATCGACCCATCGCCTAAGGACATCTAACTCCAGGTTGGGAAAAATCCGGGGTGTTACAAAACTCCACTGATTGTTTTTTCAAGCGGACAGGTCATGCCCAAAGGAGCTATCCAGCTCCCTCTCTCGACGGAGACGGTCAAAATCAAACCACCGTGATGATCGACTTCCTTGTGGTTGACCACCGTCTTTCTATAATGTCATTCTTAGACAGCCTTCTTTGTACCTCCTACGAGCAGGGGTGTCAGCCTACAACCTAACTATGAAATTCTCAATGGATAAAGGCGTGGGAACCATCAAAGGTGACCAATACGACGCTCGGCAGTGCTATGTGATGGCATTGAGAGCTCTACATAAAGCAATAACAATCGAATCCTTGGATCCGGGCGAAGAGTCTCAAGAAAGAGGCTGACCCATGGAAGACCTCATTCCAATCCCTTTCGACGAGTCCGACCCATTTAAGACCTTCCAGATTGGGTCATCCTTAACATCGCCACTACGAGACCGGATGATAGCTCTCCTCCAACACTATGCCGACATTTTCGCATGGTCCCATGAAGATATGCCTGGCATCGATGCTACCGTCATCACACACCGATTGAACATCGATCCATCTTACCAATCAATTCTATAAAGGCAACGCGCTCTCGGACCAGAGAGATATGTTGTGATTGATGAAGAGGTCGGCCAACTCCTCAAAGCCAAATTCATTGAAGAAGTCTACTACCCGGACTAGGTGGCCAACATTGTACTAGTCAAGAAGGCTAACGGGAAGTGGCGGGTCTGTGTTGGCTACATAGACCTGAACAAAACCTGCCCTAAAGATGGCTTCCCCCATCCCAGAATCAATCAGTTTGTCGACAGTACAGCGGAACATGAGCTTCTAAGTTTTATGGATGCCTATTCAAGATATAATCAGATTGTAATGCACCTTGCCGATAAATCTAAAACTACCTTTGTCACAAAGGTCTTTATTGTTACCGTGTGATGCCCTTCAGTTTGAAAAATACAGGAGCAACCTACCAGCGGTTGGTCAACAAGATGTTCGCCCGCCTAATAGGGCAAACAATGGAGGTCTATATCGACGACATGCACATCAAGAGCATCAAAGTTACAGACCATATAGCCGACCTAGAGGAGAAGTTCATCATCCTTCGTAAATACCGAATGAAGCTAAATCTAAGCAAATGCTCTTTCGGTGTTAGCTCAGGGAAGTTCCTCGATTTTTCAGTTAGCTAGCAAGGGATTAAGGCAAATCTCAAAAAAAATTAAGGCCCTCCTCAACATGCAGTCTCCAAAGATGATCAAAGACATACAGAGGCTCACTGGAAGAATAACGGCTCTCAACCGTTTCGTGTCCCGAGCTACAGACAAATGTCTCCCCTTCTTCAAACAGTTAAAGGGGAGACAAATAGTAGATTGGACAAAAGAATGCAAGGCATCCTTCCAACAGCTCAAGCAATACCTAGGATCGCCACCCTTGCTCTCTAAACCAGATCTAGGAGAAACTTTGTTGCTATACTTGGCTGTATCTGACATAGCAGTTAGCTCAGCGTTGATTAGAGAGCATGAAGGAAAATAGTTCCTAGTCTATTACGTTAGCAAAGCTCTAATCCCTGCAGAGACGAGATATCCCACATTGGAAATGTTGGCTCTAGCTTTGGTAATCTCTTCCCGACGCCTACAGCCATATTTCCAAGCTCACACGATCATTGTTTTAACCGACCAACCACTATGCCAAGTCCTCCAAAAACCTGAGGGTTCGGGTCGACTAACTAAGTGGACAATTGAATTAAGTGAGTTCAATATCAAATACCAGCCACGAGCCGTAATCAAGGGTCAGACAGTGGCCAACTTCATTGTCGAGCTAACATGTTACCCCAAGCAAGATCCAATCAAGGACCGAGCTACAACTGACATACGCAGACCAGAACTTGCCCTAGACATCATTGAACCGTCCGATTCCCAGGTTGTCCCAGACCCACCCAAGTGGACGATTTACATTGATGGCTCATCCAATTCTAAGGCAAGCGGGGTTAGGATAGTCCTAGAGACTCCTGACCATACATGTATACAGTATGCCTTGAGATTTAGATTTCAAGCCTCCAACAATACAGCGGAATATGAGCCTTGCTCGTCAGACTCAAATTGGCAGCAAATATGGGGGTTCAACAACTCAAAGTCTTCAGCGACTCACAGTTGGTCGTCAACCAAATAGCGATGTTTATCAAGCTAAGAAAGAATGTATGAAAGCTTACCTACGAAGAGCCAAAGAACTGATCGGCAATTTTCAAAAATGTAGCGTCACCCTGATTCCACTGGCCGAGAATTCAAAAGCTGACATGTTGGCAAAGCTCGCTACAGCAGATGACGAAATCCCAAGGTCCATCCCGATCGAATTCCTAGCCAAACCGAGCATCAATGAAGCCAAGATCATAGTCGTGCTTCCAGTCAGCTCAAAATCAACCTGGATGAACCCAGTCATCAAATACCTTGAGAGCAGTGAGCTACCCGAAGATCGAACGGAAGCACGGCGAATGAAGATCAAAGTTGCCCGATATACTCAACAGTATACTCTATGAGATAGGATTCTACCTTCTTTACATGAGTGCGTCCGACTAGAAGAAGCAGAATACGTTTTAAGGGAAATCCATGAAGGAATCTGTGGGAACCACTTTGAGGGACGAGATTTAGCACATAAAGTCGTTCGACAAGGTTATTACTGACCGACCATCCAGCACGATGCACAAAAGCGCGTCCAAAGATGCAACAAGTATTAGAGATTCGCAAATATACCTCGGCAACTTGTAACGTTCCAAAAAAATCCGTACAAAGACCCGAGTACCACCTCAGGCAGAAATCACTAGGGACCAAATCCATTAGAAATTAGACGAAGATTAATTAAGTGTTTAACTAAATCACCTATCGAATTAGCTTGGACAGCTTTCAATACGAACTGCAAGACCCAAAATTAGTAGGATCGCTAACGCTGCGTTACCCTGAAACCTAGGATCAATCTCTAAACCCAGTTGCTCTCGGGAGTGCATTGAAACTCCGTATCGGACCTGGACCGCGCGTCGAAAATCCGATAACTACGAAACTATACCGTTATGACCACCTCACTGGACTTGACAACTACCTCAGAAATCAAGTCCAAATAATATGCCAAAATGCACAACTTGAGCCTAGAGCGAAGTGTGTGAGAAACGCGGATATCTTTAGAAAATGAACTCAGACTTAAGTGAATTGAGTCGTTCGCTTGTAGGCCAAATCTAAGTATTTAGATTGTCAGAATCTGACCCAACTACACCCTCGAATCAGGAAAAATTTTCAACACACGTCAGTGTACTTGTGGCCCTGATTAAGTATCGGTGACAGTTGAACTGAAACTGGTCCCCCATGGTCGATCTGTAAATCTGATCGGACCAAAAACTTAGTTTGACCAAGATCCAATGTCAGGGGACTTACTCCCGACCGTATGCAGAAAAGGGGCCCCCAGATGCGCTCTGTTGGGCCGAAACAGATGAGTTTTGGCTATAACCTAATTATACCGTGGCCCTGGGGCCATTCCCATCAATTATGGGCCTATATAAGGACCTAAAACCCTCTCTCTCTCCCATTCCATACGAATTTCAAACCCTATAAGAGAAGAGAGGGAAAAGAGAAGAAGAAAGTGAGGAGAAGAGAGAGTGAGTGAGAGTTTGTTCCTGGGATTCGATCCCACCCCTCCACATGCTTAACCATCACTACTGTATCGCTATACCGGCGATTCTGATTCCATTTTTGGGTAATAAATCCTAACCCTAATTTGTTTTAGGGATTCAAATAAAGTAAATAGTGAAATAGCTAACCTATTTTATGTTATAGGTTGTCGTTGTGCCGTAGGCGAGGGCTTAGTGATTAAACTGAGTTCGTTACGGGTTTACTGGTGAAAGGTGCGGACTATAAACATTTAAGTTATGGTTTTCAAGGCTTTCAATGTCAATTAATGATTATGACTGACTTGATTGCTATCACATGCTTAGATACGATGTTTCCCGCGCTTTACACATATATATGAACTATATTGAATATAGCGTATTCCATGTGTTTGTTGATATGATTGAATGAGTGTGGAATTTGGATTCATGCTTGTCATGATTATTCATCGTGAATATATGGTTTCTATACGTGTGACAACTCCTTGGCGAAAGGATTTGCCCTAACCCCAGTTATAACCAACGTACATCACTTATGTTGAAGTGTGTAGTCTAAGTGCTTGTAAAAATGTCTAAATGAATACGGAATTTGGATTTGTGCTTTCCATGATTATTAACTATGAATATATGCTTCTTGTGTATGTGGTAACTCCTCTGTAAAAGGGCTTGCCAGGATATATGTTATAACTAGTCCAATACATGTATGTTGAAATGTGTAGTTAAGTGTTTGATAAAATGCCTGAATGAGGAAATGCTTGTTCAAATGTATTTAATGAGGGTGTTGAGATAGGATTCTCAATTGCCTTATCTATAGTTACAATTTCCCTCATGTAACCTATCTCGCTATTTCGTGATTTATGGATGAAATGCCTTTATATGTTAACATGTGCCCTATGTGTTTGATAAAATGCTCAAATGAGTGTTGTACTTGGATTGTTTGTTAAATGCCTATATGAATATCACATGTCTCCATATGCTGGATTTGAGTATGATTGGGACTACTACGTAGTCCAGGCAATCGGTAACAATTCCTAGTTAAGTGGATGAACTAGTCTCGCCACATTGGATAAGTTCAGTGAATCCGAGTCGTACGATGATTGTCGACAATGGTACCATGTCGACTAATTCAGCGTACGCTCGTACCAATCAAACTTGTCAAGTAACCTAATTGGCCTATTGGGTGTTTACCATGTATAGATATTACTGCTTGAATCTAAGGTACCAACTTACCAGTGCAAAGCCCGTTTAACCTTGGTACCATAATCCGCTAAGACTCATGAGCCGGGCATGGTGGTATGGGATACCGTGGTTGAGCGATCGGCTTACGCTGCGGCAACGAGCCTCCCCGTAGTGATCAGTGAGCAACCCAAACTCATGAGCTGAATACGGTGGTATGAGACATTGTATTCGAGCTATTGGCCTACACTGGCGCATCCTGGCTGTGGTCCCCAGTTAGGTCGGTGACGAGCCTTCGAAAATAGACTGCCAGTTGGTAGGGTGATAGTAGAGTGACCTCGAGTATGAAATAGGCCTACCCCGGCGCAGCCTGGCTGTGGTCCCCAGTTGGGTTGGTGACGAGCCTTTGAAAATAGACTGTCAATTAGTAAGGCGTTGGTGGGGTGACCTCGACTGTGAATTAAGCCTACACTGACTGTGACGAGCCTCTCATAGTAACCCATGGTGTAAACTCGCGAACTTACCTATCGTATGTGATGAACTAGGATTGACGACCCTACATGGATTATTATTTGGGTCAATAATATAAAGGGGGGTACCTTAGCTTCCCAAACCTGCTGTATGAATGAGTCTAATTAAGAACTTAACTAATCACGCTCATGCACCGCATCGCATGTGCCTTTGGCGTTGGTATTGAGCACAGAGGAAAGGGTGCATGCCGCGACAATAAGAGGAAGATCGCAGAGGGAGTGCAGGCGAGGGCATGCATCATTAATATATATCATATTTTCATTAACCAAGTACTTAGGGATGTTTGATTGTATTGCTTTATCATTACTACTTGATTGAATTGATAACATGTTAACCTTTGCCTTATAGCTCCACCAAGTTGATTACTCACTCCCACATTCTGGGACGGTGTTTTAAACCACCAACCAGACTCTATTTTAACTACAGATGAGGGCGATGCTTATGAGGTAGAGCTGAACTTTTATGATGACGATGAGGAGTTCTCCTACATGCAACTCTCTGGCGGGTCTATGTAGACCTAGAGTTGCGTCACTGGGGCTACAGGAACATGGATTAGAGGACATTACACTTCATCCTTTTGTTTATTTTGGAACTATACATGTAATTATTTAACCTGGTGATGTTCATACTCTGGGGACTTACAATCACTTATATGCTTTATATATCTATCACGGTCTTCCGCTTGCGTAATCTAATTGTCTCTAGAGTATAGTATGTTGATTTGGTATAATCTCATTCATATTTAATGCACTAATATGGACAACATTTAATCATCATTATCTATGTTGCATAAGGGATGCGTTGGAACTCAGGAGTTGAGCTTCTGCTCGACCCCCGATTTTCAGGGCATTACACAACCACCAGAAGAGCTCGCTCTTATGGCTAGGCCATGGCTGTTTGCTCAATGGTGGATCGATATTATCGATCTGCTCCCCATGGGTAAAGGTCAAACCAAGTTCGTCGTCGACTATTTCACCAAGTGGGCAGAAGCAGAACCATTAGCAAAGATAACTGAGCAAAAGATCACAGACTTCATTTAGAAGAATATCATATGCAAGTTAGAGATCCCTCGGACTATCATCTCCGATAATGGGAAACAATTCGATAACAAGTTGTATCAGGAGATGTGCAAGAACTTCGAAATTCGCAACGTCTACTCGCCACGACATCCACAAGCGAATGGCCAAGTCGATGCAGTTAATAAGATCATCAAGCATCATCTCGGTACCAAGCTCGAGAACACTAATGGAGCTTATGCTAAAGAACTCCCAAAAGTCCTCTGGGCATATCGAACTACTGCCCAAACAACTACCGAGGAGACCCCTTTCTCTTTAGCATATGGACCATAGGCGGTCACTCCCGTGGAGATCGAACTTCATACAGCCCAGACAGACTCATTCGATGAACAAGCCAATGCCGAGCTTATGGCCCTTAATCTCGACCTCCTCAAGGAACAAAGGGAACAAGCTCGGACTCGGACCTTCGTTCGCCAACAATAGGTATCTCGCTTCTATAATGCACGGGTTAAGGTCAGAAGGTTTCAAGTTGGAGATTTACTTCTTTCGAAGACATTCCAAAATACCAAGGAAGTTGGATCAGGATCCTTAGGTCTGAACTAAGAAGGACCCTATGTGATATCAAGCATAAGCCGACCTGGTTCATATCGACTAAAAAATCTAACTAGATAACTGCTCTCACACCCATGGAATGCCGATCATTTAAAGATTTATTACCCTTAAGTTAAATCGGTATGACATTCATCATGTATTATTTAACTCTGAATTACATTAAATAAAGCGTCAGTACGTTATCTGATCAATTCCCAACCAAGATCTGACCAATGAGTGATCTTGATCTAATCAACAATCGACCAAGATCTGACCAATGAGCAATCTTGATATGATCAACGACCGAACTATGTTCGACCGATGCCCAAGTTATGACTCAAGCTCAGTTCGACCTACTCATAAACAAAAAACGATATACTCGACTCAAAAATTCAGAATCCAAGAAAAAGAAGTAATTTCATTGATAAGGCCCAAAGGGTATGGTTACATCGGTGATATCCCAAAAAAACACATGTACATCTATCTACAAATGACTAATTGTTAGAAGCCAAAAAGGCATAGGCGCTTGAAGCGCTTGAAGCTGAAAAATGGAAAGGTAGAGCAAGATGAAGGAAATAATCTGCAAAAGCCGAGCCTCAAGCCTCAGAAAGTTGCTCGGGAGTCACCTCAGGAGCTGCCTCGGGAGCCGCCTAGTTGCCCGACCCATCGGAACTCGACTCTGGCTCATCGAAAGTAGAGAGATTAAGCTCTGGGAAGGTCTCCTTCATCATCCTCACGCACTCAACATAACCTTGGTGAAAGAGGTTATCCCTCTCATCCAGGAACACCTGAGAGGACTCAAACTCTAGGACAGCTTCCTTTCGAGTTAGGGTGATTACAGCCTTGGTCTCCTTCTTTAGCTTCTCCAGCTTTGCATCGGTCTCGACAAACCGAGTGTGGCACTCATCATGCCAACCCTTCATTTTCGCCAGCCACGTAACTAACTCGGCCTTCTCAGCAAAAGACGCCTTAAGAGCCATCTTCACAGTCTCCACTTTAGCAGTCGAAGCCTAAGCCTCTAACTGAGCCACCTTTTGCTTGGCCTATTCCGTAGTCGAAGCCCGAGCCTCCAACTGAGCCACCTTTTGCTTGGCCTCCTCCGCCCGATCACGCATCAGAGCAAACTCGGTGCGTGCCTTCAATATGCACAGGGCGTACAACAAAAAAGGGAAACAAAAGAGTGAAGATGAGCAACCAGAAACAGAAGTTAAATTGGCTTGGAATGATGTACTTACTCTAAAAAGGCTCATTGACACGTGCGCGAGAACCGTTTCCACGGGAGAGTCGAACAAATTGACATATTCCTCCTCGACCGTATGATGGTCTACTCATGGGAGGATCTCCTCTATGGTCCGACGAAGGCTCCCTTGCCTCTCTTCCGCCTCTACCCTCCCCGAAGATCAAGCCTCGACAGGACGCTCAGAAGGCCCTCAGATCTCAATGGGGGTGTCACTTTCTAGAATGATTATTCCCACCGCTCCAGAGGAGGTCTCCACCTCCATGCCTTCTCCCTTGACCTCAATGACGACTGGGCAAGAAGGGCCGACCTTCCCCTTGGCTTAGAGGAGGTCTTCTGTTTCTTCTTCTTCGGCACCGTCGATTCATCTTGAGGAGGTGCACGAACCTTGGAGGAAGGACAGAGGAGGGGCTGAGCTTCAAGCATCTCTATGTCAACGCAAAAGAATAATACATCAGAAAAGTTCTTGGCAAAATTCTAAGTTGTGAAGCTCGACCGAAGATCTTACACAAGTACTTACCAGTGAGTGTTGAATCCAAGCCCAAATGAAAGAGTAGCTCGGGCTAGAGAAGTATTCTCCAAGACCTTTTATCCTCGTCAATCGCCCACAAATATCTGATCTGAGCTAGTAATCCGCTCTGATCAAAGGGGGATGCTTGGGTGTAACATCCCAGATTTTTGCCAACCTGGGATTAGACGTCCTTAGGTAATGGGTCGATCCTAAGACCTTATAAACTTGTCAAAACTCAATCCCACAGTCTAAAATCGCTCCTTAACCCATTTCCTTCACAAATCTCACCCTTCACTACCTTGTGCTTTAAAATTTTCAAAGCACTTTCGCCCTAGACACTAACTTAAACTAGCTAAGTAGTAAAACTGGGATCACTTTATATACAAACTACAAAGGACTAAGTACCACCTCAGACAGAGATCTTACAGGACTAAATCCTTTAGAAATTTGGCGAGATTTAGCTAGTGTTAAACTTGAGTGCCTGTGAAATTAGCACCAGTCGCTTTAAATACGATCTGCAAGACCCAAAACTTGCAAAATCAGTGACTCTAGGTTTCCCTAAAGTTTAGAACCAAACTCATTTCTCGTCTGCTCTCGGGAATGAAACGACACTTCGTATTAGGTCTAGACCGCACATCGGGAGTCCGATTAACACGAAGCTAAGAAACCAGGACCGCCTCACTGGGCTTGACAATCATCTCAAAAATCAGATCCAGCCGATGTCCCACAGCCATTCGTTTCGATCCGGAGCGAGGGTGTGTGAAAAACACTATTCCTTTTAAAAATAAATATCTGGAATAGTGATCTGGCACCATTCGCTTGCGCATCAGTATTAAGCAACCAGACCGTCAGAATCAGACCAAATTACACCCTCGGATCAGGAAAAATTTCAGGAACATTTACATGTGCTTGGAATTTCGGATTGTGGCCCACTGACCGTTGAACTGAAAGTGGTCCGCCACGTGCGATCTGGGAATCCGATCGAGTCGAAAACGTAATCCCTCATAGATCCATGTGTGGTGAGCTTAAGTCTGACGTTTGGCTTAAGGAGGGCCACCAGAACCTCTCCTTTGAGCTGGAAAAGTGACGAAATACCTATATTAGCAGTAACCCTTGAACAGGAGTCTATTTCGGTGAGTTTTGAGACTATATAAGGACCTTAAACCCTCTCTCATGGCAGCCATACGAATTTGGGATTTGAGAGAGGGAAAAGAGAGAGGAAGTGAGGGAGAAGTGGGAGAATCTCCCTGCCGTCGTTCCCTGCCACCACACGGGCTGCACCATCCCTTTCTTGACGCTTTTCCGGCGTTTCCGGCGTCGTTTCTAGGTAAGAAACCCTAACCCTAATCTGTTTTGGGGTTTAGACTGTTGTAGGTTATGAAATAGCTAACCTATTTCGTTCTCTAGGTTGCCAAACTGCCGAATACGGAAGCTTAGCAAACCTATCAACTCCGTTACGATTCTACGACAAAAGGTGCGGACTTTAGGTGTATAGGTTAGGGTTTTCAACGCTTTCAATGTCAGATACTGATAGATTCATGATCTGCATGCAATTGCACATGTACAAAGTGCTTTCCGTTTCCTGTTTCGATTAACGTTGTAGAATATGGAATTTCACATACTCTAGGTATACGTAGAAATACCGTATACGTATTTTTTTTGGAGAAATGTTTGACATGTTTATTTAATGTATGATTATAATATATATGGATAAAATACTAGTTTGGCGAAAGGAATCGCCGTAATACATGTTCACTTGTAAATGCTACGTATGTTGAAATTGTGTATTCTAGAAATACTGTATACGTATAAATTTTGGAGATGTATTTATCATGATTATTTGCTGTAATAATATGTTATACATGGATAAGATACTCGCTTGGCTAAGGGATAGCCCTAATACATGTTTTGCTAACATGCACCATGTATGTTGTAATAATGTATTCTAAGTGTTTGTGAAAATGACTGAATGAGTATGGAATTCTCATTCGTGCTCGCCATGACTAATTGTCATGGATTCATGATTTATGTAATGGCGATGCCCCTTGACGAAAGGATTTGCCCTAAGTCACGCCACGGCCAATATACACTATATATGCAAAATGTGTGGCCCAAGTGTTTGTGGAAATAGCCGATTGAATATGGAACTTGGGTTCCTGCTTGCCATGACTATCCGTCGTGGGTGTACATGTGTTATGATTGGGGCAACTCCCTAGTGAAAGGATTTGGCCTAATGCCTATGTGATCGACATATGTCATGTATGTCGATGTAAGTTTGTTTAAATGTTTCTTGAAATGTCTGAATGTGTAGTAGTTAGCAAATTGTAATGTATAAGGGTGTTGAGATATGATTCTCAACCTCTTTTAACTATGTGTATGATCTCCTTTGATAGTTGTGTGATTAGGAATTGAACATGTACAAACTCATGCTTGTGTTGTGATTCATAACATGCTCAACTGCTTTATGATTTTAACTATGTAATGCATATGTTTAAATCCATATTTACGTTGTATGATCCGTCATGGGTGATGGGGGAGCGGAGCAACGAGTGCGTGCAACAGCCCTGGCAGCCCTAAACGGATAATACCAGACCTTGACTGTATGAGTTGAATCTTGATCCATTACTGCTTTATCTATCTGCAATTGATTGTGTTTGGGGCTATGATTATGGCCCAGGCAATCGGTAACGGGATTGAACTCGTGGCTGAGATTCATTTGCCACGTGGGATGTGTTCGACGAACTCGAGTCGTGCGTTGCCTGTCGGCAGTGGCTAGGCCACACGAAGTTGTTTATGCACTTCATGTCGTGCAGCTCAACGGGCGATCGTGCTAGTCGAGCTCGTCAAGTAACCCGATCTGCCTTATGCATGTTCACCCTGTTTGGACGCTACTGCTTGAACCTAGGGTACCAAACTTACCAGTGAAACCCCCTTTTAACCATGGTACCTCGATCTGCTAAGACGCATGAGCCGGGCATGGTGGTATGGGACACCGTGGTCGAGCTGTCGGCCTACGATGGGGCCATGTGCCTCCCCATAGTGACCATTGCGCAACCAAACTCGTGAGCCGAATACGGTGGTATGGGACACTGTATTCGAGCTGTCGATACTTACGGCGAGAGCCGAGTATGGTGAGACCTGTGCTCGTGTTGACGGGCGACGAGTCCTCCGTAGTATCTTCGAGTATACTCCAAGGGTCTGTGATTGGCGACGAGTCTTTCACAGCAACTAGAGTATGAGTTGAGCCGAGTATGGTGAGACCTGTACTCGAGCTAACGGCTAGTGATTGAGCCGAGTACGGTGAGACCTGTACTCGAGCTGACAGCCAGCAATTGAGCCGCATACGGTGAGATCTGTATCCGCGCTGACGGGTGACGAGCCCTTTGCGATGCCTTCACTATGCTTCTCAAACCATAATATCAAATGAGATTAACTAGGATTGACGACCCTAGAATGGATCATGTTTGAGAATGATACAAGGGAGGTACCTTAGTTTCCCAATACTGCTGGTTGAAATGGACTAATAATAACTTGGTAATCATGAGCATCATCGCACTGCATGTGCTTTGTAGATGTGGCGCACTGAGGGAGTTAAGCATTCGCGAACGTAAGATGATGTCGCTTGAGGGTGGTTTGGCAAGGGCATACAGCATCATGTCATTTCATTCTTGCATTTAATAAGAGTAGTTAGAATTGTTTGATTTGTACTGCTTTATCATTACTGCTTGATTGAATTGATAACATGTTAACCTATGCTTTACTATTCCACTGAGTTGATCACTCACTCCCACGTTACGGGACGGTGTTGTACACACCAACCAGATTTGTTGAGTTTCAGGTGATGGCGATGTTTGTAAAGCAGAGCCGCACTACTTCTATGATGATAGGAGGAGTTCTCCTATCTGTATCTCTCTGACAGGTCAACGAAGACCTGATAGTGTATTGACGGGACTATGGTACTTGGGATAAGAGACATTACACTTCCTCACAATTGGTATATTTTAGAACTGCACTTGTATTTATTTAACCTGGTAATGTTATCACACTCTGAAGACTCATCATAGTTTATATATTTTATCTATCTATCACAGTCTTCCGCTTGCAAATTTAACTATCTCTGGAGTATGATATGCTGTTTGGCTTAATCTCACTCATGTTCAATGCACGAATACAGTCAACATTCAATCATCATTCATTTTGTTGTATAAGTGATGTTCTGGAACTCGGGAGTTGAGTTTATGATCGACCCCCGATTTTCAGGGCGTTACAAGATGGTATCAGAGCATGATTTAGATTAAACCAGACATACGTTATGGTCACACGACGCACTCTGACGCACTCTGACTTAGGAGGGAGCGACGAAAGGTAGAAACTGACTTAGGATTTTCCAAATTCGCCGAACGGCGAAACCAACCAAAATCGACCGTTGACATTGGGCCATACACACCCATGTGTTCACTCCCCAAGTATAGGGTTTGTGATGTAGTAATAATCTCGGTAAGACCGAGGTCGAATCCACAGGGACTGAAACCTGTACGTAATCTGAAACTAACTAGGACTAGAACTAAAATAAGATGAATTTTAAACCAAGTATGATTTGAGGAATAATGGTGAAATAATGAAACTAAAATTTAAGAATTCAGAAGTGGGAAACTAGGGATTCAGAGGATCCACTTGTAGAGATCAGGGAGATCTTATGCCTGTATCACAAATTATGGAAATTAAATGAACTGATGTTGATATAGTTTTCAAGAGATGAGAGGTATATGAATTAGAATGGATTCCATCACCAAACCATGCCCAAGAGACGATGGTAAACAACAGAATTAAACTAATTACCAACCAATCAACATGCTATGAGAGTTAGGAAAGGGTACCGACATCCAACCATGCCCAGGAGACGATGGTGAACAACAGGGCTTCCTGACGTCATAAACATAAAAAGGAGAAGAGAAATACTCAAAGCCATCGCAGACCCATTGTAATGTCAGTCACAACAGACCATTAAAAAAAAAACTAGAAATATTCCCGTTTAAATCAAACTAAAATCAATGTTAGTTCAGGGACATGAATCCAAGCCATAAAACCTCCCCATCACGCTACAAGTTTCACCTCTTAGCCCTAGCTAAGAGGTTAGCCCGACATGATCGGTCTAGATCTCTCAGATAAAACAAAACAAAATAAAATAAAATAAAAAGGAAAAAAAACAATAAACCCTGCTCCCACGTCCTTGCCTTCACATCCAGCCCACCTCCTCTAGCCTTTCTTTTTCTTCTCTTTTATAGGTGTGGGTCAGTCGTTGGAGGGTGTCGATTCACGGAGAAGGAGACGGTGAAGGAAGCGTTCCGCTAGTGCGTAGGATTTACGCAATAACTATCCAAAAAACGGAGTTCTTCCATTCGCAAAAACCTCCAAGAACAGCGATCCAGGGATTTTGTTTGGTATCCGATCCATACAGTCTTCTTAGGGGTGGTCGTCCATGCCATGGGCGAAGTTTAGACGGTCTAGATGGACCATCCGATCATCACCAAGCTCCCACAGTGGGCCGCAAAACCCGGGCAGCGTTCCGTCTGCGAAACAGAGCCTTCTCCGTTTTACGTAGCGCTAATGGTGGGGCCCACTTCGTCGTTTGTCTAGAAAATCCACTCCTTCCATTGAAAGCGTGTTGAAAAACCAGCTAGGAAGGGCGAGTTTGTCTCGTTTTCGGTGTGGCCCATTGGTACTAGATCTTCTCGCCGTCCATCTTGCTCTTGGACGATCAAAATGTATCTCCAATATCTTTTGCAATTTCGCCGCCTAGACATGAGTGATAGAGCCTTCGTGAATCTCATGGACGGTCTGGATTGTCCCTATGAACAGTGTGTGGGGCCCGCTATGCAAAAACGGACGGACAGCGTTCGTCCGTTGTTCCTGCTATGAAACGGATCGGGTCAGCACCTGCTGACCCGAATTCCTAGTCCGGTGTACCTTGAATGCGCCTGTGCACTATGCACAGGCACGACTAGTGAGGGCCACTTGAAATTTGTACGAGAGATCTATTCCATTCATCTGTTTTGCCACCCCCTTTGAGGGGTTAAAACGAAAATTGACGCGCATCCAAAGATCAGGTGGGCCCATAATCAATGGTTTCTGGGCTGATTTGTCCATTGGTTGACTTCCACAGGGTTCCAACGGATGAAATTCGACGTGTACGGTTAATTTGTGGTCCCTTGGCCATGTATGAAGTTTCGAACTGAAAAGATGGTGGGAACCCTACAATTTTACATTCTGGACCCTTTTTAGGCCAATTGACCTTTAGTTTATGGATTTTCTTGGATCTCTGGTGTGCACGTCCATCGATCTTGGTCCCCTGGGGTCCGTCCCCTGCTTTTGTGACATCGGAGTGCCAAATCCACGCTTTTACTATCAGTTTTCAGTCCACGCTCCTGATTGAATCCTGCAACAAAACACAATTAAAATTCTCCATTAAGCATTATTGTATATGTAAAGTCTGGCAATAATCGGGGTCTGATATGCAATATTTGACCCTCAACACCATGATCACGCGAAACAATCCTGAATCACTTCTAGGCCGTCAGTCGACGGGTTTGAGTCATTCCTTAGAGACGAATCTCCTTAGGTTATGGGTCAACCATAACGCCAAAGCCTAAAACCCCTTTCTATCCAATTCCTTCAAACTCTCTCCTTGCACCACTTCATCCTTCAAATTTTTTTTTCTAAATCCTTTCACACTGGGTATAAGTTCTAACGTATAAATGATGAAGAATAATACTTAAACAAGAAGTTACTATAAATAATAAATATATGTAGAAATTGGACTTTTGACCATTCAAATTGTTGAATCTGACCAAATAAATGGGTTAGTTGGATAGATTAGCGTCTCCTACCCCAAAATAATATATTACATGTCCAATAAAATAATTTCAGTTTGCAAATTGGACCCGAAAATGCCTCAAATAGAGTCGGGGGCCAAATCGGACGTATCTTGCAATCCGGAATGAGTTATCTGACGCATAATATATGATTTTGGGGTAGAACGAGCTAATGAAGCCAACCATGGGTCTCCCCTCATTTTCTGAGCATTTTTCCGGTGAGGCCCTCGCCAGGTCGGCAAGGCCTCGCCACTTTTTGGACTGGGCCGGGGCCGCGGTCCGGGCCGACTGTGTTTGGGGGTTTTATAAACCCCCTGGTATGTGGGTCGTCTATTGAAAATCTCCCAAAACGTTACTTCCTTCACAAACCACCCCCCCAAGATCACTTTTCTCTTTCAAAGTTGAGGTTATTTTGCAAAACCGCCCCTCCAATCGCCTTCTTCCCCATTTTCGTTCACCACCCTCGTCACCTTGCTAAACACGCTCCACCCTTGCTGCCTACCCTTCCCATTTCTTCTCATTTGAGCCCACATACCCCCATTTCAAGCTCAAAATCGTGTGAGCTCCACCACCCATTCTACTTCTTCATTTTCTTCCTTTAACCTCTAGCATTTGGGCCTTTACAACAGCTGTTGGGCCCCAGATCCGTGGAGAGCTAGAGACTCCAGCCCTCTTTCTCCTTTCCCTCCACTTCCCATGGCCTTATTCGAGTTGAATACGGCCTGCTTTAGGTGAGTTTCAGGTGGATAGAATTGTATAAGTAATAATAAATATACGTGTAGGGTATGGTTCCTAGATTGGTGTATCCCATTTTTTCCAATACCATGTTTGAAGTGTGTGTAATTAAAAGTAAATTCTGAGATTTCCTTTCAACTAACGCTTAGAAATTTCGATTCCTGGGATTTGGAAATCCCATCTCACACTTTCCGACACAAGGCTCATTTTCCAAAGCCTATACCATTAATTTTTAATCCCCTCCCACCCTCCTACCAAACATGTCATTCCCAATCCTGAAGTAGGATTATCAATACAGTCCCATTTAATACAACGTAAGACCACTGGCCAAATAGACCCTTGGAGTTTTGGACTTAGAGCGGTGCTCCTAGATTTCGACAAACATGACCGTGTAGGAAACCTAACAAATATATAATGTTAACCTTAGGACCCTCTTAGTTGGTATGAGCATATGTGAAATGCTCGAGCGTCAAGTATAGACAACTCAATTCCAAGTAGGCAACTTTGACCCTAAGTGATAAAATCCTTTCTTGTATTAGAAATGAACTGAAATCATTTAGTGTATAAACTTAGTCTTTGGATTATAACTATTGGTTGGTTATACTAAGGAATGTAGATAAATTAGTTAGTTGACTTGATTAGGTTGGAGCGAGACTCCGTTCCTTCATTAAATCCCCTTAGTACACATAGGCTTCTTTAACAACTCTTAGGAAGCTTGTTTGATTAGTAACTAGTCACGCTCATGGGAAACTTCTATATCCCTTAGATTTAATGATAGGTCAAATCAATACGACCCTTAGAATTGCCTCCTCAAGGACTTAGTACTATCGGGGACACGGAGTAGAGAAACTATCTATAAGCGAGGTATTCGCGGTTTGAATCGACTTCTCAATCCTGGTTGTGACTAATGAACTCTATGCTCTGATCAAGCAGAAGGTCGGGATCAACTAGGATTAAGGACTGATACGACGATTTTCTGTCCTAGCTAGGCAGGAGGTCCATGTATCCGACTCAGACCCACTACGCAACTTTCTTCCGTGTTGGCCGAACCACTTGCAACCAAAAGTTTATAACTTCGTCTTTGAAGAGTATTAGGAGTATATAGCCATAGAGACTTTGTCTTTTAGGCCCAAGGAATTACCCAAATGGGTAACAAATAATAAGGAATTAGGTCCCAAGTCGCATGCCATGTCGGCATCCATATTATGTTTATGACCGTAGAAAGATAGCATGCCTATTAAACTAGATATGATTAAATAGGATAAGTCTGGGCCGCGATATAACCCCTTGGTAGGATTAGGCATCTTGCTACAAACTCACATCCACCCTTGGAATCTACCACAACACCCATCCGTGATAGCCCCTTTCTATAATCCTACGTACCAAGACAGATATAGTGGGAGACCGCATTTCATTTCATGTCAAGGATGAGTCTTAAATTACACCTTGATCCGACATATGGATCAGGACATAGCTCTTAAGCCTTGAGGGTGAAAATAAAATTTTAAGGGGGGTAGAACATGATGAACCCGCTCTAGTTAGGTCACCTAATACACCTCTTCGACCTGGGTGGCGCAGCAGAAACATGGTGGACCCTACCCCACTGGCCCAGGATCGAAACGGTGCTCGTTGAGTACGAACATTATAGAAGCCCTAGAAAGTTCTACTATAATGAACCATTTTAGGATGATCTAATACGATTTGATTCCCCATTTCCTTTGACATAGATAATAACGATGACTCTCTCAGACTAAGACCTAAAGGGCAACCTTAGAAATAGACAATTTTAACCTTCCTGTGGTGGACATTCCCTACGTTTCTAGAGTGATCGGACTATAGAGTTACTGACATCTATAACTGCGAAGTTTTTGCGGCTTGACCCAATTCCCAATCCTGGGGCAACTCCCTAGTGAAAGGATTTGGCCTAATGCCTATGTGATCGACATATGTCATGTATGTCGATGTAAGTTTGTTTAAATGTTTCTTGAAATGTCTGAATGTGTAGTAGTTAGCAAATTGTAATGTATAAGGGTGTTGAGATATGATTCTCAACCTCTTTTAACTATGTGTATGATCTCCTTTGATAGTTGTGTGATTAGGAATTGAACATGTACAAACTCATGCTTGTGTTGTGATTCATAACATGCTCAACTGCTTTATGATTTTAACTATGTAATGCATATGTTTAAATCCATATTTACGTTGTATGATCCGTCATGGGTGATGGGGGAGCGGAGCAACGAGTGCGTGCAACAGCCCTGGCAGCCCTAAACGGATAATACCAGACCTTGACTGTATGAGTTGAATCTTGATCCATTACTGCTTTATCTATCTGCAATTGATTGTGTTTGGGGCTATGATTATGGCCCAGGCAATCGGTAACGGGATTGAACTCGTGGCTGAGATTCATTTGCCACGTGGGATGTGTTCGACGAACTCGAGTCGTGCGTTGCCTGTCGGCAGTGGCTAGGCCACACAAAGTTGTTTATGCACTTCATGTCGTGCAGCTCAACGGGCGATCGTGCTAGTCGAGCTCGTCAAGTAACCCGATCTGCCTTATGCATGTTCACCCTGTTTGGACACTACTGCTTGAACCTAGGGTACCAAACTTACCAGTGAAACCCCCTTTTAACCATGGTACCTCGATCTGCTAAGACGCATGAGCCGGGCATGGTGGTATGGGACACCGTGGTCGAACTGTCGGCCTACGCTGGGGCCATGTGCCTCCCCGTAGTGACCATTGCGCAACCAAACTCGTGAGCCGAATACGGTGGTATGGGACACTGTATTCGAGCTGTCGATACTTACGGCGAGAGCCGAGTACGGTGAGACCTGTGCTCGTGCTGACGGGCGACGAGTCCTCCGTAGTATCTTCGAGTATACTCCAAGGGTCTGTGATTGGCGACGAGTCTTTCACAGCAACTAGAGTATGAGTTGAGCCGAGTATGGTGAGACCTGTACTCGAGCTAACGGCTAGTGATTGAGCCGAGTACGGTGAGACCTGTACTCGAGCTGACAGCCAGCAATTGAGCCGCATACGGTGAGATCTGTATCCGCGCTGACGGGTGACGAGCCCTTTGCGATGCCTTCACTATGCTTCTCAAACCATAATATCAAATGAGATTAACTAGGATTGACGACCCTAGAATGGATCATGTTTGAGAATGATACAAGGGAGGTACCTTAGTTTCCCAATACTGCTGGTTGAAATGGACTAATAATAACTTGGTAATCATGAGCATCATCGCACTGCATGTGCTTTGTAGATGTGGCGCACTGAGGGAGTTAAGCATTCGCGAACGTAAGATGATGTCGCTTGAGGGTGGTTTGGCAAGGGCATACAGCATCATGTCATTTCATTCTTGCATTTAATAAGAGTAGTTAGAATTGTTTGATTTGTACTGCTTTATCATTACTGCTTGATTGAATTGATAACATGTTAACCTATGCTTTACTGTTCCACTGAGTTGATCACTCATTCCCACGTTACGGGACGGTGTTGTACACACCAACCAGATTTGTTGAGTTTCAGGTGATGGCGATGTTTGTGAAGTAGAGCCGCACTACTTCTATGATGATAGGAGGAGTTCTCCTATCTGTATCTCTCTGACAGGTCAACGAAGACCTGATAGTGTATTGACGGGGCTATGGTACTTGGGATAAGAGACATTACACTTCCTCACAATTGGTATATTTTAGAACTGCACTTGTATTTATTTAACCTGGTAATGTTATCACACTCTGGAGACTCATCATAGTTTATATATTTTATCTATCTATCACAGTCTTCCGCTTGCAAATTTAACTATCTCTGGAGTATGATATGCTGTTTGGATTAATCTCACTCATGTTCAATGTACGAATACAGTCAACATTCAATCATCATTCATTTTGTTGTATAAGTGATGTTCTGGAACTCGGGAGTTGAGTTTATGCTCGACCCCCGATTTTCAGGGCGTTACATTGGGTATTACTATAACAAAAAACACATGGTCAGTGAAAACGAATCAACTAAAAGATGAACAACTACATCGGCAAGAACACTGACCTAGGTCGGAGAAAGCTCGGGGGACAAGGGGCTGAGTTGATTCTGGCTCAGCCGTCTCCCAGCACCTAGAAGCCCAAAACCATTTGTCCCTCCAATTTTTATTGGAGGTCGAAGGGTCGGTTATAAGGGCCCCACCAGTTTTTCACCAAGCAAAGAAGTAATACCAGTTGGGTTGAAGATTGTTCGACTTTAGCTGGTACTGGTGGAGGAACTCGTTCACAGAGAGCTCGGGCTGGGCTAGATCGGCCAACAGGACCACACAACTGAACAAGGCCCTCCACCCATTCGAGATCATCTGCCCCGGGGCTAAGCCTAGGTGAGCTAGCAGACGCCTGACTATTCCCTATAGAGGAAGCCGCAAGCCACATTGAAGCGTGACCTGAAAGATCGTGACGGCCCCCTCTAGAGGTCAGTCCAGAAGCTCGTCTGATGAAGAAAGCTAGAGAACTACAAACTCGGGGACTTAATATCCGAGCCTAATCCAGGCTAACTCCTCCTCAATTAGGGTCGAGGGCACTGGCCCCCTCGGACCCACCTCATCATCAGGCTCTTCCGAATCCACCTCATTGGAAGGGTCGCCCCACTGTCGCCACCGGAGGACCACTCCCGCGAGCTCAATGAGCCTGACATGTCGACGTTTATGAGTAAAATTACTCGAAAATGGAAAGACAAAAGGAGGAGGGGGAGATGGAGCTCACCGAGGAAAGAACGGGCAGGATTCCGGCCTGATTGCAAAAGATAACAGATGCCAAAAATTGCCTGGAGAGAAATAAGAAGACGCAAGGGGAAGAAACTGAAATGCAAAAGGGAAAGACCCTAAGGGTTAGGGCTTCCCTTATATAGCAATGCTATGTGGCAGTCATTGAAGACGCCCATCCATGTGACTCCGTACGACATCCCCTTGACTACCTCGACTTGACATGTGGCGCCACCCAATACACTGTTCGACCCCAATATCGAGTATGGTGCTACGCGTCACAACCCCATTAGTCCGTCATTGAAAAGACGACTTGGTGCCCCACGTGACCTCGAGCCATGAAACAACATGTCATCATTACAGACTGACACACTTTGACTACCGTACTGGCCGCCATACCTGGCATTTATGACAATACGACTCGACCTAGTCCACGCATAACCCGACCTAATTACGGCCAGCTTACTTTCCGAACCTCTGTAGATCGACTCGAAAAGTAAGGGGGCTCACTGTTGGGGGAAAAATAGACAAGTCGAAAAGTCGGCTTATGGAATGGACCAACTCTACTGAACCAACACGGACCTAGTGAAACCCGAGCCTGATAGGGCATCTACGTCCAGAAAAGACCGACCTTCAAGGAGGTCAATATAACTGTAAGGACACTCAAAGAGCACGATTATGAGCCCACTTGAATGGCTAAATACCGACCTAACTCATGAGTTAATCATAGGTAGGTCATGGATCGACTATAGATCAGTCCTAGGTCGGTTATTACCCGATTATAGATCAACCATAGCTCGGTTATAGATCAACCATAGATGTATGATAGCTCGACCTTAGATCGACTACTGAACGATCATAGCGTGGCCCACATACAATCACAGGTCAGCAATGCTCCTGATAAGATCAAGAATCATTAGCATCCAACTGAAGGGGACGCAGATCCTCCGACCCAACCATTGTTTGAAAATGGTGAATGTTGATCTATCAAATAGGTCGATATCACTTATTTCCGAGTCATCACCCGCATGTGGGAACCAACCTAAAACTGAGCTACGGATTCGAAGAATCTCCCAACATCCCGAAGATCTCTCCCAAGATCTTCAGAGGATAATATCAGATCCCAATAATCTCGGAAGTCGGTGATCTCGTAAAGATCCTGAATCACAACAGATCTCCAAGTTATTAAGAAAGAGTCCTCATACAAATATACTCTTTCCCCTATATATAGAGGTACTTCTAACCATCCAAGGTACGTTGATCGATACCCTAATACTCGACTAGTGTCTCTTTTCTGGAGATCCTGCCCTACAACAAAAGACCTCGTTCCTGACTTAGGCATCGGAGAGTCCCCTGCACTAGCCAGGGTCTCCTTTGTTTCTCTTTTGCACCTGTGCAGGTTTAGGAGGGTCAACCGAGGAGGGTCTGCCAGAAAACTGCATCAACAGAACCAATTAAGAGTTACCCGAACGAACTCCTTAAAGTTATTGAGACATCAATTACGGGATGGGCCGACCTCGAAAGACTGACATCGAGTTAAACTATTTAAAAGCAGAGCTCAACAGTGTCACTTACTTGCCGAGCTGACCTGATCGATCCCGACCTAAGAAACGGGATATCCACAGAGAATCCCGCCTCGTTCTAAGGAGAGATATAGCAATATCTTAGCCAAAAATCATGTCAATCGAAGCAAGCTTGGAAATACTTTCGGAAGCAGATCCCCATCCAAATAAGGATGCTCAACGTACATGATGTATCCTATCCAGATATGTGAGATTACTGTATCCCTTTACGATATGCAAGTCAAGAGTCACCTAAGTACCCTATAAATACATCAACTGTTAATGTGAGGAGGTATGCAAAAAAAAAAAAAATAAAAAATAAAAAAAAAAAAAAAAAAAAAAAACCTAACTCGAGTCTCGTTTCCACTTTAATTCAACTCACCTGACTTAAACATCAAAGGGTCCCCGACCACAACCGGCACCCCCATTGTCCTTCATATACTCCTAGTGTAGGTGCTCATACGCTTAGAGGGTGTGGCCCTTGCTCATCCAGATTCAAGCAGCAACATTTTGGTGCCATCTGTGGGAACAACAAAAGAGCCACTAAAGTTTTCCAACCTCAATGTGGCACACCATTCTTCCCTTCCCCTACCTTCCATGGCCAAGAAAAAGGGAACAACACTGGTTACAGCCGAGCCCATGTAAGAGGAGCAGCCAGAAAATCTCCATGCTTCATAGTCAACTCCCCGATCTTAGCCTCCTGCACCAGTAATTGTGCAAAGATCTCGAAACCGGAGAAGCCAACCCATCTCCCTTGAAAATCAGGTAGGAGCTTTGACAGGTAACATCGATCGTATCATGAGGTTGCTAGAGAAACAACATGCAACCCCTGCCGATCAGCATGCAGAGTAAGAAGTAGCAACCAAACAATCTAACTAGGTACCTGCACATCCAAAATTTCACATTGCGAAGGTAGACCAGGGGGAAGTGCATACATCCCAGAACAAACTCTGGGAGCACTGAGCTCGCCGAGTCACACTTACGGCATATGTTAGAAAAAAGAAGGCGAGCTCGGGGTAATGCTCTCGAGGTCATAGTAGAAAATGAGGTCCCCTGGGGGGCAAAGATGAAAGAAATCTGAGATCAGCTTGGAGACATTCAACAAGCTTGCCCAGCCAAAGCCCTAGCCTTCGTCGACACCTTACTTAAACAAACTAAGCAACCATTCATAGATGATATTATGTAGGCCCAACTACTATCTAAATTATGGATGCCCCGAATAATTCCATATTAAAGTTTGAGGGATCCGGCCAAGCGTCTAGAATCCTTCCGAGCATGGATGGAACTCTATTATAATGCCCCGGATTTTTGCCAATTGGGAATTAGACGTCTTTGGGTAGTACATTTGATTTTTTGGACTAGAGCACTTATCTGTATGTGTATTCACACATGTTTGAGGCCAAAATGAGTCACCTTGGATGCACAAAAACCACCCGACGGAGTGAAATTTGAGAATTTTGAAGAATATGGATAGTAAGGTTCGTTGTACCGAGCAAACTGGGGCAACTGGGGACACACTACTCAATTGCACCAAGTAAACCTTGAGCAACTGAACAAATTTGGACAACAGGGTTCGGTTGCACCAAGTGGGACTCGGTGCAATCGAGTAAATCTGTTCACTAATATTCTGCATATTCGGATTTTGACAGTTTCATTGTATTGACTTCAAAAAATCATATCTATTTTTCTATAACTACGATTGAGGTGATTCAAAAACTGGATTAAATATTGATGAGTTTAGTTTCATGGAAAAATAAATAAAAACAAAACCTAATGAAGGTTAAATTTAGGACTTTTTAGAAACTGTACCAAAATTATTAGTTTTAGGCAGCTTGTACTCCTAGAATTTTTAGAATTTTTCTACAACTCGAAATGTAATGAATTTTAGTAGAGATAAAGTAGACTTGATGATAATAATAAAACTAATCTAATAATTAAAAGTGCCAAAATTATTATATGAAATAGACCTATTAAAACTGAAAATTTCTACAACTACACGTTGCCGATAAACCACGCATATCCTTTTCATCTTAGAGTTTTTGCATTTGATGTCTTCTTAGGAATTGCTTCTAATAATACTAGGAATCATCTTATTTAATTAAATTATTATTTTTTATTTTTTAGTATATTTTAATAATTCGGATAACTTTAAGTATAGTTGAATTATTGTCCACGATTAGGGTGATTAGAGCCAAGTTACCATTTCCACTAATTGAGAGTAGGTCATATTATGATTTTAGTTAATCCAAACCTCAATCATCATGCACGAGAAATATTGCTGCCCAATTCATCCCGAAAATGGTGGCTCGCTAGACTCAAAACTATAGAATAACGACCGTCTTACCGGGCTTGACGTCCATCGCAAATATTGATCGGGGATAGTGTCTAGAATCGCTCAACTTAGGCTAAAGCCCAGGTGCATGGGATGTACAAATGCCCTAGGTAAAAACCTGAAATTTAAGTGAATTGGGCTCTCTGATCTTTTGTAAAGTTGTGACTTTCTAACCATTGGGTTTCAACCAAACTCGATGTGTGAGTTAAGGATATTTTCTCACACATATCCGTATAATCGTGGCCCTGATCAATCATCAATGACCGTTCTTTATTAGTGGGGTCCCCACAGCTAATCGGAGCATCCGATTGCCACCCGATTGTAATGAAATGTAGATCTCATGGAAGGGCACCTGCCTCATGGTGTAGATAAGCTAGTAGGCCTCCTGTGAGGCCCTGTAAATCGAAAATTACTTGCCCAAGGGCAACCTTAATAGAAAAAGAGTCATCGGGGCTATTTGTGTACATTCTAGCACTATAAATAGCCTTATTTACCGCCCCCTCACTCCCATACGAATTTTCATTGTAAGAAAGGAGAAAGAGAGAAAAAGAGAAGGGATGTCTTGTGAGGGAAATCTTAGAGCATTCCTGATGGATTTCCTTCAATAAAGATGTAGCCTTGACCATTCTCATCTACCAAATTCACCTCACTCTCGATTGAGAGGTAAGAAAAGAACTGTGTTTCTCAACTTAAGTTTTCTAGGATTAATTGCATAATTCTCACCCAATTCCTTTGAATTTGGTGTAGGATTCGTTTTCCCCTAAATCTCTAATCATAGGAGCCCGAAATCGGAGATTCCTTTTTAAAGGTGCAGACCATTACCTTTAGGTTACCAATTATCAAACTCATACCATAATTAATAGTTTGTGTACTGAATAGATGAATGCATGATAGTTAGTATTAATTTGTGAACGTGTAGTGCGTAGACGAATGCATGTTAACAAGCGTCGATTATTGATTGGGTAATATATGGGCCAATGTATGATCATTTATGTTAATTTATGAATGTGTAGTGTGTAGATGGATGCATGTTAACCAGTGCTGATTATTGATTTGGGTAATGTATGGGCCAATGCATGATAATTAGTGTTGATTTATGATTGTGTAGCGCATAGACGGAAGCATACTAACCAGTGCTAGTTACTATTGGTTGCGCGTGGATGAATGTTTGTTATTTAATGCTGATTGATGATTAAGATACTGTGTAGATGAATGCTTGCTAACCAGTGCACTTGTATGGTTGCTTACTCTTCATGAATTATTATCTTAGTGTAATGCCACCTGCATGTTCGATGAAATGCACTATAAAGTAGAATTTTCTGATTGACTATTTATATCCCTCCCTATAGTTGTGGTAGTCAATTTATTAGTGCGATTGATTAATCGGGACTACCTAGGTAGTCGGGTTGGCCGGTAAACTGTGAATCCACCAGGGTAGCCCTGATTGGGTTGGTCGTCTGAGACTAATCCGATTGATCTAGGCCGAACGCAGATAACCGGCAATAATCGGACTACACGGGATGCTTACACCCAATGTCAATTATGTCGTAGTCTGAGTCAACCGAATTAGCCTAATAACCGACTAACATTTGTGTCCATCATGTTTGATCACACCTACTTGAATCTGGAGCACCCTATACCCTAGAGAGGCCTACTAATAACCGTTAGTGATAAGATCCCCAAGTCTTGGGAGTCGGGCATGGTGGTATGGGACATTGTGTCCATGCTGTCAACCTACGTTGGGGTGACAAGCCTCCTCGTAGTGACCAACGAGCATTAATAGAGGTTATACATCATTGTTCGAACGGCCCCCATCAATTACCCGGCTAATAGTTCCGTGCCAGAGCACCGTTCGAAAGACCCAGGCATGAATGAAATTGGGTGACGAGCCCCTTTCTTTGGGGTGATTTGGTTTATTGTGACAATCTCATGCCTCAGAACTGAGGGATCATACTCGATGTTTGAGTGATGACCCATACCTAGTTGATTCTCACACCTTTGATTTGTGAGGTAAATGAGTGATACATAAATTTGGATAATGGATCGCAGGCTCAGAACCGCTATGGCTGCCCTGAGCCAAGTGATCTGGATAAGGTCATTGATTAAATAAAAGTATTTCAGCTTTCCCAATCTTGCTAGATGAACGTACTTAATTAAATACTCGGCTAACATGAACATTCATAGCATTGCATTAGCATAGGTTGTGTCGACTTAGGCGTTGTGGTCGCGTGCTGAAGTTGTATTGGCATTTGAGAATAAGGTGTTGGAGTCACTTATGAGGGAGTGTTGGATTGTGAGGGCATGCATCATCTCATTACAACAAACACATGCATTAATAAGAGCATTTAGGAACTGGGTGTTTAAGTTGTTTTTCATTACTTGTGCTAGTGGAATTGATAACATGCATAACTTAGAGTTAATGGAACCACTGAGTTGATCACTCACTCCCACTCTAGGATGGTGTTTTAAGATACTAACAAGGCGATATTATCGATGCAGGTACTATCAAGATCTTAGACAGGTAAGCTTAAAGTGGCTTGCAATGCCGACGTTGTGTTTCAGAGGATTGGACCAAACAAAAAAAATTTACACTTTAATCATTTTGGGTATGTATATTGTGGCTTGTATAATCCTCATTTGGGCGGACAACATGTTTTAATTGTATCTTTACTATCAACCCCATATTTATTTATTTTTGTTATCTCTACCTCACTTTGGATTCGCTAATTTGAATTGCGCTACTCTAATTGCTCATGTGTAAAATGAGTGTGAATATGAACGAGGTCACACGTGCATTTTATTTGGTTAACACCCGGAAACTCGGGATCGGGGTCTCTGTACTCGGGTGCTGATTTTCAGGGTATTACATCTATGGTGCCTTCGGGCCTATAATGTGCAAGGCATTCTCCCTAAAGCTAGTAGGGGCTGCTTAGAAGTGGTACATGCACCTAAAACCTAAATTTATTGGCTCTTTTACGCAACTTAGTAGGGTGGTTTGCTATCCAATTTATTGAGGAAAAGGACATAAGGAAACACGTGACCCACCTCCTCATGATAACATAAAGGGAGGATGAACTCTTGAGAGATTATATTGTGCGGTTCAATGTTGAGGTTGTCCAAGTGGACATTTACTCAGATCAGGTCTCCCTCATAGCCATGATGGGAAGTCTCAAACAAGGGAAGTTTCTTTTCGTGATTCAGAAAAAACCCCTGACAACTCTTGTCAACCTCCTTAGCTGAGCTTAAAAATATTCAAATGTGGAAGAGTTATTCAACGCATGTAGAGACACTCAAGGCAAAAAGAACCCAGTAAAAGACAGGAAATGAAATGAAGGGAGGGAGGCACCTGGTATAAACTCAAAGAGGAGAAAAGCTGAAGACCAGAGCAGTGGCCCCTGATCCAGTCGACCTCCGAAAAGCCAGTTCTGCAAATATACTCCCTCGAATACCACACAGAACAAGTACTCATGGAGGTCAGGGACAAAAGAATCCTAAGGTGGCCAAACAAGATGCGAGCTGACCCCGAGAAGAAAGACAAGAATAAATACTATTACTTTCACCAAGATCATGGTTATAACACAGTCGAGTGTTTTGATCTCAACAAGGAAATTAAGTCTCTTATTCAGAAGGGACATCTGCACGAATTCATTGACAAGGGTAGGGAAAATCAACCGACAAACAGCAAGAGTGACATGATGAGTAAGCCGACAATGAAGCAATAAGTGAAATGTGTACCATCTTTGGAGGACCTATCGAAGGTGAAGACTCAAATCAAGTGCACTGAACCCATTCTCAAAGTGTGACCAACAGTGAAAGAGAACACTGGGTTTACCTTACTGGACGACCCAGCAAGGAACTTAGGATGAATTCATGCAGCCTCACCTTCACTGAAGATGATACACGTGGGCTTCAACATTCACATGATGACGCCCTACTAGTCACCATGACCGTCACTAATCACAAAGTACATCGAATATTGGTTGACACTGGGAGCTTGGCGGACATTCTGTTCGTAGTTGCATTCAATAAAATGGGAGTTGGGAGGTTAAGATTACGACCCATGCGAACCCCCTTACTTGGCTTTGTAGGGGAAAAGGTGACCTCGAAAGGAAGTGTCCTCCTACCTGTAACAACCGACGAGGCTACTAACCAAGCCACCATTATGGGTGTACAACATTATCCTGACTAGGACATCCTTAAATGCCATGAGAGCTATGGTATCCACCTATCACCTTGCTATGAAGTTTCCAACCAAGCATGGAGTCAATTAGGTTAAAGGCTACTAGCATGAAGCCTGACAATGTTATTCGACGGCTCTCTAAGTAAAGACACAATGACAATAAGCAATGCAAATTACCTCCCTAAACCCACAAGAAGAAACTGTCGAAAGAGGGTTACTAGAGAAGGACCTCATTGCGATATAGCTCTCTAAAGCGGACCCGTCCCATACTATATTGGTATCGTTACTCAAGCCACAACTTTAGGTGGAGATATTTGATCTGTTGAAACAACATGCTGATGTATTTACTTGGTCAAACAAGGATATGCGTGGTATAGACCCAAGAATTATGGTCCATCGACGGACCCCGATCATAAGCCTGTAAGGTAGAAAAGGTGAGCATTTGACCCCGAAAGATATGCGACAATCGATAAGTAGGTCGACAAGCACCTCGAGGTCAGATTCATCGAGGAAATACATTACCCTGACAGGTTGGCCAATGTCGTGCTAGTAAAGAAAGCCAATGGAAAATGGAGGGTCTTGGTAAATTATACTAACCTAAATAAGTCTTGCCCAAAGGACAATTTTCCCCTCCCAAATATTGATCAATTGGTAGACGACATTGTTGGGCACGCACTCTCCAGCTTCATGGATGTGTATTCTAGGTACAAACAAATTATGATGTCGAGCCCGATAAACAGAAAACAGCCTTCATCACCAATAGAGGACTATACTGCTACTGAATAATGTCATTCGGCCTAAAGAATGCTGGAATGATGTACCAGCGCTTAGTGAACAAAATGTTCGCCGAAAAAATCAGGAGCACAATGGAGGTACACATGGACAATATGCTGTCAAGAGTTCAAAGACAAGTGACCAAGTAACAAACCTAAAGGAGATGTTCGGAATCTTGAGAAAATACCGAATAAAGTTGAACCCGAGTAAGTGCGCCTATGGCATTTGTTCACAACCCCAAATGCAGGGTTGCGATGTAGTAATAACTCAGTGAGACCGTGGTCGAATCCACAGGGACTAAACTTGTACGTATTCTGAAAGTAACTAGAAGTAGAATTAGTATAAAAAACTAATCTAAAATCTGGAATAGTTGGAGTATTGTGAATAATATTGACTTAAACTATATATAAAAAGGTGGGAACTAGGGTGCCAAGGATCCACTTATAGGTATCAAGATGCTACCTTACTTGATTTAAGTAACACAACTAGAATTGGAGTCCTATCTTATCTAGTGGAAGATAAACTATTCAAACACAATGTGAACTTTCATTGAGATAGTTCACACATGAGATACATTACATTAATTGGAAGGGATTCCATCATCCTACCATGCCCAAGAGACAATGGTGAGCAACATGATTTAACAATCTCCGCAACTCAAAATAGATTAATAAGATATCAAAAGCCTTCATAGAATCTACTATAATTTGAGCCACAATAAACCATAGAAAACTGAAAATATTCCTTAATACAAACTAGAAATTAATGAAGTTCGACATAAACATGAACGAAAGCAAGATAAACATCCTAACACGTTACAAGCTTCAGCTCTTAGCCCTAGCTAAGTGGTTTAGTTAACCATCGACATGATTAAAACCAAATCTCTTAAACAAAACATGAAAATAAACTAAGGAAGAGGAAGAAAAACTCTTAGGAGGTTGCTCCACCCTTTGGCTCTGCTCCTTGAACCCTAATTCATTTCTAGAACTCCTCAAAGAACCCATATTTATAACCTTTGCTTGGATCGACTTTGAAATCGCCTCAAATTTACGCAGCAGAGTTACACATCGGTCGGACCGAAGTCTAGTTCGAGTTGTGACAGGATTCTATTTCAACAGTTGCCCGATTTCGATCTCACAGAGCTTGGGATCGGTCAAACCGAATTATCCTTTAGTCAAACCGAATTAAGTCCTTTTAGCGATAGAGCTTTTTGTGCATTTTTGGTCAGAACGAATTATCCTTTGGTTGAACTGAATTAGCTCTGAATTTCATCATTGGTTGCTCGACTATTTTGTGCGATTTCGGTCGGACCGAACTTAGGTTCGGTCAGACCAAACTACCCTGTTTTCTGCTGCGGACTTTGAAATCTTTCCAGTCATTTCTTCATCATTTGTACTTAGTTTCCTTAGATCTTTGTCATGTGAATTCCCCATTCTTAGTCTCCTAAGATCCATCCTTTGCCATGGTGATTCTTAAGCATTAAATCTATGCTTTTAACATTCTTTTCAATCTAAGCTCTCAGACTCACCTCGTAATACAAACATGTATAAAATATATCCATTAAGCACTATCATGTTCATAAAACCAAGATATAGGCAAGGAGAAATATGCAATATTTAATACATAACACATCCCCTAACCAGTATTTTGCTAGTCCCAAGCAAAATATGCGTGACATAATCTTCAATTCTCGAATTGCAAATCCTCTTTCAAACAACAATCTTTTGTGCAAACAAGTATGAATAAGTATAATCCAAAAGAAGCGAGAGTGAAATTTTGAAAACCTAGAGCCGAATCACATGAGCAATCAAGCAAGTAAATTCTTTATCAATTACTTAGGAGAATAAGTTCATATATCAAGTTTTTCCAATGTGCTTAGTGAATTCCAACTTACCTTCCATAAAAATACTATTATTTCATAATGTTAGTCACGCTCATCACCTCAAGATTAATCGAACAATTAAGTACTGATTTCGAACTTATCTCATTTTTCTTCTTTTTTCAGTTTTTTGAATTTATATCAATGGTCCCCTTTATTTATTCATTTTCTTCAATCTTTTCATATTCATTCTTTTCTAATATTTTCATCATACATGACCTTTTTGTCGATCTCACTGTTTTTTAACTGGTTCTTTTCATCTTTTTAAGGTGCATATAATTCTCTAGACTCAATTCTCAATATCTATCAATGTATACATGCTAACAATTAGAAATTCTAGCATTATTCACAGAGAACAAATTGAATTTGTCTTGTAATTTAGATCAACATGATTTTCAAACTTCCTCTTAATCAATTAAATGAAAGAACTTAAATGATAGTTTACTTAGTTGATCAAACTCTAACAACTCAAAATTCAATCTCCATCTTATCATCATCATCAAAACACTCTTAAATACACAAACTATTGCGCTTCAAATAGTTTTTTAATTTGAAAAATAAAAAAATTTCAAAATTTTTGCTCAAAGACTAAGAAAATTTTGATTAGTTTACCTATTCCACACCCCCAACCTAAAATCTACATTGTCCTCAATGTATAAAATATAAGCATGTAATGCACATGCGACAACGAAAAGAAAGAAAGTGATGGAAAGATATTACCTAAAAAAGGCGAATTGAAGCTTTTCCAAAGTTCTCAACATGAAAATGGGTTAGCACGAAGACTAAACAAACTAAAAAACAAACTATCTTAATCCTAGATCCTATGAAAGCAATAAACCTAACTACACCTCCATTATATTAGGAGGTCAATCCTGGTACACAGGATCAATTAAAGATATAGACATATCCTCTGAAGCAAACTTCTCAATAAATGGCCTGAGACGATGCCCGTTTACTTTGAAAACATTGTCATTCGTTAGATTCTTTATCTCGATGGCCTCATGAAGGTAAACATTCATAATAGTGAAAGGGCCGGTCCAACGAGAGTGAAGTTTACCCGAAAAAAGATATAACCGAGAATTGTACAGCGGGACTTTTTGACCAGTTATGAATGATTTTTGAAGGATGTTCCGATCATGGAACACCTTTATCATGTCCTTGTAAATTCCCAAGTTCTCGTATTCATCATTCTAGATTTCCTCGTGTTCATTCAAATGAAGCTTGCACAGCGAGCTAGCGTTGTCTAAGTTAAAATTCAAAATTTTGATAGCCCAATAGGCCTTATGTTCCAACTCCATAGGCAAGTGGCAAGCTTTCCCATAGATAAGTCTAAAGGGAGACATTCCAATGGGGACCTTAAAAGCTGTACGGTATGCCCATAAAGCATTAATCAAGCAGATTGACCAATCCTTTCAGTGAGGATTAACCATTTTTTCCAGAATTTGTTTAATTTCCATATTGGAGATCTTCCCTTCCCCACTCGTCTGTAAAATTATGGTAGAACCGGTATAGTAGAAGTATGAAAGTATGTCTAAGTATCCTAGAGGGGGGTGAATAGGACTTTTCAAAAGTTATTTTCCTATAACAACAAACAATGCCTATCTTTTATCAAAATGAGTAAGACAAAGTAACTCCATGGCTTCCAAGACAATAGAGGGTCCAAAACACATAGGCTTACATAAGATTTATATGTAAAGAGAAGCCTATAAAGATAGTGTGTGATAGTTTGTGGGATGTGATTCCTATCAATACTTATGCATTCAATAAATCATGCATCATAATAATCATTTCATAAACATAAGCATAATTAGATTAATGTACAGAAAGTAATCCCAAACATAATCATGTATAGTGGTTTGGCTACTTGCCTACTCCGCTCCCAGCGAACGTACTCTCTCGAGTGTACCAGATTTCACTATCCAATGGTTTTAAATCAGGTTAACCATGAACCTTCACAACCTATATAAGGTTAACTAAGGGACCTACATAAGGTAACTATAAGATCTCTGTCTTTTACAACATCACTCGTATGCACATGTGTCCCAACTCGCACCATTGATAGACCATAAACTGCACCCCAGTGCACCTAGAATACTCACCCAAGTGATTTATTCTGGATGACCTTAAGACCTCTATCATGTGGATCGTGTCGTCATTGCGGTCGCAATGGTGAAAACCGTGTGTCAATCCGACGCTCCGTTAGTGAGATATGACTTGTCGAATCCACGGCCCAAATTACGTATCCTGCAACACAAGAAACCTTTATTATGCTAGGCCCATTGGATTAAGCCCATGTGGGCCTAAAGCCCACTTTTAGAACATGAAAATTGTCACAAAATAAGAAAATTGCTACATGACAAAAAATATGAGCTAGCACATGTAAGTCAAGCACTATAAGACAAAATTGGATTCTACCCCAAAACTCATCTTTCGGGGTATACCAAACTGTGTGTCAATCACTGAGCTAGCATATGTAGATTTTCAATATTTTGTCAGGGCTTCCCTGCTGGTGGTATACAAAATTACTACAGTGATTCCCAGTTGGAGGCATACCAAATTACTACAGAATATCAGACGAAAGGAGAAAAATGATTGCCTACCTATAAAAATCTCGGGACTTGTTTGAAGAATTTGAGAAGTACAAGGTTATACTGGTTCCCAAGTCAAAAAATTCCAAAGCCGACACTCTAACTAAACCGGCTTCAGTCGTCAAGGACGGCCTCGTCGAGATCATAGCAATTGAATTCTTGCTTGAGACAAGCATCAACTGGTCCAACCAGAAAGAAGCTTTCCTGATAGATCGATCATAGAGCTTGATAGATCGAATCTTGCGCTATCTACAACAAGGTGTGTTACCTGAGGATAAGCTGGAAGCTTGGAATATCAAGTATCGATATGCTTGGTATACGATAACAGGGGACGTCTTATATATATATATATATATATATATATATATATATATATATATATATATATATATATAAGGGTTCTCACTACCCTATCTGAGATGCTTATAGCTTGATGAAGCCGAATACGCATTGAAGAAGGTTCACGAAGGCATTTGCGAAAACCATTCAGGCGGAAGGGACCTGGTACATAAGGTAATCCGATAAGGATACTATTGGCCCACCATACATGAAGACGTGAAACTATTCACGAAGAAGTGTGACAAGTGCTAACGCTTTGCAATAGTATCATGATAGCCACCTAAGCGAATGACACCAATGTGTGGCCCTTAGCCCTTTGCACGGTGGGCGATCGACATCATAAGACCTACACCGATGGGTAGGGGACAAACCAAATTCGCCATTGTTGCCATCGACTACTTTACCAAATGGAAGAAGGTCGAGCCTCTGGCCAGGATCACCGAACAGAAGACTACCAACTTCATGTGGAGAAATATTGTTTACAAGTTCAGCATCCCACACACCATCGTTATCGACAATGGCATGTAGTTTGATAATACTCATTTTTGGGGATTGTGTGAAAAGCTTGGCATTCATAATGATTTCAGCTCACCTCGACACCCCCAGGCCAACGGACAAGTAGAGGCAATTAATAATATTATAAAAACCCACCTCAAAATCAAGCTCAAGAAATTCAATGGGGCCTGGGCGGAAGAGCTACTGCACGTCCTGTTAGCATACCAAATCACCGCTCATTCAACAACTGGGGAAACCCCATTCTCCCTAGCCTTCAATGCAAAAGTTGTAGTCCCCAATAAAAATTGGAATACCCTTAGGGTGAACCAAGTTGTTCAATATGGAGGACAACGATGTGCAATTGACACTAAGTCTTGATTTGCTCGAAGAACTAAGGGAAAAAGGCACAACTAAGGGTAGCCACCTATTAGCATAAGGCTGCTTGGAATTACAACATAAGGGTCAAAGTACGAGATTCCGAGAAGGAGATTTGGTACTCTGAGAAATCTTTTAGAGCACCAAGGAGCCTAGCTCGGGAACCTTAGGGCCGAGTTGGGAAGGTGAAAGGACGAGTTATAGATGTCCTAGAGAGAACGGGGGGGGGGGGGGGGGGGGGGGGGGGACAATACAAAATATTTTGATATAATGCAAAATAAATAAACAAATACTCTCAATTGCTTAAAGTATTGAAATCTTGATTCCAAATAGTTCGTAGGACAACCTTCGCCTAAAATATTTAGGCAAGACAACCTTATTTCACGACATCTTTGAGATCAAAACATCAAATTTAGCAAGAGATAATCAATCACAAAGAAAGTAATAAAGAAATAATCAATCACCACTAATACATAAAGAGTTATAGTGGTTCGGTACTTAACTCCACACCTACTCCATTCACTACCCACATAATTTTGGCTTTCACTATTTCAAGGTTTTCACAGGTTCACCTTAATAACCTTATATAGTTCTTATGATTTTCATGGGCTATTACGGCAAAACCCAATTTATGATTTTCACGGGCTCAGTACAAAACCGCTGAGATTTTTGGGCTATCTTAGAAAAACCCAAATGAAATAAAAGTACATACAGTACTTATCTTCAGATGCCGAGTCGAAGACGTAACTGTAGCTTTGATTACAGCCATCTTCTTTCTTGAGATATTGATGAAGACGAATATGTGTTCAACCCAAAAAGAATATAGGGATCCAATATATTTTCAAGTAATAAATAAAAACCCTAATACTGCAAATTCAATTCTCTAATTCTCAAGTAGAGTATGGATTACTCTATTGACAACGATTAAAACTAACTTTAGATAGAGAATAGTATAAGTTAAATTAAATATCAGATTTATCGCACAAATAGCTTAAGAAGGCCCTGACTTTCTCTCCTTACTTGAGTATATTGCTCACAATTTTTCATTTTTAAAATGAATGAGAGAATGTATCTATTTATAGCCAAAGGGTTTGGAAATTTGGCTGGCCTGATTTTCGGTTCGGCTGACCAAATTCCAACGCTATTGTTCCAACGACACTTGGATTTCGTGGGATAAGATTTTTCAAAAATTCGGTTGGCCGAACCTCCAGTTCTGCTAGCCGAACACAGGGTTCGGCTGGCCAAATCTCCCTGAGATCCAAAAATCTAAAGTTGCTAGAAACTTGACCGAACACTTTGGGCTAGCCAAACCTATCAGTTCGGCCAGCCGAACCCAAAGTTGGGCTGGCCGAACTTGACACGGAAAAATCATATCTTACTGTATACTTGCACGAAATGTGTTGGGTGGGCTGAACATAGTTAGGCTAGCCGAACTAGAAGTCTGGCTGGCCTAACTTCAGTGTATTTTACTTAGAATTATATTTATCATGTCACCATGTGAAATACACATAACCTATTGTCTTTTTAATATTATACTACCTGATGGTTGACGCATACAGAATGCTTCAAACTTCGAACCATGCATATTTAAAGCTTCAGATGTTGAGTCTTCCTTGAGATGTTGATCCAGTCTTTACATAGTCTTCATGAGTCTTCGAAGAACATCTTCATGAGTGCTTGTGATCCATTCGGGACTACGAAATTTGATAATCCTAAATGTGTTTTAAGTATAAGCACTTATAGAAGGATCCTATAGTGTCACCGGTGTGGTCCGCCTAAGGACATACTAACTGAAAAACGTGCAAGTGCCACCCTTACCCCATCCATGGAATGTCGAGCACTTAAAGATCTACTATTAATAAAAAGGGACCCGAGGAAACCTATATCTCAGTGTGTTGAACCAACTGTTCGCCTTAGATATTAGCTATTGACCAACAATTGATTGCTACCTATAAAAACTTTCCTTTATGAATGAAAGGAAAAAAAATTTCATGCTCAACCATATTCTACTAAGTCTCCGTGCTTGACAATCAATCTACTAAGGTTATTTACTAAGACCATTAAGTCTACATACTCGACTATCAACAAATGAAAATATGTAAACTACACCACACACTAAACGCAGGATAACAAGCTGAGAAAATATTCCTTTTCATCAATAGAGAAAAACAAGACTACTGAATAAAATACATTGATACCAAGATAAAATATATACGGGAGTTCCCCATCCATAGGAGCAGCGACGTTAGAAGCCTTAGTGGCATCTTCATCTAGACACCCCAAGTCAAGCTCAGCATATCGATGTCAAAGGCCTTCTTGGCAATTTTAAAAGTCACCGCTGAATGTCTCCTCCAATTTAGCCACATGTTCTTCAGACGCCCTTAACCTCCACCAACTTGGCTTTAGCATCCGCAAAGTGCACCTTCGCCTCAATTGCCTGAACTCCCGTCTTAGCTAGACGGGGCTTTACTTTGAAGGCCCTTGCCTCCAGTTCGACGACCTTGGTTATTAGGTTAGCTTTCTCTCCGTACTCAGCAGCTAGGGGAGAAGTGATGGCCGCACGATCCTCTAAGGAAACCCTTAAGGCCTCCTGGAGAACCTCGACCTCAGCGTGAGCCGCCACTTAGGCCTCTGTAGCCGCTTCCAGCTCTGCAGCCTTTGCTCGTAGCTTGGTCTTAACAAACCCGAGCCTCTGGTTAGCTTCTTCCAACCAGGCCTTCAGATCGGCTGAAAGGTGGCGGAGGGTGAGGGCCCCAAGAGCGCCCTGCAAAAAATAAAAAAACAAAAGGGATGGAAGTCAGTACATATAAAAATATATATATACCAAAAAAAAAAAGGAGCGACGATAACCTCACCTTAATGTGTATGGACATCAGGCTGTTGAGAAGGAGGTCATGATGCAGGGAGAGCATCTTAGTCACTTCCTCCTCAGAGACATGGCCTCGTCCCCATTGTAGTGCCCCTCTTGGGAGCCAAACTTTTATGCTCGGACATACCCTCATGAGCTCGAGCAGCCTCAACTCTGCCTTCCTTAGCACAGGCAAGGGAAGACTCCAGTTCAACCACCTCCCTTAGGGGCATGCTCAAGGGAGGTGGACCCCGCGCGACTGGAGTCGAAGACGCCCCTTGATACTCCATAAGGGCTGTTGTAGTGCACTCGACAGGATGAAGCTCTCCCCCTAGACCTGCATGCACGATCGGAGGATGCAGCTCCACCCTTAGCCTCGCCTGCACGATCAGAAGACCTCAGGAGCGACCTCACTCCCCGCCCTTTCTATCATATGCTCAGCAGAACCACCCGCAGGGGCGACCACGGGCGTACGCCTAGCAGGTGCCGGCAAGGCATTCTTCTTTGCAGTGTCTTTCAACCGCTTTATCTTCGTCGCGAAGGGGAGTCTCATCTTCTTTGGCCGAGGGCGATTAGACATCTTTGCAAAATAAAAATAGACAGTCAAACTCGATCAACATTACTACACATGAGCATTACCGTATATGTAAAAAAAAAAAACGCAGTAAAGAGTGAATCTCAATCACCTGATAGGTTGACCATAGACTGATCGACTTGCTGAAGACTTCTGAAATGATCAGCCTCCTATAGTCCCACAAGCGACAGCTCGTTCTTGGGCGATCCTGACCTAACAAAGGAGCGAGGCAGAGAGTTCGGGTTGAGATCTGGCAAAGCTACAAAAAAAAAAAAAAAAAAAAAAAGAAGAGTCCGATGGCCGTGAATTGTAAAATAGAATAAGATGAGTATAACACAGTGGCTCAAGCCTTGACCTAGGAGGGCGAAGGAGGTAGAGACTCTGGCTTGCAATCTGCCTAGCTCCTACACAGAAGCCTTCCACTCTACCAATACGAAGAACCACCTATCCTTCTAGCCCTTGTTGGAGGATGGGTTATTTGTTATTATGACCTAGCCTTTGCTCGGCCATGAGGAAAAGTAATACCAGCCTCAAGAACTGGCGCTACTCTTGGCTCGGTACAGGTAAAGGAGCTCATCGACAGAGAGCTCAGAGTTGCTGACCTACTATCATAAAGCATAACATCCGAAGATAGCTCGCCATACATTAGGGTTGAGCTGTCCTGGAGTAAGCTTCAAATGGTGGAGCACGTCTCTTACCAATGAATGGAAAGGCAGCCACATGTCCCAAGAAAAGAAAATGTGATACAAGGCCACCTCCCCCACAAGAGTGTGGCCTAAGAGCTCCCTTACTTGTGGAAGTTGTAGCCCCACCGATCTCGGGATCTCGAACTCCGACCGAATGGACTACAAATCCTCCGACTGTAAATAAGAGAAAAATATTGACCGATAAGGTCACCCCCTTGAGAAGATGAGGATGTCACCTCTGCATGAGGTAAAGAGGCTTCCTTAACACGAGGTGCCATCACCGGCGATGGTTCACCCTAAGACGAAGCTAACAGAGAGTCTGTGTTGTCATGTACATACTCCCCATAGAAGGCCCCTAAAATGGAGCCTCCCCTCTAAATTTTTCCTGGAAGACAAAAAAAAATATAGAGAAGGGAGAGAGCAAAAGGAAGAAGACACTACAAAGGACATGCTATAGACACTGAAAATCGGCGACCACGTTGGTTAAAAGTGTTGTGGTGATGATGGTGGGGGTGATTAAGCTGATTTGTGATTGTTGGAGTCGCCACTAGCCAATATTACTCAGAATCCCGCGATCGGCTAGAACCCACGGAATACGTAAGGTTGGAGAAATCCGAAGACTCTCCTACCTTAGATTGACTCCTGGTCTGCGATCTGGGATTCCGGGTAAGGGACCTCGGTTACAAAGAGGGAAGGTGTTAGGCACCCTCTCTGCCCGCACAAATGTACGGTCTCTACTTAGTGTGGTAAAATAATCTCAAGGGATGATGATGATGCTGTGGTCATGATGGGACTAGTCACACGTGGATTTCTGATGTAGCAAGATCCGAGATTTCGGCAGGCCACAGAGCATACGTCCGACAATGTGTCTAGAGGGCGGATGTAATGATGCTTATGCAAAGAGATAAGAAAAGTGGACTAGATCACTAGGAATTTCTGATGCGACAAGATCCGATGTACGGCAAGTCACAGAGCATACGTTCACTAGAGATCTAGAGAAGCAGGGGGGTTGAGAAGGGAATAGATGTCATGATGAATGCTTGTAGGATGATGGATCTTTGGCTTGATTCTTGAGTAGGCTAAGATATAGATTGAACCATGATCATTTTGGGCTAGGCTTGTAGGTTGGAAGGGTTGAGGTGAGTCTAGGAGGTGGTTGGAAAATTTGGGCTTGAAGGCTTGGGAGCTCCTTCCCTTCCTTCACTCTCCTCCTCACTCACTCTCTTTCTCTCACTCTCTCTCCCTCTCTTCCTCTCTTTTTTGGTCTCCTTGAAAATGAAAGGGGAGAGGGCTATTTATAACCTTCTCCAATGGTTTTTTGGTAAATAAGAGACAATAGGAGGGTAAATGTTGATGTGACACATGGTGATTGGTGGAGAGGAGAGAGGCACCACGTGGCGTGCTCTCATTGGCTAAAGGGGCTAGTAAAACAGTAAATAGTAAGACTTGGAGGGGTAAATGCAAAGGAAAGTTGACTTTTGGACGTTGGGACACTGTCCACACGCGGGCCGCATGTGGCGGTACTCGGAGTGCCGCCGACGGTAGTAAGATTACCGCTGGCAGTAGTCAGACTACTGCCCGGGCGTGCGGCCTTTGTCTAGCGTGCGGGTTCGCACAGTGACTTCCTTTTGGGGCCTTCTGGTTCGGACGGATAAGTTTCAGCTTAGGTCAAGAGGTTCTGATCAAGGTATAGGGTACAGGCGGGGGTCATGCACGGGTTGAACGGCTTGGATCAAGGTTTCGGGTCTTGGTCTGGAGGTTTTAAGGTTCTTGAGTGAGGGTTAGATTTAAGGTGGGATTTGGGTTTGATTCAGGGTGTGATCATGGTTCTTAGCCTTCTTGAGAGGTCAGCTTGGGTGGGGTGTCTACACATGCGTACCAGGAATTTTGAGCTCCGAGTGTTGTGAGATGATTGAGATGAGATGCACGAGGTATGAAGGAAAGACGAAGACAAGGAATCAGGTCGGCAGAGCTCGAGTCTCACAAAATATAATAGGCGCACAATGAGGGGGGAAGCTTCTTTTTATACAAAGTCAAGTAGATGGCCATTTAATGCTGATGGCATCCATGGAAGCACGATGAGGTGCCTCGACTGATGTCATGCCCCAAACTCAAAAACCAGGCTCACAAAATTTTCGATCGCCGAATCCGGTGCTGACAGCCTCCGTAGTACCCCATTCTCGGCTCCCAGCATCCATACGCCAGATTCCGATCCTGGGATCCTACAATGAGGATTTTTCCAACGTACATTTATCTTGCAAGAAGCATAACCACAAGTTTACCCAAATCACAAAGACAACAACATCATCACATATCCACTAATATAAACAGTTGAATACAGTGCTGAAAGGGAAATATACATATATCGAAAATCAAAGCTCCAGAAGACCACTGCATGCTCCAAGCTCAACGCTGTTGCGACCTAACGCCACCTGCATGCATTTATCGTGCATAAGCTTATAGAAAGCTTAGAAGGTGGTGTAAGTATGTGCACAAGGTAAGTGTCAAGTATGCAATATCAGAGCAATGCAGAAACATGCTGGTAAGTCAAATATCATATACTGAGGATGCAATGCAATATGCCAATCCTGACTAGTCCACAAATACCGTCAGCCGTATCTAAGCCATATAAATATAGAAACATAGCAACTCAAAATGTCATATGCTGCGGATGTAATGTAATATGCAGATCCTGGTAAGTCCATAATACCATCAACCTTATTCAGGCTATGCAATACAGAAGTATAGTAAACCAAATATTATGTGCTGAGGATGCAATGTAATATGTGGTGCGAATGAAATAACCAAGCTGGAGTGTGAAGTCGGGATGATAGTACGTAGTATCGTAGGCTACGGGGTCCATCACAAGTGACTTCTATCCAAACCAGTCCCATACCTAAATTTGGATAGATAGACTCAATGTGGTAAACTCCTGATCTCAGGTTGGTCGCGCGCCCCAACCGAAATCCTAGCCATTACGAAGGTACACATAACAATTAGTTGCGAACCACCAGCCTGAGTGAATAGTGAATGAATGAATGAGTATAATGTTGAGTACGTAACTCTTGCTCAGTAAGTCCACATATCAATGCTATAAATCTCTGGGATCATCACCGGGGTCTAGTACATTCTACACGCGATCGCAGCCCACTAGACGCGCAACCATGCAAGTGGAAGAAACCTCATTATCCGCCTGGCTAGTAATTAACCAATATCTACCCAGCACATCGATAGTGGACCCATTTACGAGCTGGTCAAACTCAGCCTAACTATGCCCCCTACCCTCGGGCGGGTAAGGCCACACCCCTTCCAACCGACGACGACACAGTGGGAGACGTGGTCTACTGGTATTCGGCACTCAGGCGCTCATGTATCCACTTGGTCTAAACGTTGGAGCGTCTCCTAGCCATGGAGGTTTAGGGACTTTCACTCAGGGACATTTATGGCACCCCATATAGAAAAAGATTTTTCGGTGTCCCATTTGACCATCCACGATATTTCTGTGGAGGCCACGACCCTGAAGTCGTTAGGGCGTATAGTAGTCATATCCCAAAATGCGAGATGCATGAGTCACATAGTCCAATCATGCACAATCCTATGCATATCTTGCGCTCATGTGGGACGACTCCGCCTATAAGGGAGTCCCATAAACAACCTGCCCTGCGGCATATGCAATAGTCATTCACATCTCATAATAAACATGTAGATGATGCGTATGGGCATGTATTATGATGCTATGCTGTCACATACTCATAATCAGTATTGATAATCGGCATCGATAATCCGCATCAACAATCGGCCTCAATAATCGGCCTAACAAAGGGCCTAAGGGAAGGTCACAATGTGGACATTAACCATCATTGCCCATCAATGTGGACGTTTAACCAACATTGCTCCCAAGGAGTGGCCTTCATAAGGCCAAACATATAGTGGGCCCATGACCTCACACAAGGGCCTCATACACAACATAATGGGCCATATACAATCTCAACGAGCCTCATACAATCACAATGGGCCTTACCATATGGGCTTCACATATCACAATGGGCCGCATCACATGGGCTTCATATACAACACATCGGGCCTCATCATATGGGCCTCATATACATCAAGTGGGCAGCATCAAAGAGTCGCACTAATAGGCCTCATAAACGTCAAGTGGGCTGCATCAACGGGCCGCACCAATGGGCCTCATAAACATCAAGTGGGCTACATCAATGAGCCTCACCAATGGGTCTCATAAACATCAAGTGGGCCGCATCAACGGGCCGCACTAATGGGCCTCATAAACATCAAGTGGGCCGCATCAACGGGCTGCACTAATGGGCCTCATAAACATCAAGTGGGCCGCATCAATGGGCCGCACCAATGGACCTCATATACATCAAGTGGGCCACATCAACGGTCCGCACCAATGGGCCTCATATACATCAAGTGGGCCGCATCAACGGGCCGCACCAGTGGGCCTTATCATCTACACTATTAATCTATTTAGGGATCTATTTAGAGCATTACCCAAAATAATTCATAGGGCCCACCATAGCATCGGAAGATCATCTGGACCATACCACAAATAACAGTGGAGATAATGATTTCTACTGTTAAACAATTCACAGGGCCCACCATAGCATTTATTTTCCATCCAATCTGTTCATATGGTCACAAAGACCTAAATCAAGAGGAAAAACAAATATTATTTTGATCCAGAACTTTTGTGATCCCTAAAGGGTTTCAATGGTAGGCGTTCAACTCTCCATTGTTTCCTGCAGTGTGGTCCACCTGATAGATCTGCCTCATTTTTAGTCTCAGGCCTTAAGACGAGCTCACAGATGGATGGACGGTGTAGATATAATACATCATCAAGGTGGATCCCACCATCTACGAGGCTGGATAGTGTGGACATGAATGTTCATCAAGGTGACTCCCATGTCCAGGCCTACTGGACGGTGTGGACACCACCCACACATACATCAGAGGGTTCCCATCATCCCATCTGGACGGTGGGATGAAACAGATACATCATGGTGGTCCATCACCATCTGAAACATCTGGATGGTGTGGACAAAACACATACATCACATAGGGGTCCCACCGTCCAAGGTATGGACGGTGCAGATACAATACATACAACACGTGGGTCCCACGTGGTGGCCCACCATGGTATATAATATATTATATTATTATAATATTATATATATATATATATATATATATATCTAAAACTGCTCCAGCGTCCAGGTCTATTGGACGGCTTAGACACAAAACGTCCTCAAGGTGGGGTCCACGTGCTGAATGCACATGTCATTAAGGTGGGCCCCACATCCAATGGGCCACACGTGCTGCTGTGCAGCATGAAAGAAATACATATATCATGGTGCGGCCCATCAGACGGATGACGTGGATGCGATAGATGGGCGGTGTGGGATGGAATACATACATCATGTGGGCCACGTCCACAGATCTTACTGATGTCATGCAATGGGACCCACTGCTGGACGGTTTAGATAAAATATATAAATCATGGTGGTCCAGGGCTGTTGGATGTCAATCCAGCACATCCATTTGATGGACGGTTAAGATATAACGCACACCTTATGATCAAACCCACTGCAAACATCAATACAATAAGTGGGGTCCACGTCCAGATAAATGGACGATCAGGATATAACGCAAACCTCATGATCGGACCCATTGCTGACGTCAATACAGCAGGTGTATAGTTGCATAAGTCCCCACCGGGATACGATACATATGTCATGGTGTTCCACGACCACGTCCAGACCGCTGGACGGTCTGGATTTAAATATATACATCAACAGTGGGTCCCATAGAATTTGGTGACGTCACAACAACAGGTATATAGCTGGTGTGTGGTAGTCCAGCTAATCCACCTCCATGCTAGGTGGGTCCCACGTGGGGCCCACCAGATATACATATGTATATTATATATATATATATAGTATATTATATAATATTATATCTTATAAATTCAGCCCAACTCCAGCATCCTAGACGGACGACCTGGATGAAAGGCACATACATCGAGGTGGGTCACACCATCCAGGAGGCTGGACGGTGTGGATAAAATCACATGCATCACGGTGGCGCCACATGGGTGGGCCACCAGATTTGAATCAAGCTGATATTTGTGTTTTCCCTCATCCGAGCCGGCGCGAAAACAGGCAGCAAGTGGGCTCCGTTGTTGGACGTCCACAAAATCTGGACAGCCCAGATTTGATCACATCGGGTGGGCCACACAAATACATCATCAAAAGAAAAGGGGAGAGAGAGAGAGAGAGAGAGAGAGAGAGAGAGAGAGAGAGAGAGAGAGAGAGAGAGAGAGAGAGAGAGAGAGAGAGAGAGAGAGAGAGAGAGAGAGAGAGAGAGACGGTGTAGTTGAGGGACCCCGCCACTATGGGCCCCTCTTAGATCACAACACATACATCAAAGTGGGTCCCATCATAAGTGGGCCCTAAATCAAAATCACTATCTAGAGCTACGAACACCCACCGATTCCACTTCTTGTAGGCTCCATGGACTCCTTAGCTCCTAGGCTTTCCTTTTGATGGTGAAAGATGAAGATTGAAGGGTGGAGATGGAAGATCTTGGGGTAGGAAGGTGGGCCACACTCTAAGCTCTCTCATGGGAAGCTTGGACGTTGGCTCTCTCTCTTGGTGCTTGAGAGAATGGGTGGAGAATGAGAGAGAGAGGGGGGATGTAAGGAGAGAGGGATGGGTTGTTGTAAGGAAGGTTGACTTAGGGGATGAGAGAGAGAGAGGGGTGTCATGCTTTATTGGTAAGAAAGGTATGGGTGATGTACTTAATTGATTGATGGATATTTGGTAGAGATTCTCTTGGATTTTGTAAATGCGCGGCATTTTTCTGAAATAAACGCGGGCCCACAATTCCGAACCTAGGTATCGCATCGGCGCGCAAGTCACGGCGTTGGAACCGCGGCGACGGGCAGTCGCTAGGGTATAAGTTTCGGGTCAAGTCGACTCAGATATACTAGATGCGGCTTAGGGTCGCGCGTAAATACCGATTATAGGTCGCGGGTTGCTGGAATTCGAACGGGAGGATCACAGGAGTCTACAGAACGGTATAGACTAGGATACAGGCCTTACAACTGACATGCTCTTCCACGTGGCATTACAAGGTTCGCAAGAGCAAAGCCATAATGGCTTGAGCGACAGGTGTTCGTCTATAAATTGCTTAGAAGGCAAATGACGCTCGCTACTTAATAGACGTCCTCTCATATGACACAATTACCATCATATCCTTTTCGATTCTCGTGACAAGCACCATCTTTTTCGATTCCCGCTTTAATCATTAAACGATAAATTTAAAAAAGAAAAGATTGGGCTACTCACTATTTGAAATTCAGTTTCTGCATCTTGAGATCAGTTCAGGCTCTTACTTCCTGAGCTCACACACATCGAGCTTGGAAGTAGGGGGCAATTGTTATGAGGAAAACTGAACTGACTTGTTATATAAAATATGCGAGCAATCACGAGTGCTGTATACGAATTGAACTAACTAAGAGTTACCTAAATGAACTCCTTAAAGCTATCGAGGAATCAAATTACGAGGTGAGCTGACCTTGAATGACCAACACCGAGCTGAATTATTCAAAGGTAGAGCTCAACAGTATGACTTACTTGGCGAGCCGACAAAATCGATGCTGACTTGAGAAATGGGATATCCGGAGAGAATCCCGCCTTGTACCAAGGAAGGAGAGACCTGACAAAATACTATCCAAAGATCACGTCAACCGAGGTGAGTTTGACAATACTTTCAGAAGCAGATCCACATCCAAATAAGGACCTTTCATTGTACATGTCATATCCTATCTAGATACGTGAGATTACTATATCTTCGTGAGATACGCAAGCTCAAGAGCCGCCTAAGTACCCTATAACTACATCTACTATTAATGTAAGGAGGTACGCAAAAAAAAAAAAAAAAAAAAAAAAAAAAAAAAAAACATAACTTGAGTCCCATTTCCACTTCAATTCAACTCACTTGACTTGGCCATCGGAGGGTCTCCAGCCACAACCATTACCCTGTGTCACCTGTACATCCAAATTCCAGTAACAAGAGCTGCCCTCCTGGCTTATTATAAACCCTACCTGCAGTCCTGGCCCCGAAGTTTTTTTTTTTCTTTACACGCACGAACACTGACCTAGGAATGCTTATCATTGAAAGCTTCCCAGGAGTGAGAAGTTTTTTTTTTTCAAACTTATATTTATGTTTTTCCCTTTATTTAGGCCTTAGTGATCCTACGAAGAAGTTGGATAACAAACAAACATCATTGTGAGCCTTAGGAAGGATCTCAACTGTTATTGTGTGGTCTGTTAGATCTACCTCATTTTTTTTAGTTCATACCTTAAAATAATTTGATGAAATAAATAAATGTCGTGGATAAAACACATACATCAGGGTGGGTCCAACAAAACTTTGCCACGTCAGCCCAATAGTTCTGGCCCATGCAATCCGAGTCCAATTTTGGACGGTTCTGTTAAGAATTAACTATGCCACTTTTATACCCTTTGAGTGCCTGCTTATAAACAAGAGTATCAAATCACGTCCTTTTCAAATGGTGGTTCTTTTTATATTTACTGTGAAGATGCTCAAGCTCAACTGGTTGAACCTTATTTTTTCATCCACTTTGTACATAACTTCTAAACTGTCTTGTGGATCCAAAATCTAACTCAGCAAATGGGTTGGCTCCATCATGAGTATTACCCCTCTCGCAAAGCTCATTCACATCAACTCATCGTGTGGATCCCGCTTGTATTTTGTTATTTCAATGTATAGAATTTGTTTTATTTGATGAGGTCTACTTGGTATAAATTTTTTGTACAAGATGATCTTAGTGTAGGTAAAGCCCATTGGACGGATTGGATTTTTCACTTAAATGATAGGTTATAAGTTATGCACTGTGTGTATGGTAAGTTATGGCCCAACTGGTTGTACTTGAAAGCTTGTTGTATTTATAAAAATTGAGTGATGGTTCAGCAGTATGCGGAAACAGGGAGTCCCTGGACTCATCTGTGAGAACCCGGTTTCGGCAAATGAGGCAGATACATATCTCCAGTGGACACCCCCATAGGCCCAATGATAAAAGCTTTCTAAATCCAACATGTTGTCCACTGTTTCCTGTGGTGTAGTCCACTGGACCTGCCTCATTTTTTTGGCTCATGCCCTCAAATGAGCTGCAAAAACGAATGGATGGTGTGGATTAAATACATATATACCATGGCGGGGCTCACAGAGCAACCATCAGTAGCGGGAGCTCGGGTCACTGCCGAATCCGAGTCCCATCCGTGAGCAATTTGAAATTGCGGTGACATGTGAGATGTGACAGACCGGAGCCGATCATCCCTCTGTCCCAGCCACGTGGATTCCACATCTAATCCATTAGACGAGAGCAGGTAAGTAAAAGGGAAATGAATAATTAAGAAAAACCAGTCAATGATTTAAATCTTCCCACACGTATGGCCCACTTGATTATCATACATGTCTAATCTCTTTTATGCATGGAATCTGCGCGGTGAAGATTGTGTCCGTCTTGCACACTTGTGTCACTTTCTGCACGCGCGAGGTGAGTGCAGTTACAATATCAAGTAAAACAATACATTCTCTCCGAGAAGACGAGGAAAAGGCGTGAGTATATATTAACCATCACAAAGCCTTCCTAGTGTAGGCAAAGGGTGGGCGTAAATATCAATTTCCATCAATAGCTATCAATTTCCATCACTTGCACACGAGCAGCCGTGTAGTTGCTAAATACAGAGTATTTTTCTTTTTTTGCAATAACCAGAATATATTCCCTCTCTCTCCCTCCTATAAATATGCTACAAAACCTCTCCCTCTAATTAAAACCCCGCTCGGCTCTTCTTTCTTCTCTCAATACAATCTCTCCCAAGAACGAGAAGAAAAAAAAATCCCTCTTTCTACTCTCAATACAATCTCTCCTGAGAGAGAGAGAGAGAGAGAGAGATGGATTCGTATGCTCTGCATCTAGCCATGGCGGCATTAGTAGGCGCCTCTTTCGTAGCCGTCTCCGCCTACTACATGCACCGCAAAACCCTAAATCAGCTCCTCGAATTCGCGCGGGCCGTCGAGCGGGACCGTGACAGTAACGCAGACGAAGAGGAGACAGACAGAGCTGATTCTTCGCATCAGCAGCAGCATTCTAGCAAGTCTTCAAGGAGGAACCACCACCACCACCGCCGGAAAGGGGCGGCGACGGCCGGGTACTACCGCCGGGCTTCGGCTTCCATGCCTGACGTGTCAGCAATTGCTGCGGCTGTGGAAGGGGTGGAGAAGCAGCCGAATGGGTCGCTTGATGATCGGAGCCTGCTGATCCCAGCTGGCCTCCCGAGGCTTCACACGCTTCCTGAAGGTATGCACTTGTCAGACTTCTCCCCGGAGTGAAAGGTTTCCAGAGTTTTATCTGCTCGTGGAAATGGGGGTGATTCTTGTATTGGGTTTTTGAATTCTGGATTGCATTCTTGTGGGTGAATATGAGCTGTGAATTGATGCTATTTAATCTTTTCATTATCGGGAAATTGTGGGTGGTTAAAGAACTTCAAAAGGTTGGAACTAATAAATTCTGGGTTTTGTAGTAAGACTATTTATCAGTTTGAGAAATTATACGAAGCAAACAATTTGGATGCAGTACAATCTCATTTTCTATCTCCACACACACACATCTGAGAAGTCCTGCTACGTGCACTTGAGCGAGTGTGCTTGCCTGGTGCTTGGTGATTGGACATGTCAACTTGATGGGAAGAAACTTGACCTCATCGCTTCTTTCATCATTTCCCATGAATTAATTGGTTCTAGAATTTGTCTCTTTGGTGATAAGTTTGTTGCTAAAAATATTCTTGACACATGTTATGTGATCAAGTAAAAGTTTCGGGATGAAGCTTACCATCGAATTCTTGGACCTCCACTTTTATTCCTAGGTCTTGGTCAGTGTAATTTTTGCGCCAAGTACTCTTCCACGTGCTATGTTTGGAGCACCTCTAGAGTCAAGTAGAGGAGTGCAGACTTCTGAGATAAAGAGTCAACTTGTTGGGTGAATTAAGCAAACCCCTCTAGAGACACATTCCTCTTAGTCGGGGTTTTCAACCTGATTCACCTACCCAAGTATCGAATTGGTTTGTAGGTATTATCTGGACAGAATTGAGTGGACGGGTATTGGACATATTTGGTGCCACAATTCAATGCAGATTCTAGCGCAGGATTTTAGGATTGTTTATTGGCTGTCACTAGGGTTGAATTAGAGCTAGGCTAAGGGGGGGCTGGGATTAAGACGGAGTTTTAGGCAATACTCGGGGATATTAGATGCAGGTTTTAGGACTGATTTGTGGGGACAGCTTAAGGTTTGTTTGGAGTTTTGGGGACAGTTCAGGTGCTGGAATTTTGGAACTGACAGGTTGTGGACAGATTCTGAAGAATTTTGGGGAAAATAAACATAAAAACGAAATGGAACTTGCTAACCAGCAAAGATACAATGCAGCTCCTGTAGATTTGTATAGAAGTATTGTAGCATGCTATTGTAACATTACCTAATCAATGAAAGAGCTATTCTTTTCTCTTCTGACAGCATGCAACTGTGTCATGTTATAGTAGCTGATTGCATTACTGGACTGCCAAATGACCAACCATTCTACTTATTTAACCAGGGAAGCTACATAATAGTGTCCGTTTGATGAGCAGCTTGGATCTTGCACACATGTTCCACATGTGTGTGAGCAGAGAGGGCTGGAGACGTTCACTTGCTCTAGAGAAAATTGCATTTCTCATACCAAAGAAGAATTATGTTGGGATCCTGCATTCAAGAAGCTTAAGACTAGTGACGCAGGACAGCCCTAATTATGATGCATGCTCATGAACATAATTAAACAGCAGAAATAAAAGGAATAAATGATGTAAAATTTTAGTAGTAATCATCATAACTGAAAAATCATAAAGGAAACATGCAATGGAGCGGGCCATCATCACAACCATGGAGTATGGCATGCAATTATTACTTAGGTTGGATCCGGCGAGGGATGAGACCTCCCGATCTTGCATGGTCACACCCAATCGATCAATGAAGATCACTAGTCCGAAGAACCAAGAAGTTTATCGGATTAGGGATTTGAGAATTTAGAGGTTTAGGGTTTAGATCGGTTCTCAAGATTTTGATCGAAGAAGGAATAGCCAAAACTGAAAAATAGAAAGAATAAAATAATTACCTTGAAGAAGTTGGAGGGGCACAAGAAGAATTTAGAAGAAGAAGATCAAGGGAAGAGAAGAAGCACCATTAGAGAGAAGAGAGGAAGGAGGCAACCAAAGTGTTTGCTTTTCATTAATCAATAGTTGAAATTCGGATTTAAGGCTTTAGCCCACTTAAATAAGCAAATAAAGACGTAAAATTACTAAAATACTCCTAGAATAAGCAAATAAAGACATAAATTTACTAAAATACACCTAGAATAAGCAAATAAAGACATAAACTTACTAAAGTACCCCTAACTAAGCAAAAACGCGCAAATAACATAAGTACGAAAAAGTTCGGGCGCTCGGTCTTCTTTCTCCAATCTTCCTTCACATGTGTCTTCCCTGAGTGGGGTCTTCTATATGTCCGATCACATGTGAAAGGTCCTCAGCTCCTCAATAGTCGCCTATCCACAAGGACGACACTTGTGGTTGGCGCTTTCTTCGTTGGTACACCTTGAATGCTCTTGTGTCCGCATCAATTCCCCTCGGGTGAGAAAAACTCGTCTCCGACGAGTTGAAACTTTTGTAGCACTCTAGTAAATCTGGATCAATACCCTGCAATGCGTCGCCCGACAACCACATAGATTCAGATGATGGTTTGTTCTTCCACTTGACAAGATACCTTTGGAAACCTCCATTTCTTGTGGATACTATCTTGTCATCCAAGATTTCCTCAATTTCTTCTTTATGGGTAATGGGTGGAGGAGAGGGTGGAAGGGGTTGGGTAGCAAACTCAGAAAAAGGCCATGAAAGGGACGATGTATCAACAATGGGAATATGGGCACGGATTAGATCTTCCACATTAAAAGTTGGATTAATGCTCATTTCAGGTGGAAGGTCAACCCGATACGCGTTGGACCCAACCTTTTGTAATATGTTGAATGGTCCAGCACTACGAGCTTGTAATTTTTTTGCAGATCCTTGAGAGAATCGCTCTGGTCTTATTCACACCATTACAGTCTCCTTCTTGAAATTCTTGCACTCTACGATGAGAATCAGCTGAAACTTTATAACCATCATTGCTCTTATTTAACCGCTGTCTAATATGTGTATGCAAATCATGAATATGGCGTGCAAATGTATCGGCTGACTCAGAAGACCTTTGGGTAACAGACATAGGTAAGAGATCTATGGGCATTCTAGGTTTATAACCACTTACAATTTCAAAAGGACTCAATCCTATAGATCTATTAACTGACCCATTATAAAGCAAGTTCAGCAGTTGGTAAAATTAGGTCCCAAGTCTTAACATGTTCACCCACTAGACAACGTAGAAGATTTCCAAGGCTACGGTTTACCACTTCAGTTTGACCATCTGTTTGTGAGTGGTAAGCAGTAGAAAATTGCAAACGAGTTCCCATAATGTGCCACAGTGTCTTCCAAAAATAGCTAATAAATCGAACATCACGATCAGACACTATGGTTTTAGGTAACCCATGGAGACGCACCACACCATCAAAAAAGAGACGAGCAACATGAGACGCATCCGACGTCTTCGAACATGGGAGGAAATGCGCCATTTTAGAAAAAACGGTCCACAACGACAAAAACGGAATCGTGCTTTTTTAATAGTCTTGGGAAGCCCAAGCACGAAGTCCATACTAATGTCCTGCCACGGAGCATGTGGCACCGGCAATGGCGTGTACAGCCCGGTATTTTGCTTTCTTTGCTTTGCCAGCTGACATGTTCGACACTGCCCTAAAACTTTGGCTACGTCTCGCTTGAGGCTTGGCCAATAGAAACGATCTTCCACGAGGGCAATGGTCTTATCACGACCAAAATGGCCAGCTATCCCTCCTGAATGAAGCTCCCAGATGAGGAATTCACGAAGGGACATACGGGGAATACAAAGTCTGTCTCCCTTGAAAAGAAAGCCATCTTTAAGAACATATTCACCTATAATATGCTGGTCATTAGAGAGCGACGCGTAAGTACCCCCAAAATCAGGACATATGGGGTATTCATCTTCCAGTTGCTCAAATCCGACTACCTCTACACTCAAGGAGTTGAGCAACGCCACTCTCCTACTAAGGGCATTCGATGGTTTGTTTTCAACTTCGGCCTTGTGTTTCAAAACAAACGAATATTCCTGAAGAAACGCTACCCACTTGGCATGTTTAGGTAATCCATGGAGACGCACCACACCATCAAAAAAGAGACGAGCAACATGAGACGCATCCGACGTCTTCGAACATGGGAGGAAATGCGCCATTTTAGAAAAACAGTCCACAACGACAAAAACGGAATCGTGCTTTTTTATAGTCTTGGGAAGCCCAAGCAAGAAGTCCATACTAATGTCCTGCCACGGAGCATGTGGCACCGGCAATGGCGTGTACAGCCCGGTATTTTGCTTTCTTTGCTTTGCCAGCTGACATGTTCGACACTGCCCTAAAACTTTGGCTACGTCTCGCTTGAGGCTTGGCCAATAGAAACGATCTTCCACGAGGGCAATGGTCTTATCACGACCAAAATGGCCAGCTATCCCTCCTGAATGAAGCTCCCAGATGAGGAATTCACGAAGGGACATACGGGGAATACAAAGTCTGTCTCCCTTGAAAAGAAAGCCATCTTTAAGAACATATTCACCTATAATATGCTGGTCATTAGAGAGCGACGCGTAAGTACCCCCAAAATCAGGACATATGGGGTATTCATCTTTCAGTTGCTCAAATCCGACTACCTCTACACTCAAGGAGTTGAGCAACGCCACTCTCCTACTAAGGGCATTCGATGGTTTGTTTTCAACCTCGGCCTTGTGTTTCAAAACAAACGAATATTCCTGAAGAAACGCTACCCACTTGGCATGCCTTGGGTTGAGTTTCTTCTGAGAATGCAAATATCTCAGCCTCATGGTCAGAAAACAAAACGAATTCTTGCGGTAGGAGATAGTGTCGCTAATGTCTTAGGGATTGCACTACCGCATAAAATTCTTTGTCGAAAGTGGAGTATTTTTATTTTGCCTCATTCAGTTTCTCACTGAAATAGGCCACTGGGTGTCCTTTGACTCAACACTGACTCAACACTCCACCTATACCGACACCAGACGCATCACACGCTACTTCAAAGACTTTAGAAAAGTCAGGTAGACGCATGACAGGAGCTTCCACTATCTTGCCCTTAATTTCTTTAAAAGCCTTGACTGCGGCTTTAGACCACACGAACTCTCCCTTTTTCATGCACTCGGTAATGGGAGCCATGATCGTGCTAAAACCCCTAATGAACCGAAGATAAAAAGTTGCTAGGCCGTGAAAGCTTCGCACCTCATGAATGTTTCTTGGTTCTGGCCACTCAACTATGGCCCTGACTTTTTCAGGGTCTGCGCGCATCCCTTCAGATGACACTATAAATCCTAAGAACACAACTTGGCTAGATATGAATGCACATTTCTTAAGATTAGCGTACAACTTTTCCTTCCTAAGGACACTACAGACCTTCTTTAAATGTTCAAGGTGTGATTCCTTAGTGGTACTATAAATAAGAATATCGTCAAAGTACACCACTAGGAATTTTTCCATGAACGGCCTCAAAGTTTGTGTCATCACCCGCATGAAAGTACTGGGTGCGTTAGTCAAGCCGAAGGGCATGACCAACCACTCATACAACCCATCTTTCGTCTTAAACGCCGTCTTCCACTAATCTCTTGGGCGTATACGGATTTGGTGATATCCACTCTTGAGGTCTATCTTAGAGAATATAGTGGACGTGGCCATCATGTCAAGCATATCATCAAGTATAGGTATAGGAAACCTATACTTAATAGTAATTTTGTTTATGGCACGGCTGTCCACACACATGCGCCACGTGCCGTCTTTCTTTGGCGTCAACAATGCAGGCACGGTACACGGGCTTATACTCTCTTTGATTAAACCTTTTTGCAGAAGCTCA
>JAJHSJ010000008.1:46970673-47070673 GCA_021015155.1 Magnolia officinalis
TTGAAGATATCGGTAGGCCTTCGATGATATCGATCTTGGGCGCCAAGTTCTCCAGCAACATATTTCAGGGTATTTTAACTATGATCGGGGGTCACTCGATAGAATCGATGTTCAAATATTGATGATATCAATGCCGTATCGATTGCATCGAACATGGACATAAACTGTCCAGCAAGCTTAATGAAAAATCCTTTTGATTTATCGATGCATCGACACAACTATTGATATCATCGACATTCAAATTCTGATGATCTCGAAGGTCCCTCGATCACTCATGAAAACCTGAAATATTTCTAGTCAAGTCTCTCTCATTTTTCAAGTGTCGATGGATCGAACCTCTTATTAATGGAATCGGATTTCGAAATCCGATGACATCGACAATCGTTTCGATTCATCGACCATCTAGCAAAAGGTTTCAAAAGCATATGACATTGAGTTCGAGTCATCGAGCGGACCATCGATGCTATCGAGAGTATACGCTCGATGATATCGAACCTACTCGATGATATCGAACTCTGTCATAAATGTGACCGTTTTATATCCATTGGAACCTTTTGCCTATATAAAGAAGACTTGTCTATTGTTGCTGCGAGAGAAAGCAGAGAGAGCTTTTGTGTGTTTAACCTTAGATCTTATACCCAAAGCCCTTTCTCTTAAGGGAGTTCATCCTCCAATCCACCCTCACCATTGATATTCAATAGAGTGGATTGGGGAATGAACTTCCGCATTCAAGGATCCTCCAGCTACTACCTTAATGGCAAATCATGAAGCTGGGATGCCTTGAACGCATAGATGATTGAAATCGCTCTATATTCCTTATAGGAAAATCTTTTGAGAGTAAGATTTCATCATAACCTTGACCCAACCCGTCGCCATGCATTGGTACATCTTTTGAGTAGAGGATCAAGGAGACCGAAGATTCTTCTTCAACAAAGGAGGAGATCTTCGTCAACATGCTTAATAGGACTCATCCACTTATTTATAAATATCTAGAGTCCAGAGGACACTTGTGATAATTCCTTTCTAGGATTGGGTCTTAGGTGTTTCTAACCCCTTCAAGCCCTCGTAGGAGGCCTCCGGCGGGAGTGTACGTGGTGGGTGCGTTGTGTTGACCCATGCTCTGTAGAGAGCATAAACATCTGGTTAAAGGTAAACTAGTCAAAACCTTAGGTTTGAGGTCAACCGCTGTGAAACCTCGGGTTTAAAGTGAACCGTGTAGAAACCTCCGGTAGGGTCTTATGAAAGATCCTTTGCCAGTGTGTTTAAAAGTGGGTGCGTTGTGTTGACCCTAGCTCATGAGAGCATAAATAGTCAGGCTCAATATAGGTTGTAAAGTTGAAGGTGAACATGATTTTAAACCTTAGGTTTGAGGTGAACCGCTGTGAAACCTCCTTAGTGAAATTCGGTACACTCAAGGGTTGAGTGCGTCTGCCGGGAGTGGAGTAGACTGATCGTCGAACCACTATAAAAATGTTTGTGTTTCAGGTTGCTATTTTTCTGAATGTGTGACTTACTTTAATACTTTCATATCTGAATATCTGAGATCACACCTCACACACATACACAGTCATATCCATCATAAACTAACTTGCATACTGTTCACTTATTAAATAGTTTGTGATTGGATCCTTTACCAGGCTTGGAAACCAGTAGAGTTATTTCTGAGTAATCCTAATATGAGCTTGTTGTTAGGATTAGTGTAATAGGATTTTAAATAAACAATAAAAACTTTAAAAAGTCCTATTCACCCCCCTCTAGGACATATTGGCATATTCCTACTTCAATGAAAGCGGTCTTCACCGCTATTTCAATTGGTATCAGAGCGGGTCTCTCTTTAAGGGCTTCACCGCTTAGAGAGTGATCTTGACTGAAGTAGGAAATATGGCCAAAGTAGAGGGCTCATCAGTCACTAGGCCTCCAGTATTTGATGGCTCAAACTATGCATACTGGAAGGCTAGGATGCATTATTTTCTGAGATCTTTGGATCATGATGTTTGAGATATAGTTGAAAGTAGATACATGCCACCAACTGAATAAATTGGACTTGACAGTGGCACAACCATCACAATACTCAAATCCAAAGAAAAGTGGACGGCGTTCGATAAGGAAAAATAGATTATTGAAACAAAAGCTATGAACGCCATCTACTGTACCGTGTCCCAGGATATATTCAATCAGATAAGTATGTGTGGGACATCCAAAGAAGCATGAGATTTATTAGAAACAACCATGAGGGCACAAGCACTGTGAAGAGATCTAAACTTCAACTTCTAACTTCACAATTCGAAAGTCTCAGAATGGATGAGCATGAGATCTTTATGGAGTTTTTCACAAAGTTGAATATCATTTGCAACTCCATGGGTGGATTGGGAGAAAAAGTTTCAGTTCCTAAAATCTGTAGGAAAATACTTAGATCATAGCCGGAACGGTTTAATCCTAAGGTAACAACAATTGAGGAGTGTAGGAACATAGACAAAATAAAAGTAGAAGAACTGGTAGGTTCCCTACAAACTTTTGAACTACACTTCAAACAAACCCAAAAATCCAAAACAACTGTCCTAAGAACTTTTAAGAAAATAATACATGAGGACAGTGAGAGCAAAAAAGAAGATGAAGATGAGGAGGCTTTTCTAGCACAATAATTCAGAAAATTCTTTCAAAAAAATCATGGCCAGCCTTCCAGAGGAAGAAAGGTGAACAACAAAACCTCCACAGGCAAATTTGGTAAAAGGACCAAGGAACCACAATGTTATACCTGTCAGGAGTATGGACACCTATCAACTGAATGCCCAAATAGAAAAACAAAGGGCAAGGCAATGGCTGCCATGTGGGATGATACTGAAGAGTCAAATTCAGAATCTAGTGACTCAGAAAGCGATGAAGATCAGAAATCATTGAAAATTCTCATGGTCTCCACTGCTCCAATCATTCACACTGAATCTGAAAACAAGGAAGAACAGCAAGCCACTGAATCATTTCCATCTGATAATGATGAAACTGAAGAAGAAGAACAAGAAGATGAAGAAAATGATAAACTACAAGATGCTTATAATCAACTCTACATTCATAGCATAAATATCCTTAAAAGACTTAGAATAGCGGAAAACCAAGGTAAGTTACTGCAAAAAGATTTAGATAAAACATTGGAAATTAACACATAATTAATAAATGATCTGCAGTAATATCATATAGATAATGATAAACTTGAAGGAATTATTACCTTTCTTGAAAACGAGTTTCATAAATTGAACAAACAGGTCGAGATCTTAAAAGACAAAATTGTTCTTTTTCAAAATAAAAATCATACAATCTTGTTTGACTTAGAAGAATCTCGAAAGATTGCCAAGATAAATTACAAGTTTTCCCAGAGTGGTGAAAAATTAGAAAAACTCTTAGGGATGGGAAGACCTGGAAAGGACAAGAGCGGTCTAGGATATGAAAATTTTAAATCAAAATCTTGAAATGCAGCATCAATAACTGAAAGATCCGCGGCTTCTGGAAGTAACACCAGAACTTCTCTAGTTTGTCATTTGTGTGGTGATTCTGGTCATTATAAGTTTGAATGCATAACACCTAAATGGACTCAACAACCAACTAGAAAAATGCAGAATTTCAAGAGCCCATCTCCCCATCCTCTCATTTTACCCCAGCCTTAAGTAGAGTCCCACCATATGTATGTGTTATATGTACACTGTCCATCCCTTTTCTGGATAGTGGGCTGCCTTATGAGGCCCACCATAATGTATGTGTTATTTATACGCTGTTCATCCACTCTTCCAGATCTCATAGGGCCATGGGCGCCATTAAGAGTCAGATCCAAATCCTAAGTGGACCGCACCATAGGAATGGTAGTGGTTAAACGCCCACCGTTGGAAACCATACCTTGTAGGGCCCACTGTTATACCCAATTTTCAACCCCTCTTCCCTTATTAGGCTAACCCAAACCATTGGGCCCCCATTGATGATGTTGTTTTCCACCATGCCTTGTAAGAATTATCCATACCTTGGAACCCACCTTATATTCATATCAGGCCCATAGGAAGGCCCAGTTTATTGCATGATAAAGGGTGAGGAAGCCCACTCTTGTACTTGGGCCCATCCTCTTGACTCCCCTTGTTATATACATTAGACTTACCCAAGAGGCCCATCCTTGATATGAGTTTGCCATCTAGGCCATCTATTGATTGTAGGAGAGTACATCATCATTATCATTGGATATGCCTAGTAGAGCATCATGATACATGCCCATACACATCATTCGTATGCTTGTTATGAAGAGTGATTGATCATAGCATATGCCATTGGGCTGATTGTTTATGAGACTCCCTAAGAGACAGAGTTGCCCCACATGAGCCCGCGGTACGTATATGATTGGTGCATGATTGGATAGTATGACTCATGCATCTTGCATTTGTGTGACATGATCATTGTACGCCTTAACGATATCAGGGTTGTGGCCTCCATAGGAGCCATATCGTGGATGGTCAGATTGGATACCGAAAATATTGGTTTTAGCACTGAGGCGCTATGGATGTCCTTGGGTGAAAGTCCCTAAACCCTTATTGTACTAGAGGTTTCTCCAACGTCGAGACCAAGTGGATACATGAGCGCCGAAGTGCTGAATAACAGAAGGATGTGTCTCCCACTGTGCCGTGGTCGGTTGGAAGGGGGTATGGCCTTACCCGCCCGAGGGGAAGGGACAATGTTAGGTTGAGTTTGACCAGCTTGAGGAATGGGTCCTCTACTGACGAGCTAGGTAGATATTGGCTGATTATTGGCTAGGCGGGTAGTGAGGTCTCTTATACTCACTTGGCTGCGCGCCTGGGGGAGGGGCAGTCAATGTGGAGTGCACTAGATCCCGATGATTGTCCAGAGATGAACTGTACTGATATGTGGATTCAGATGAGGATTAGCATGCTTACATTGCATCTTGGATATGATATTTGGCCAGGTAGGCCTTGCATCGCATAGCCTTGGTATGACTGATATCATTCATGGACTTGCTAGTATTTTCGCATAGCATTCATGGACTTGCCAGTATTTTTGCATTACTCTGATATTACATTCTGAGCACGCATATATTGTGCACACACTTACAGCACCCTCTGAGCTTCCTGTAAGCTTATGCACGATAGATGCATGCAGGTGACGCTAGGATGCAGTCGAGCTGAGGCAGGAGCGTACGGCTAAGCTTTTGGAGCATTGATATCTGTCTTGTATTTTCCCTTTATGTATTGTATTCTAAAGTTTTTTTTTATTTTATTATAGTGGATATGTGGTGATGTTATTGTTTGTGTCTAGGTTATGCTTATGGTTATGCTTCCCTTTACAAAAAAAATTCATGTTGAAAATTCTCCTTGTAGGATCCTAGGATCGAAATCTAGTATATGGGTGCTGGGAGCCGATAATGGGGTACTACGGAGGCTGTCAGTGCCAGCTTCGGCGATCGAGAATTTTGTGAGCTCGGTTTCCGAGTTTGGGGCATGATAACATGAAGTTCCACTTAGCCATCACTACTTTTGGATTCACAATAAGTGCAAAAGATCATTATGTATACATGAAACGGTATAGAAGATCTTTTCTGATACTATCTCTATATGTAGATGATATCCTGCTAGCTGGTAATGACATGCAATTGTTGATGTTGACTAAAGATTGGCTATTCTCGAACTTTGAGATGAAAGATCTTGGTGAGCCAACTTTATTCTAGGAATAAAAATCATCAGGGATCACTCCAAGAAATTCTTAGGCTTGTCTCAAGCTACCTATATACAAAAGATTAGAGCAGTTTAAGATAGAAAATTCAAAAGCTGTTGAAACCCTTATGGACAAAGCCACCAAGTTAGACAAAAAATTGTGTCCCCAAATTGAAGCCGATAAATTGGCTATGTCCTCAGTACCTTATGCAAGCGCAATAGGGAGCTTAATGTATGCTATGCTTTGCAACAAATTAGACATTAGTTATGCAGTTGGGATAGTCCGTCGTTATCAGAGTAACCTGAGATAGTGTCATTGGCAAGCTATCAAACGTATATTCCGCTATCTCGAAGGAACAAAAGACCTAATGTTGTGCTATGAAGGCACGAGCCTCGAGCTCAAAGGATATTCTGATGATGCTTGGGGTAATGATGCCGACGAGAAAAAGACTAGTTCAAGATATGTCTTCTTACTCGGAGCGGGAGCTATCTTTTGGTCAGGTAAGAAATAGGCAGTCATAACTTTCATCTATGGAGGCAGAGTACATTGCATGTTATGCTATAATTTATGAATGTGTATGGGTTCATAGATTTTTATTAGGTCTAGGTGTTGTACCGAGCGTTCGTGAACCTATATCGCTGAAGATAGACAATACTTCTGCCAATGACTTGGCAAAGGACCCTAAACACCATAAGAAGTCCAAGCACATTGAGATTAAGTATCATTACGTCCATGATCAAGTGAGAGATAAGAAGGTCACCCTCAGCTAAATTTTTACTAAGGAGATGATAGATGATCCTATGACGAAACCTATAGATAGAGATCTATTTCAGGTTCATGTTAGGCAGATGGGATTGAGGAGAGCTTGAGTGATATTCTTTCATTTAGTACCTTTGATCTTTCATTAATGAATAACACATTCCATTTATTCAGTATTGAGTACTTATATAGACTAGGTATGTAGATCATCAACATTTACCATGAGATCATGTATGATTTCTATTTTTTATCGGTAGGCCGGTCACCCACTCGCATGGGTTGATCAACCTTGAATGTACAAGAGAGGTACATTTGGGACGATGTTCATACACTGAGGTATGAACTTTTTTTTATTGTGAATAATAAAGGATGAGGTATGAGTGAGTCGCATCCGCCTACAATCTTAAAAGATTGAAGATAAGATTAATCAAGTCGAATAACATAATTGCACCATTACTCTACATGTGATTAATGTCATGACCTGAATTAATAGTCAGGTTGTGAGGTTATGAGATGAGTCGTACCTCATGTGGAATGACCTGCGTATTGTAGACCCAACATATACATAGTATTGTCTACTTTACGATGTGGATTGTAGGTATGTACTGAGACCTTTTACGTACAGATTGCTTTGATTCGATCTAATCATTGCAATGTGCAAGTAGCCAGTCTCATAGGTGACTCTTTGTGTCCTTAGCTACCCTCCTCTTATGTATAGGAGGATGAGATTGAGCGTCGCTACTTTAGTGTACTATGACGAAAGGTCCTTGATTGGCTAGACTTAGTTACGCTAGGAGAGCAACTTGATTGATTTCAAATTACACATCTGCATAGGGAAGATCTCGTGACAACTACACCAAGTTTATAGAGCTATAAATACGCACTTGAAGACTTATCCACAAGTAGTTTCAATTTTTTTTTATAAACTTTTGCAAACGATATTCTATCTTAAAAGAATATATATATATATATATATATATATATATATATAATATATATATATATATATATAAGTATTACTTTAAAATGATTTTAGTCAAAGTTTGTGAAAATCGAGTTTTCATAATAACTTAATAAGTTAGATAAGTGCGTATGTCGGCCGAGTACTCCAGATCAGGAGTTGACTCCATCCGGTGTGGTCATGCAGAGTAGGACTGTATTGTAAAGCTTGGGTTATTGAGTACTAGTTAGGTGGTCACTTATTACTTAAACACCTATAAGAAGATTATGGTGATCCAGTTGATCCCACGCCTCTGATTCTTTTGATCACGATGTTCGGTTTTGATTGTTATTGGGCGAGTTAGATGAAAAAATAATTTTTTTGGTACCTATCCCACAATGTGATTGTGTGGGAGATGTTGGAGATAGACCAGTAGGGCCCACTGGTCGGCAATCACTAGTGGGTGGGTCCCATCAGGTTTAGACTCCTTTTTATTAATCATTTTGCTTTCTTCCATTTGAAGTTGAATTTCAAATTCAACTTTAAATGAAGATTTAGATGAGGAGATAGGGATAAGACCAGATAATTTCTAGTCTCATCCATACTCCCCATCCTTCCCTATAAATGGGAAGAGACTCTCGTGAATAATACATTAAGCAAAAATGAGAGTAAAAAGAGGAAAGTGATAGATTGATATTTGTCCATTTAGCTTGTCCTTGGGATGATCTAAGCCATAGATCATAATCTAAGGCCATCTATACCGTAGAATCAGAGTGGTGATTAGATCCATCTACTCTAGTAGTGGTTAGGCAGACCGCTAGATCTGGACTGTTCATCTTTGGCTTTATGGAGGTCTCATATCATGTAGACCGTCAAATCTTGAGGGCTTACTCTTTCGCAAAGACTAACATAAATATAATCTTTTTAAGTAGAAGAGAGTATCACATCGCTAACTCAAGGCGATATGTACCAACTCTAATGACATCCTTTGACGCATTGTTTCCTATGTACACCTTGTGACTTCTAAGTAGGATAGGCTGAAAGTCGACAAATCTATCTCTATCCTTTGTTATATTCTTTGTTGCCCCTAAATCCACAATTCATTTATTAACATTTAAATAAGCTATCAATACTTTTGTTTAAGCACAACTAATGAGTGGATAGAAAATTTCCATTTTTTTTTAATTAGGGCAAGTCCTAACCCAATGCCCTTACTTTCCGCACATAAAACGCGAGCCATCACCTTGTCCTTTGTCTCTTTTCATGTTTTCTCTTCTTTGTGGCTTGGGATCAATGTTTGCATCCCGAGGTTGCAATGGCTGGGAGGGTTTGATTTGTTGGTGCCTAGGTGGGTATGGACAATTTTGAGGTGGACATGTTGAGGTAGTTTGTTTTGGCAACGAGGTGAATGTGGACAGAAACGAGGAGAAATGGGTCGATGATAAAATGGAATGAATTGGCTAGTGGGAGCGTATTGTCTACCTGATTTACTAAATATTTTCATTGATCAATCAAATTTCTTTCAATTTTCTGTAGTAAAAATAACACTGCTGCTGAACTGAACAGCCTTAAATTCAACCTCATGCTCTAAGTGATGTGCTAAATCTTTAAACATTTTTATTGCTTCGTTGTGGTTTATGATGTCTTTTATGTGAGCCCAGGAATTAGGTAGAGATCGAAACATAGCTATGATGTTCTAGTTTTCGATCATGACACAACATATGTTTTGTAAATCGATCATCATTTGATCTATCTTCCTAATATGGTGTTTAATAGAGCATCCTATAAGCATTCTATATGCATCAAATTCTATTTACATCATCCTTATCTTATAATTAGATATTGTAGCATATGAACTAACCAGGGCATCCCACATATCTTTGGTTGTTTCATAAATCTCATTAATGAGAATCAATTCTTTATGCATGGAACTAATAAGAATGTTTATAACTGTTTTGTTATTTCCCCCTTTCTTATACTCCCGCTACTCAAATTTTAGCTTCCTTATAGGCAATTCCTCATTATCTATTTGTGGATTTTTCCTAACAGTCATCAGTGTATACAAAACATCTTCATTATTTAATAAAATTCTAACGGCCCTCTATCAGTTATCAAAATTATTGCCATCAAAATTTTCTCATTTCATGAGGTTAGCCACAATTGATTTAGACATTATTTTATCACTACATCAGTTGAGAGAGAGTCTTATATCAATCAATCTAAAAAAATACATTCAAGACATTTTTTTTTAAAAAAAATTTATTCATGCGCAATCATCATCAATGGTTCAAAGACAACAACATCATCTAACCAAATTGACACGAGGGTAGTCATTGTCAATTTGGTCCAAAAGTTCCACTTACCCGATTGGGCATAGCAAAAACAATCAAAGTCGAAAAGACAATAAAGGAATCCCTACTCGACAATGGCCAGGTGGCGCCCTCAATAAATTATCAAAAACTTATAAAATTATTACAATACGAAATAAATAATATGACGACTGTAAGACCAAAGGCCCCAAAATCCGGTTTGTACACTAGATAGCCATTGATTGTAGGTCCATTGGTCTCAAGAATGTTTTGACTTGATCATAATGTTGTTTTGTTATCGAGTCGCAAGCCATATTTCAACCCGAAATCCGAAATTTAATATACAGACTTAAAATTTAACAATCTGAGAAATGACAACTATGTCCTTATTTTATCTGGCAGAACCCCATCATCGAGTTTTTAAAATCCGTTAGGTCAGAGAGCCTAACCGTTGTGACCGTAGTTGAGTTACGAAATTATTGACGAAAACGGCATGTCAATAGGACACCCGGATTGTAAGTTATGAATAGATATGTACATGTATATTTTGATAAAATAACTCAAATGACCTCGATGTTTTATTTAATCCTTGGAATACTTTAGTTCAAATTACTTAAATAACAATATTATATTGCTACAATAAGCTTAAACTCTCAAACTCACCATAAAATATCTCATAACCCTCATTTTTAGACAAAAGCCAATTTAAAACCATTTTCAAGTCCATAAATATGAAAACCCTCTTACAACATTCCATTTTCAGCACTCTCTTTCTTGTAGAGTATGAAATTGAGAAGAAGAAGAAAAAAAAGAAAAAAAATAGAAGCTAAGGTTGAGAGTCAATCCTTTGATAGTTACATGTGAGTGCATCGATTAGGAGCATGCATATATGTATGTTGGGGTTTCCTTGAAAACCCTATTGCTGAATTTTCTGATTTAGGGTTAGGTATTGCTGGATTTTTCTTGAAAGCCATATAAAAGACTAGATTTTCTTATTTAGGGTTAGGTATTGCTGAATTTTCCTTGAAAGCCCTATAAAAGACTAGATATTTTAATTTAGGGTTAGGTAATTGCTAGAATTTTCAATGTAGTTGGTTAACTTATTACTAGATTTTCCTTCAAAGCCCTATAGAAGACTAGCTTTTCTGATTTAAATTGGTTAGGTTATTGCTGAATTTTCTGAGTTAGTTAATTAGGTTATTAATGGAAGATTAGATGATAGAGACGATTTAGTTTTGTTTAAAGTCATACGTATTTCCAACGGTTTCTCTCTTTGTCCCTAACAAAGTCTACCCGCTACTTGTTTGATAAAACGTTTAAAAGAATTATCCTTCATCCTTTTGATGTAGTTAATTCTTGAGGAAAACATGCTTGTGGCATGAAGTCTTATAGCGGAATGAATCCCGGATTAGATTTAGATTGGCTAAGTCATGTGCATACATATGCATAATTCATAGTTGTTGTATCATTGTATGATTGAGAGTGAATGATTCATATCATGATATGGTGATCATAGTGGGTTGTTTTGCGACACACGATGTGTCTATGATGAGTATGTAAACCATCTAGATATATGATGTATTACATGAGACCCCTATGAGGAACTTAAATGTATGAGGAGACCACATAAGGAAGGTCGTCCTATGATTGCCTTGAAAGCCATGACATATTGTGCTTGTGTGTGGACTTATGTATATGATGATTGTAAATGCGATAAAATATACTTTGTTATGACTTGAGTTGGACACCGCACCGAAAATGTTTAATTCGACAGGACATGATTAGAGGGTCCGTGGGTGAAAGTCCCTAAACCCCAATTGGTACCATTGGGAGTAACCAATGCCTAGATTGGGTGGAAGAACAAATTGCTGGAATGTCGAAATACAAAAGTAGGCAGCGACTCCCACCGACGCATGTCGATTGGTTGAGAGGTTTGACCTGACCTGCTTATGGGCAAGCAAAGATAGGTTGTGTGTGACAAGCTCGTAAATTGTCCGCTATCGTTTTGTCAAGCGACTTATGACTTCTCGCTGTTAGGCAGATACTGAGGTTCAACACAAGTGGGTTAGACTAGTTCAGCCCGTGAACTATGTAATCCCACCTCTGTAGTTGACCACGGTGGAAAAAGTCTATACAAGTGGGTAGCAATCATATGTGAGTCCCACCTCTGTTTTAGACCTTAGTGATCTAATTGGGAAATGTGAAAAGTTGTGGAAACGTTGAAAGAGTATGTACGTTACAAGTGGGTAGAAGTCCCACCTCTGTATATAAAAATGATTTGGAACATAAAAAGTGGAATAATGTATTATATCTTTATTTTATTGTTATCAGTCCAGCATGCCTGTACATTATATGAGTATGACATGAAACATGCATTTTCACTGCACACACGCACTCATTGAGCTTAGTAGCTTAAGTTTTCCTTTCTATTATTATTATTTTTTTTACAGGTGAGAGTAGGGAGCTGCAGGAGTAGAGGCTACAGACTCCAGTTGTCCTTTTTGTTTTGTACATATCAGTGTATATATATTTTTATAATACCCTGAATATGTACATCATGTATAGTAAATATGACATGGTTTATGTTTTGGTTTTGCCTTGATGTGCTTAGTTGTACACAGCAACATATGTTGAATATAATGAAATTTTGATAAATGATACGTGTATATCGTATTTACTTTCAGAAATCCTCCTTGTAGAGTCCTGCTTATGGGACTTTGTATGTGATAGTTGGAAGTCCCAAAATCGGAGTTCTACGGAGGCTATCGACCAAAATTTGGTGTATAGTAATCACGGATTACCAACACTAGATTTAGGGACGTAACAGAAAATGGTATCAGAACATGATCTGGGAAATATCTGCATAAATCATATAATGTATTTACTATATGTTGTTGCATTAGAGTTGCTAGGTTCATGCTTTGTGAAGTAAAGGAGTTGTTTGGTTATTTAGTATTGTGTATATTGTATAGGTTTACTTGTTCTTTTAAGCTAATTCGGTGGCTAATTCGGTGTTTTATCTATAGAATGCCGCCAGGAAAAATCCTGTTCAGACCCCTCCAGTGCAACCCAAGTCTAAGTCAAAATCTACATCAAAATCTGTTCTAGATCTAGTTATACCTGTTCCCACAACACAACTTCAACAACTGTTGTAGACTATGTCAACTATAACGGCTAATCAAAAGCAGCGATCTAGTTATACTCATACTCCTGAGACATCAGTGCAGGATCGAGCCAGTGCTCTTTTTATGGATTTTAGACGTCTAGATCCACCTTATTTTTCTGGAAAGCCAAACCCTATGGCAGTCGAGTTATGGAAGTTAGAATTAGAGAAACTTTTTCAAGTTATGGGTTGTACTTCCAAGCAATGTGTTACCTTAGCAACGTATCAGTTGCAAGGAGAGGCAGAACAATGGTGGAAGTCAGTTATTCGTTCAGTAGATCCAAACTTTGTGTGGACATGGGAAGCCTTTAAAGACGAGTTCAATCGTAAGTTTTTCCCCGTAGCTGTTCGTTGTCAGAAAGCACATGAATTTGATTATTTAGTTCAGGGTGAGATATCTGCTGCTGACTATGAGGCTCGTTTTATAGAATTATCTCATTTTGCTCCACATTTAGTAGCCAATGATGATTTGAAAGCGAGGAAATTTGAGGATGGTTTGCATCCTAGTTTACGATCTCGAGTTAGAGGGTTTGAGTTGTCGTCTCTTGAGGGAGTAGTAGCGAAGACACAGATTTTTGAGTCTGATTGCAACCAACAACAAAGTTTGCATCCATCTACTTCTAACCAGCAAAGGAAGAGGAGATTTATTTCAGAGAATGGTAGTAATTTTCAGTCCTTTTCATTCCCAAAGAGGCCTACAATTAGATATGATAATGCAGCCAGACCTGATGTAAGACCCCCAATATCACCGTCTGTTCCTCAACAATAGTTTTTAGCCAGACCTGATGTCAGATCCCCAGTATCACCATCTGTTCCTTAGCGAGCAACAGTTTTTCGGAGCTTGTTATAATTGTGGTGGTGTAGGGCACCGTAAAACGGATTGTCCCAATCCGTAGAAATAACAACCATATCAACCACCTAGACATTAACAGCCCCAGTAGCAAAGGCCACCATATAGGACACAGTATAGGCCCCAACAACAACAGTCTCAATAGCAGTCACAACGACAGCAAGGTAGACAACCCTTATCCCTTCAGACGCAACCTCGTGTTTATGCAATCCAGAAGAGAGATTCTCAGACTAAGGGAGGAGTCATAGAAGGTATACTTGTAGTATCATCCCTTTTTGCACATGTCCTTTTTTATTCTGGCGCATCACATTCATTTATAGCAGATAGTTTTTATCAGTCGTTGAAATTGCTGGGAACATCGATGACCAAGGGATTAGATCTCTTGACTCCTTTAGGGAAAAGAATGGTGTTGAGTTCTATATGCCAGGATTGTCTTGTTTACATAGAAGAGTATGCCCTTCCAATCGATTGTTATGTTTTGGTGTTGTTAGAGTATGATGTGATTTTGGGAATGGACTGGTTATCCAAGTACCATGCGGTGTTGGACTGTACAGTTAAGACAGTCACCTTTTCTATACCTGACCAGCCTCGATTTCAGTTTGTGGCTAATTCTAAAGATAAGTTTATAGAGACTTCGATGTCCTGTATTCATAAAGAGTCCAAAGGGGTATGTATTGAACAGTTGCTAGTAGTACATGATTTTCCAGATGTTTTTCAAGAAATTTCAGCTTTGCCACCTGTTAGACGTATAAAATTTTGAATAGATCTTATCCTTAGCACTGACCCTATATCCAGAGCCCCTTATTGTATGACACCGTTAGAGTTACGTGAGTTGCAAACATAGATAGATGAATTACGACGTTTGGAGTTTATTCGCCTGAGTACTTCACCTTAGGGAGCGCCTGTACTTTTTGTAAAAAAGAAGGATGGTTCGTTACGATTGTGTGCCGATTATAGAGGACTTAATAAGGTTACGATTAGAAATAAGTATTCGCTCCCAAGAATAGATGATTTATTCGATCAGTTGAGTGGTGCGCAGTATTTTTCGAAGATAGATTTATGGTCTGGGTATCATCAGATTCGGGTTCGGGAGGAGGATATCCCTAAGACAGCTTTTGTGACTCGTTATGGACAATTTGAATTTCAGGTCATGTCATTTGGTCTGACTAATGCACCTGTAGTATTTATGCAGTTGATGAATGAGGTATTCCGTCCTTATTTGGACCAGTTTATTGTTGTTTTTATTTATGATATTTTAATATATTCAAAGACAAGGGAAGATCATGAGTGTCACTTAGAGATGACGTTGCAAACCCTTCGTGCTCACCAGCTATATGCTAAACTGGAAAAATGTGAGTTTTAACAGGAAGAAGTAAATGAGTAAAGGCAGAGCACCAAAAGCCTGCAGGGGAATTGCAACCTTTGAAGATACCAGTATGGAAGTGGGAACATGTAACTATGAATTTCATTGTGGGTTTACCAAGAACCTTACGTCGACATGGTGCTATATGGGCTATTGTAGACCGTTTGACAAAGACATCCCACTTTCTTCCTATTTATATTTCTTGGTCTAAAGATCGGCTCGCAACTTTATTTATAAACGAAATTGTTAGATTACATGGTGTACGTGTTTCGATTGTATCTGACCGAGATCCGAGGTTTACATCAAAGTTTTGAAAGAGTTTTCAAAAAGCAATGGGGACGACTTTAAGATTTAGCATAACATATCATCCACAAATAGATGGGCAGTCTGAAAGAGTCGAGGACATGCTCAGATCATCTGTATTAGATTTCTCTGGTAGTTGGCACAACCACTTGCCGTTAGCAGAATTTGCGTATAATAATAGTTTTCAGGCTACTATTGGTAAGGCTCCCTATGAGGCGTTATACGGTAGACCTTGTAGGTCCCCAAGTTGTTGGACTGAAATTGGTGAGCGATGTCTTTTAGGTCCTGATGTTGTCTGGAAAACGTCTGAAAAGATTGATCTTATTCGACAACGTATGCTTACAGCTCAAAGTCGACAGAAGAGTTTTTTATATTGCCGGCATAGACCCTTAGAGTTTGTCGAGGGAGACTGTGTATATCTCCGAGTTTCACCAGTGAAAGGTGTAGTACGATTTGGTGTTAAGGGAAAGTTAGCCCCGGGGTTTATAAGGCCCATTAATATTGTTGAAAGAGTTGGCACCGTAGCTTATCGTCTCGCTTTGCCACTCCAATTATCTGGAGTTCATAATATTTTTCACGTCTCGATGCTCCATAAATGTGATCCGAAGATAATAGCACCTGTTATTGACTGGCAATCCTTAGCAGTTCGGGAAGATGCATCCTATATCGAGCAACCAATCTGTATCGTGAATAGAAAAGAACACGTTCTTCGTATTAAAGTCATCCCCTTAGTTAAAGTCCAATGGGGTTATCATTCTGTAAAAGAAGCAACCTGGGAACGGGAAGCAGAAATACGCAGTCATTACCCTTATCTATTTGATTCTTAAGTACGTATAAGTATGATATGGTTATTGTTGTATTGTACTATTATAACCGAATATGTTTTGAAATTTCGAGGACGAATTTTTTTTTTAGAAGGGGAGAGTTGTAAAACACGAGGCCCCGAAATCTGGTTTGTACACTGGATAATCGTTGACTGTAGGTCCATTGGCCTTGAGAATGTTTTGAGTTGATCATGATGTTGTTCTGTTATCGAGCCACAAGCTGTATTTCAACCCAATGTCCGAATTTTAATATACGGACTTAAAATTAACAATCTGAGAATTGACAACTATGTCCTTATTTTATCTAGCGGAGCCCCACCATCGAGTTTTCAAAATCCGTTATGTCTGAGAGCCTAACCGTTATGACCGTAGTTGAGTTACGGAATTATTGGCGAAAACGGCATGTCAATAGGACACCCGGATTGTAAGTTATGAATAAATATGTATATGTATATTTTGATAAAATAACTCAAATGACCTCAATATATTTTTTAATCCTTGGAATACTTTAGTTCAAATTACTTAAATAACATTGTTATATTGCTACCATAAGCTTAAACTTCTCAAAATCATCACAAAACATCCCATAACCCTCCTTTTTAGACAAAAGCCAATTAAAAACCATTTTCAAGTCCATAAATATGAAAACCCTTTTGCAACATTCCATTTCCAACACTCTGTTTCTTGTTAAGTGTGAAGTTGAGAAGAAGAAGAAAAAAGAAAAGAAAATAGAAGCTGAGGTTGAGAGCCAGTCCTCTAATAATTATAGGTGAGTACATCGATTAAGAGCATGCATATATGTGCGTTGGGGTTTCCTTGAAAACCCTATTGCTGAAGTTTTTGATTTAGGGCTAGGTATTGCTGGATTTTTCTTGAAAGCCCTATAAAAAAGTAGATTTTCTGATTTAGGGTTAGGTATTGCTGGATTTTCCTTGAAAGCCCTATAAAAGACTAGATTTTTTGATTTAGGGTTAGGCTATTGTTGGAATTTTTGATGTAGTTGGTTAACTTATTGCTGAATTTTCCTTCAAAGCCCTATAGAAGACTAGCTTTTCTAATTTAAATTGGTTAGATTATTGCTGGATTTTCTGAGTTAGTTGATTAGGTTATTAATGGAAGATTAGATGATAGATATGATTTAGTTTTGTTTAAAGTCATACGTATTTCCAACAGTTTCTCTTTGTCCCTTACAAAGTCCGCCCGCTACTTGTTTGATAAAACGTTTGAAAGAATTATCCTTCATCCTTTTGATGTAGTTAATTCTTGAGAAAAAGAATGCTTGTGGTATGAAGTCTTATAGTGGAATGAATCCCGAATTGGATTTAAATTGGGTAAGTCATGTACATATCATATGCATGATTCATAGTTGTTGTATAATTGTATGATTGAGAGTGAATGATTCATATCATGATATGGTGATCATAGTGGGTTGTGTTGCAACACACGATGTGTCTATGATGAGTATGTAAACCGTCTAGATACAGGATGTATTACATGAGACCCCTATGAGGAACTTAAATGTATGACGAGACCACATGAGGAAGGTCGTCCTATGATTGCCTTAAAAACCATGACATATTGTGCTTGTGTGTGGACTTATGCATATGGTGATTGTAAATGCGATAAAACATACTTTATTTTGACTTGAGTTGGATACCACACCGAAAATGTGTAATTCGACAGGACATTATTAGAGGGTCCATATGTAAAAGTCCCTAAACCCCGACTGGTACCATTGGGAGTAACCAATGCCTAGACCAGGTGGAAGAACAGAGTGCTGGAATGCCAAAATACCAAAGTAGGCAGCGACTCTCACCGATGCGTGTCGATTGGTTGAGAGGTTTGACCTGACCTGCTTATGGGCAAGCAAAGATAAGTTGTGTGTGACGAGCTCGTAAATTGTCCGCTATCGTTTTGTCAAGCGACTTATGACTTCTCGCTGTTAGGCAGATACTGAGGTTCAACACAAGTGAGTTAGACTAGTTCGGTGCGTGAACTATGTAGTCTCACCTCTGTAGTTGACCACGGTGGAAAAAGTCTATACAAGTGGGTAGCAATCATATGTGAGTCTCACCTCTGTTTCAGACCTTGGTGATCCAATTGGGAAATGTGGAAAGTTGTGGAAACATTGAATGAGTATGTACATTACAAGTGGGTAGAAGTCCCACCTCTGTATATAAAAATGATTTGGAACATAAAAAATGACATAATGCATTGTATCTTTATTTTATTGTTATCGGTCCAGCAGGCCTGTACATTATAGGAGCATGACATGAAACATGCATTTTCACTACACACGCACTTACTGGGCTTAGTAGCTCAAGCTTTCCTTTCTATTTATTATTATTATTATTTATTTTTTTACAGGTGAGAATAGGGAGCTGCAGGAGTAAATGATACAGACTTCAGTTGTCCTTTTTGTTTTGTATATATCAGTGTATATATTTATATTTTTATAATACCCTGAACATGTACATCAGGTATAGTAAATATGACATGGTTTATGTTTTGGTTTTGCCTTGATGTGCTCAATTGTACACAGTAACATATATTGAATATGTTGAAATTTTGATAAATGATACGTGTATGTCGTCTTTACTTTCAGAAATCCTCCTTGTGGAGCCCCGCTTATGGAAATTACTATGTGATAGTTGGAAGTCCCAAAATCGGAGTTCTACGGAGGCTGTCAACCAAAATTTGGTGTATAGTAATCATGGATTACCAACACTAGATTTAGGGACATGACAACGACATGGGCCACCACTGAACGATGGGAGCTAAGCAAATATTTTATTTTATTTTATTATTATTTGTTGCGTATTCCCATGCAGCGATTTGTGCGGATAATATAGAAAGGAAAATTTTTATACTTTCCTTTGTTGAAACCACACCAATTGTCGCTCCCATATCCCTATATGGGCAAACAGACACATGGTGGGTTTGATCCATTACTATAGTTGCGGATCAAACGATGCAATAACACGACCGAGTTGAGGACTGAAACATAAAAATTAGCGGCTTGCTTAAATCAACTACGCAGAAAAGACGAGCCAATTCACTTACCTAATTCGATGGTGATGATGGTATGCCTACGCACACAACCTCGAGCAAGACTAGGAGAACTTTTCTATACCCTGCACCCCACGTGGCACATGCACAAAAATTTCTCTCCTCACCCTTTCTCTTTTTCTCTCTCTCACTCACTTTTTCTTTCTTTGGTTCTCTGGTGCGTTTATATTCCCTTCTTCTCTCCCTTTAAATAAGGGGAGAAGCGTTACCACCTGCAAAAGTGGGCCCTCTTAGGGGTTGCCATAGGCTAATACATGTTAGCTAGTTGGCTGACATTCATGCATCTAACATTACTTGATGACACGTGTCAGGCAGGTGGCTGTTATGCATGCATCCAGTGCGACTTGCTGACACGTGTTAGACATGTGGCTGTCATGCATCTAATATGTGTTGACCCTGGTTTATGTAGACATGTAGGTTGGGCCATATGTCAGTTACAAATGGATACTGGCCTATTAAAGCACCTATTGACCTCTGCTCTGTGTGTGCTACATTAGAAATTTCAATGCTCCACACTACTGTCATCTAGAAACTGCCGGCTCACTCAAAGGTGCATGTAACCACCACTGATCACGTGCCAAGTTCATGCAATGGTTTGACATAGTTAACAAGAGGATCACATCACCAGATCATTCAACTTCGTTAAACCATTATCTTGAACAGTCAGAGTTGTAGGTTAAACCAACTGCTTGCACTGGGGTTCAATCGGTGCCTCGTTGGGGAAAATTTTAATTCTTAATGTTTTTTTTTTTGTCATTATTCGTACATGCAATGTGCATTACATGTGGCCAAGAAGCCTTCTATTCACTGCCTTCTACCAGATGGTTTACAATGCATGACAATCAGTATGCAACCATTCCTAACACTGATTTGTACAATGTACAACATTGTTTGGGGTCCGTAGCACGGACCCATGTTGGTGCAACTAAGTGCTACACTCATTAGTTGAGCCAGCGGGCCAAGGAATGCGGGGGAAATCCTACCTTGCGATGTGCTTACTAGCGCATGCTGGATAGATGGAACGCTTCTTGCATAAGTTCTTAGTGAGATAGTATGCAATGCGGAAAAGGAGAGAACTTTCTTCAATATGATTTCCGTTCGGACAAAGTTTTTTATTATTTAGCACTTGTATGATTATTTTATATTGTATTTTTAGCTTGTATTTTTCTATAAAACGATCATTCCTCCTTCGATGAAAATCATCAAGGTCAAATTTTTCACTTTATATGGTATCAAAGAAACTGTAATCAAGCTTTCGATACTCTCACCGGAATTCAGTTGCATCTCAACCTAGCAGCTTTGCCAATGCCAAAATAAAAACCCTAAAATCCATAACCCATCACCTCCCTGAAAATATCGCCTATCTTCCAAATCTCTATAGCCCAATTGCTTTCTCCCAAGCTCAATATGCCCGATTATTAACAACTCGATTTCCTTCTATTATGCGAAATTATTGACACCATGCAATCCAATTGGTGCATAGCGCCATGTCGATTGTTGATTGGACAAGAAACACACCAGAAGGCATTGTTGGGACTCGCAGAAGCACATATAGAGGAATCAAACAAATAAATCATAATCACACAAGCAAATCCAACAGAGAACAATATGAATTTATGTGGAAAAACCCTTGCAGGAAAAAACCATAGCATAAAACGATAATGCACTATGAATAACAAAGTTACAAGAGATGAAACCTTACCGATCAAAGCCCTAAGAGAAAAACCCTAGCCTTTTCTCTCCCTAAAACCCTCTCAAACCCTTAAGTATGTCTAGTCTCTTTTTTACTTAATCCTGATTACACCCATAAATATAAGAAAAAAAAATGGAAATAGAAATAAATCGCACAAAATTGCGCGAATTGCCCAATCCATCAACCTGTCAATTCGACCAATTGAAATGCGTCGATTGGTCAGGTCGACCTGTAGACCAGATTATTCGACCTATCAAAAACTCCAAAATCTTTCCAGAGAGTTTTGTCGATTCAACTCAAACTGTTGATCGGTCAATGGTCCTTATTTCAGCGTAGATTTGAGGCATCCAATTTTCAACAATATCCACAATGACTCTAATTGTCATGCTACAACACACCATTTTTAATCCTCTATCTCTAATTCATATCCACCATAGCTCCACAATCATCGCTTCTCGTGCACGCTCCGTCTTCACTCTATCTTTGTTTGTGTTAGGATGTATTCCAACATTCCTCGAATATATTGAAGTAGTCATTTCACTACCTCCCAGTGTTGCTTGTTATGGTTAGACATGTATCTGCTAACAACACCCACCGCATGTGAAATATTCGGTTCGTACAGACCATGACATACATCAAAGTGCCAACCATGCTCGAATAAGGCACACAAGATATAACCTTCTTTTCTTCATCCGTTTTAGGATACTGCTCATAAGAAAGCAAAAAATGAGCCATGTGGAGAACACTGACCGACTTTACCTTGTTCATCTCATACTTCACCAAAATCTTCTCAAGGTATTCATCTTGAGATAACCATAGCCTGGTCCACTTCTTGTGTTTGTGTATTTCAATACTGAGAACCCTGTTTGTAGCCCCTAGATCTTTCATCTCAAATGTCACTAATAGTTGAGCCTTCAGTATATAGATCTCAAACATGCTATGACTATAGATAAGCATGTCATCATCATACAATACAAAGATAATGAACTTCTCATTATACCATGTCTTGAAACAGACACGATGATCATATTCACTCTTGGTAAATCTCTAACTCATCTGAAAGAATTAAATTTCTTGTGCCACTGCTTAGGTGACTATTTCAAGCCATACAACGACCTCTTCAACCTACAAACCCTGTTCTCTGCCCCTTGTATTTTAAATCATTTTGGTTGGTTTATGTAAATTTAATCTTCTAATTTCTCATGTAGTAAAGTAGTCTTTACATCCATCTATTCAAACTCAAGATTGTATTAGGCAAGCAATGCCAATATGAATTTGATAGATACTTACTTCACCACAGGCACAAAGATCTTAGTGAAGTCGACACATTCTCTCTGAGCATATCCCTCCATTACCAACCTTGCCTTGTACCGATCCTATTTTTCCAAAAGATCTAATTACTCCGGATCACTTTACGACCAACAGGAAGCTCCACCAACTCGCATGTCTCATTCTTGTACAAGGAGTCCATTTCATCATATATTGCTGATTTCCACTTTCAGCATCTACATCGTCAAGAGTCTTCTTAAAAGTAGACAAATCCCCTTCATCCATAATGAGGGCAAATGCAACATTTAATTCATCCTTATATCTCGCCGATAACCTACGATCCCTTGACGGATTCCTTCTCATAGGTGGCTGTTCGGCCCGCTATTATACCTCTGTTTATGTCTCAGTATCAACCCGTGTCTCATCTTTGTTTATTTGAAAGTCCACAACTAACTTTTCTACTCTCTTGTGCTCATCTTTGTAAAAGAAGGAATATCCCTTGTTGAATTTGATGTCACAACTAAGGATAATTTTTTGTATGACCAAGTCATATAACATGTACCCCTTCACACCATCATCATAGTAGATAAAGATGTACTTTTTACCCTTGGGTCCAACTTATCTCTCTCAATTGATGTTACATGAGAGTAAGCCTCGTAACCAAATACTCGCAGCCCTAAGTATTCCACCTGTTGACCACTCCACACTTCCTCTAGAATTTTACAATCAATAGCCGTAGAAAGGAACCAATTCACTAAGTAATAAGCCATTTTAACGGCCTAAGTCCACATTTTCTTGCCCAACCTAACATTATTTAACATGCATCGGGTCATCTCCAAGAGAGTCTGATTCATCTACTCAGCAACATCATTTTGTTTTGATGTGAGGCGCACCTATTGTCTCACGATCCCTTCATCTTTATAAAATCGATTGAATTTTCTAGAAGTGTATTCTCCACCGCTATCTATCCTCAACACTTTTACCTTTTGCCCAAACTATTTTTCCACCATCGCCTTCCATTGTTTGTGTAACATCCTGAAAATCGGGGGTCGAGTAGCAACTCAACGCCCGAGTTCCAAAACATCACTTATGCAACATATATGCTTATGATTAAATGTTGTCTGTGTTAGTGCATTCATCATGAGTTGGATTATACCATAATAGCAATTCATACTCCAGATCAAGTTGTAAAATGCAAGCGGAAGACTGAAAGACATAAATAAACAGATATAAGTCAAAAGATCACGATCGGTCTCCAGAGTATGAATACATCACTAAGTCACCATATACATGTAACAGTCTCAAAAATCAAAATGTCAAAATAGTATAACTACAATGATAATCCCTGTAGTCCCGTCGATCCGGATGCCTAAGCGAAGCCCCTGGAGAACTGCATATAAGAGAACTCATCCTAATCGTCAAAGTAATCAGGCTCCGCCTCTGTGGGTACGTCATCATCTGAAATCAAGACAGGGTCTAGTTGGTGTTTAAAACACCGTCCCGTAACGTGGGAGTGAGTGATCAACTCAGTGGAATCATAAAGCAAAGGTTAACATGTTATCAATTCAGTCAAGCAGTAATGATAAAGCAGTATAATCAAACAATCCTAAATACTCTTGTTAATGCAAGAATGATATGAACAATGATGCATGCCCTCGCCTACACTCCCTCGCACGACACCATCTTACGGTCGTGGTATGCTTTCTTCCCTCTGTGCTCTTCAACCCGGGGCACATGCAGTGCGATGTTATGAGCGTGATTACCGAGTTCTTATTAGTCCTTTTCATTCAGAAGGATTCGAAAACTAAGGTACCTCCCTTATAACATTCCCAAACAAGGATCCATTCTAGGGTCGTCACTCCTAGCAAATCTCATACGATGTTGCGGTTTTAGGTCGCTGCATAGGGCTCGTCGCCAAATCAGTACAAGCCTAGTGTATACTCTGATTACTACGGGAAGGCTCGTCGCCTCTACGTAGGTTCAGAGTATGCTTGATGTCACTACAAAAGGCTCGTCACCAAATCAGTGTAGGCTGACAACTTGAATACAGTATCCCATACCACAGTATTCGGCTCACGAGTCTGGGTTGCTCACTGGTCACTACGGGGAGGTTCGTCTCCCCACCGTAGGCCGACAGCTCGACCACGGTGTCCCATACCACCATGTCCGGCTCATGAGTCTTAGCGGATCGAGGTACCAAGGTTAAACGGGATTTCACTGGTGAGTTTAGTACCTTAGGTTCAAGCAGCAGCGTCCATACATGGTGAACATACATCGGGTCAATCGAGTTACTTGACGAGCTAGACTATGACGAGCGCACCTGAAGTTGATTGACATGAAGTGTGTAAACACTCCGTGTGGCCTAACCACTGCCGACAACTCTAGTACGGCTCGGGTTCGTCAAACACGTCCTATATGGTGAACGAAGCTCAGCCACGAATTCAAAGTCTGTTACCGATTGCCTGGACTATACTGTAGTCCCAAACACATTCAATCCTTAACCAATAAGCATGTGGAGTAGTCAAAGCAGAATTAACCAAGTAATTCAAACATATTAACAAGCATGTTATAAAACACAATGTAAACGGAAAATCCAAACACATACATTTCATAAGTAAGCGATTAAACTAAATAACTTGTATGGAGGAAATCATACACATCTCTAAGGTAGTTGAGAATCCTATCTCAACACCCACCTAAAGCACTATCTACTAAGTACCTACTCATACAAGCATTTTCACAAACACTTAGACTACGCTTATTAACATACATAACGTACATTGGCCAAAACATGTATTAGGGCGAATCCTTTCACCGAGGAGTTGATACACATACAACTAGCATATACACACAGTAGTTAATCATGGCAAACACTCTTTCATATTTCGTACAGATACAGTATTTTCTACACATACACAGAATACACTAAACTCCACAATTTTTTTATATAACTGAATCGTAAAACGAACATCGCATTTTGCATGTAACATAACACCCACATCATGAATCTATCATTAACTAGCATTGAAAGCTTTGAAAATCATAACCTATACGTCTATAGTCCGCACCTTACGTCGTAGAAGCGTAACGAATTCGCTAGAAACGTTAAGGCTTCGTCGACGATGGTGTATCAACCTGTATCATGAGTTAAGTCAGCTATCTTGCCACTCGTAATAATTGAAACCCTAGAATAGATTAGGGTTAGGTTTTCTTACCTAAGAACGAAGTCAGAATCGCCAGAATAGCGATGTGATAGTGATGGTCAGGCATGTGGAATGGCAGGATAGAGTAACAAGAATCTCCTCCCACTTCACTCACACTTTCTCTCTTTACTCTTTTCTCTCTCTTAGGGCTTTCTCAAATTCGTATGGAGTGAATGAGAGAGGGTTTAAGGTCCTTATATAGGCCTAAAACTGATAGGAATGACCCTAGGGCCAATGTATACTTAGGTTATGGCCAAAGGGCATCTATTTCAGCTCAACGGAGCACTTCCGGAGCCCCCCCTTGAGCTCAAGGTTGGATTTAAGCTCCCTGACCATGGATCTAGGTTGAGTTAAGTTTTCGTTCTAATCAGGTTTCCAGATCGCATGTGGCGGACCAGTTTCAGTTTAACGGTCACCGAAACTCGATCAGGGTTATAAGTACACTGCCATGTATGGGAAATTTCTCCTGATCCGAGGGTGTATTTGGGTCAGATTCTGACGGTCTGATTACTTATATCTGGCCCGCAGGCGACAAGTCTCAGATTACTTAAATTAGATTTAATTTCTAAAAAAAACCACGTTTCTCACACACTTCACTCCGGGCTCAAGCGAATAGCCCCGGGACACTATCTGGATTTGATCTCCGAGATGGTTGTCAAGCCTAGTAAGGCGGTCTTAATTATATAACTTCGTATTAATCAGACTTTCGACGTGCGGTCCAGATCCGATACGGAGTTTCTTGATGCTCCCGAGGGCAACTGGGTAATGAGATTGATCCTAGATTTTAGGGTAACCTAGCGTCAATGATTCTACAAGTTTTGGGTCTTGCAGATCGTATTTAAAGTGGATCAAGCGGATTTCATAGCTAATCTAGTTTAACACTTAGTTAAACTTGTCTAAGTTCTAAAGGATTTGGTCTTGAGTGATTTTCGCTTGAGGTGGTACTCGGGTCTTTACACGGAATTTTTCGAGTCGTTACAGTTTGAAGTTGGTGAAAACCTTGAATTTATTTTTTAGAAAATAAACTCACACCTTTCTCGAATAGTGTTAATAAACGTAACGAACCATGACGACCTTCCACTTGAAACTAGCCTTTTCTCTCTCCAAAACCCTCTCAAAACCTTAAGCATGCCCATCCTCTTTTTTTCCTTAATCATAATTACACCCATAAATATAAGCAAAAATGGAGAAAGAAACAAATCATGCAAAACTACACAAACTATGCAATCCCTTGACCTATCAATTCGACTAGCCGAAATGTGTCGATCGGTCAGGTCAACCTGTAGATCAGAGTTTTCGACCTATCAAAAACTCCAAAAACTGTCCAAAGAGTTTTGCTTAAAAAATGAATATTTTTGATATCCTTCGACTTGTCGATCGGTCGATGGATCCTGTTTCAACATAGATTTGAGGCATCCGATTTTCGATAGGCATGTGTGTAATGCAATAGAAGGTGTAAAGTTTGCGCTTGTCATGCAATTGTCTACGCTCCCCGCCCTACTTATACAGTTACCCCCACTACTCATATATGGTAGATTTGAAAGTCCTATAAAGAGGTCTTTGGAAGCCTCAAACTTCTTTGAAATTGCTCATAGTAGCATATAAAAAACTAGTAATAATCCCTCGATGGAAAAGTTGGCTTGAACCTTGTGAATTAATTTTCACATTTAGATAAACACAAGATTTGGTTCCTAGTACATCTAAAATGGGATATCATTTGAATAATTTAATTTGAATACATGTATGCTACAAACACAATTTTTGTGTAATTCCTAACTACCTAAGTATCATCCATAATGATTTTTTAAAATACATATAAAGAGATGGAGTAGCTCAGTTGGTTATAGCCTGTGGATTTTAACCACAAGTTTGAAGGTTTAAGCCCTTCCTCTAGTGTTTATTTATTTACATATTAAGTTCATGATATTGATTCCTAAGTGGGGTGTGAGGTGGAGCTAACTGTGGGGTGTGCACTAACATGCTAACCAAAAGAAAATTCTCAAGAGTATAATACCTAGAGTAAGATTGTAAACCAACCCCCCCCCCCCCCCCCCCCCCCCCAAAAATAATAATAATAATAATAATAATAATAATAATAAAGAAACTATAGTCCACTATAGTTGTAGATCGAGTAGATTTTTGCCCAAGGCCAAACATTATAGGGCTCACCATACCGAAAGAAGATTGCGTCGTGCCACTGCCTGGACATAATCCGTCTAGGCAAGCCTCTATGGGGTCGAACATGATGTATGGGTTTTTGTAACATCTCGGAAAAATCCGTATAAAGACCCGGGTACCACCTTAGGCAAAAATCACTAAGGACTAAATCCTTTAGAAATTAGACGAAAATTAATTAAGTGTTAAACTGAATTAAACGCTAGATTAGCTTAAATAGTTTTTTATACGATCTGTAAGACCCAAAACTAGTAGAATCGCTAACGCTACATTGCCTAAAAATGTAGGATCAATCTCAAAACCTAGTTGCTCTCGGGAGCAGCTTGAAACTCCGTATCGGACCTGGACCGCACGTCGAAAGTCTGATTATCACGAAGCTATACGATTATGACCGCCTTACTGGACTTAACAACTATCTCGAAAATCAAGTCCTAATAGTATCTAGAAACGCGCAACTTGAGCCCGGAGCGAAGTGTGTGAGAAACGCGAATATTTTTAGAAAATGAACTCAGATTTAAGTGGATTGGACCGTTTGCTTGCAGGCCAAATTTAAGGCTTCAAACCATCAGAATCTGACCCAAATACACCCTCGGATTGAGAAAATTTCCCTACACAGGTCAGTGCACTTGTGGTCCTCATCAAGTGACGATGACCGTTGAATTGAAACTGGTCCGCCACGGTTGATCCATAAATCCGATTGGACTAAAAACTTAACCTGACCTAGATCCAATGTCAGGGAACTTTTTTTGGACCGTATCAGAAGAGGGGCCTCCAGATGAGCTTCGTTGGCCCGAAACAGCCAACTTTTGGCTATAACCTAGGTATACCAAGGCCCTGGGGCCATTGAGGTCAGTTCTATGCCTATATAAAAACCTAAACCCACCCCTCTCTCATTCCATCAAAATTTCAACCTTAGGAGAGAGAGAGAAGAAGAGAAGAGAAGAGAGGAGAAGAGAGAGAGAGAGAGAGAGAGAGAGAGTGAGAGATTGTAAGACCCGTATGCTAGTTCGTTACTGTTCCGTCGAATCCTGCAATCCTTCCCGTCGAATTCCGGCAACCTGCGACCGATAATCGATGTTTCTGTGCACCCTAAGGCATATCCTATAAATTTGGGTCGGCTTAATCTGAGACTTATACTACTGCGACCGCACCGTCGCCGCGGTTCTAATGTCGCGTCTTACGCACCGATTCGATACCCTGGTCAGGAGATGTGGGCCCGCGTGCAGTTCAAGGAAAAACACCGCACGTTTGCAATCCCAAGAGAATCTCTACATCATGTCCCATCAATCAATCACTCAAATCAATCAATCAATCACCTCATGTCAAGTACAAGAGCACCGATACTTTCTTTGTCCCCAAGTCAACTCTCTCTCACCCTCTCTTTTACACACCCATACATGTCAAGTACACCATCACCTCACCCATCACACACGTCCATCACCCATCTCTCACTCTCCTCCTTACAACCCTCTCTCTCTCATTTCTCAACACACTTTTCAAGCAAGGGAAGAGAGCGTACGTCCAAGCCATTTCAAGAGAGAGAAAAATGAGTTGTATGGCCCACTTTCCCATTCTAAAATCCTTCATCCTAGCCATTCACTTCTCATCTTCCACCATCAAAGTGAGACACAAGGAGATCGGCTTTCCAACGGACTAAGAAGATCGAACGGTGGGTGCTTCTATAGGCTAGTTTTCATATTTTTATGATGGGTCAAGTGAGGCCTACCGATTGATGGTATGGTTCTCACTCTGGACCCTAAGATGTGGTCGATGGCCCACCTTGATCCTCATGATCATTCCATGATGGGGCCAGTCTCTATGGACCCCATCAGGATATTTATCTTCCTTGCATAAATAGGGTCATCTAGACCATACATTTTGGTGGAGAAAGGATATCCACCATTGATTTTAATCGGTGGGCCTATATGTATTGGGACCCACCTTGATGTATGTTTTAAATTATAGAAGGGGGGGCCCATAGTGTCGGGGTCCCTCCATCACTCAATCTCTTTCTTCTCTCTCCCTTTCTTTTGATTTTGGCCCCTTGATGTATGCATTTTATCCAAGTCATCCACCTTTGTGGGACCCACTTGATGGACGTGTAGGATCTACACCGTCCAAACCATGTGGGCCCTACGTTAGGGTGATGGGAAGACACAAATATCATATTGATCCAATTAAGTGGGCCACGCCCATGTGGGACCCTCCTTGATAAATATTCAAACTATCCAGCGTCAAGGGACGCTGGACGTTATTAGTGAAGCGTGAGGACAGTGGGGTGTATTAACGTCAACAAAAAAAAATCATACTGAAAATCCTCCTTGTAGGATCCCAGGATCGGAATCTGGCATGTGAGTGCCGAAATCTGAGATTGAGGCACTACGGAGGCTGTTGGTGCCGGATTCGGCGATCGAAAATTTTGTGAGCCTGTTTTCCGAGTTTGGGGCGTGACAGAGATTATTGTAGGGATTCATCCCTGCCGCTCCACATGCCGAATCACTGCTTCCGTGTTGTTATACTGGCAATTTCGATTCCCTTTTTAGGTAAGAAATCTTAACCCTAACCTGTTTTAGGGATTCAAATAGAGCAGATGGTGGAATAACTAACCTATTTCATGCTATAGGTTGTCATTGTGCCATAGACAAAGACACAGCGTTCGAACCGAGTTCGTTACGTGTCTACCGGCGAAAGGTGTAGACTATAAACGTTTAGGTTATGGTTTTCAAGGCTTTCAATGTCAGCAAGGATTTATGTCTGACTTGATTGATATCACATATGCTTAGATACGATGTTTCCCACATATTACACATACACACACACACACACACATATACTATGTTGATTATAATGCAATTCATGTGTTTGTTGAAATGTTTGAATGAATATGGAATTTGGATTTGTGCTTGCCATGATTATTAATTGTGAGTTCATGATTGTTGTAGGTGTGACAACTCCTTTGTGAAAGGACTTGTCATAATATATGTTATAACCAATATATTACATGTATATTGATATGTGTAGTTTAAGTGTTTGATAAAGTGCTTGAATGAGAACATGCTTGTTGAAATGTATTTGATGAGGGTGTTGAGATAGGATTCTCAATTCCCTCATCTATAGTTACAGTTTCCTTTATGTAACCTATCTTACTACTATGTGATTTATGGATGAAATGCCTATGTATGTTAACATGTACACTAGGTGTTTATTAAAATGCTCAAATGAGATTTATATTTGAATTGGTTGTCACATGCTGTCTTTGACTATCACATGTGAATGCTATTGTTTTGGAGTGTGATTGGGACTACGATGTAGTCCAGGCAATCAGCAATGGTTAACGATCGGTGGCTGAACTGTTTTAGTCACGGCGGATAAGTTCAATGAATCTGAGTCGTATGGTAATTATGGACAATGGTTAGGCCACGCAGAATGCTCACGTACTCCATGTAGATTTATTCAACGTGCACTCGTACCAGTTGAGCTTGTCAAGTAACCCGATTGGCCTATTGTATGTTCACCATGTATGGACACTACTGCTTGAATCTAAGGTACCGACTTACCAATGTAAGCCCGTTTAACCTTGGTACCTCGATCCGCTAAGACTCATGAGCAAGGCATGGTGGTATGGGACACTGTGGTCGAGCTGTCGGCTTACGCTGGGGCGACGAGCCTCCCCGTAGTGACCAGTGAACAAGCTAAACTCGTGAGCCGAATATAGTGGTATGGGACACTATATTTGACTTGTCGGCTTACGATTAGGTGACGAGCCACTTGTAGTGACCTCGAGTATACACTAGGACTACGTTGAGGTGACGAGCCTTTTCGTAGTTACTTCGAGTATAAACTAGGTCTGCGCTGATGGTGACGAGCCTCTTCGTAGCGACCTAGAACTGCTATCGTATGCGATCAACTCGGATTGACGACCCTATATGGATCATCGTTTGGGTAAATGATATAAACGGAGGTACCTTGGCTTCTCGAATCTGCTGCGTGAATAAACCTAATTAAATATTGACTAACATGATCATGCACGTGCTTTAGCAAGGAAGTGAACGTTTAGGGAGTTTGTCATGCATGACTGTGAGATGATGTCGCTGAGGGAGTGCAGACAAGGGCATGCATCATTACAGCATATCTTTCCTGCATTAACAAGAGTACTTAGGATATGATTGTTGTACTGCATTATCATTACTGCTTGACTGAATTGATAACATGTTAACCTTTGCCTTATAGCTTTACTGAGTTGATAACTCACTCCCACTCTGGGACGGTGTTTTAAAACACCAACCAGACTCTGTTGTAGTTGCAGGTGACGTCGAGGCTTACGAGATGGAGCTTGACTTTTATGATGATGAGTTCTCCTATATGCAACTCTCGGGCGGGTTTATGTAAACCTGGATTTGCGCCACCGGTGCTACAGGGATATGGGCTAGATGACATTACACTTGATCATTTTGTAAATTTTGGTATAGTACATGTAACTATTTGACCTGGTATCATGTTCATACTCTGGGGACTTACAATCACTTATATGCTTATATGTACTTATCACAGTCTTTTGCTTGCGTAATTTAACTATCTCTGGAGTATAATAAGTTGATTAGGTATAATCTCACTCATGTTTAATGCACTAATACTGAAAAGGCCAAGCTATATGTCCTAGGGGGGTTGAATAGGACAATGTCAAATTAAAATTTAACAGTGGAATTCAATCGAAAATAAGATAGCCTTATAAACAGATAAATAAAATACAGTACTTTAAATAAATCAATGAACAGAAATGTAAAGCAACCTTAAATAAAGAGCTTGATACTAATGTTGTTCTAAGGACAACCTTTGCACCATAAAAACCAAGGGTTTATGGCAGGACAACCTTACTAGAACAAATTGAATATCAAAACTCAAACAGAAAGGAAATAAAGGAAATAGCAAGAAATAAATTCTAAACCATTACAACATTCCCCACTTTGCTTGAAATGTAAATATTACAGCATTCACATCTACATATACATTCCACAAATCTGAATGATTAAAGATATACAAATTAAGTAAACATCTAAATCACAAAACACATCGATATATAGTGGTTCGCCTGTGTGTTCACCAACTGTTAAACAACAACCGCACAGCTTGCTACTCCACTCCTAATATCCTCACACAGGGGATATCAGCGTTCACTATGAAAATAGGTTTTCACAAGTTCACCCAAAACCTTTACAATTATGTCTTTCAAATGGGTAAACAATTCAAAAACCTCACTTCTAAGTTTTTCTGGCTCTCCTCAGATAACCACACAAATTAAGATTTTTTTAGCTTAACCTCAAACAAAACCAAAAGATGGAAATTTACAATAAAGTAAAATACCTGGATTTCTTATTTTGTAGCAGCCCAGAAGAACCAATCGGAGTATAAGTTCAAATGTAGAAGTTCAATGTCCAATACTCACTTTAAAATGGTTCTAGGTTCTAATTGATTTAAATTAAACCAGTTAGGCTAGCTAGATTTGATTTTGATTCCAAGAAGAAGGAATACAACAATTCCTCTTTTCAATTCAGATTGGAATATAGAAATAAAATCAAATATACAATGCTAACAAAAGAGAATATAAAATATGCACAGAGTAGCTTAAAATGAACATTAACTTATCTTAGAGTGATGCCTTGAATTTTCTTGAATTTGAGTTATAAATCTCTGAAATTCGTGCTCTATTTATAGTTGTAGAAATCGCGTCTATGACTGGTCGTGTGGCCATCATGACTGGTCGTAGGACGAACTGCATTTTGAAATTTTAAGCGCGATCTGGTAAAACCGTTCCACGACTGGTCAAAGGTAGTCCACGACCGGTCGTGTGCACTCTACGACTGGTCATGAACCACCGACGATTGGTCGTGAGACATAAAGTTTAGTCGCTGGAGTTTGAGTCAAAGATCTAGGACTGGTCGAAGGACGAGTCGTGACCATTCTTACGACTGGTCGAACAGTCTCCAGGACTGGTTATAGAATAACCAAAAAATTTTAAAAAATTGAAACAACTTAGGACTGGTCTTGGAATTTCTTAGACTGGTCAAATCAGTGCTAGGACTAGTCGAACAAGGTCCACGACTAGTCTTAGAACAGATCAAATTCATGAAAAAAGATTCATCTTGAATTATGTATACAAAATGACTTACCCTTAGGTCAAACTAAGGTCTATCTACCTAGGACATGAAGTATGAACATTGAAACTTCATTCTATCAAATGATGGTTAACCTTTGAACCTTATGAAGCTTGAGATCCCTACTTGATGTAGCTTGATCTTGAGATCTTCTACAGCTGAAAATTAAACTTCATCTTGAGTTGCACTTGAGTCTTGAACAAACACTCTTCTTATCGATGTAGCTCTGAACATTAATGCTTACAGAAGAGGACAAAATACATGACCTTGCATTTCTTGAAGTCGATTACCGTACTTGACTTGAAGCATTGTGATGTCGTGTCTTGAATCATATATATATCAACGTATAAACACATAACATAGATAGAGGTTTTGGCACAACAAAATTTGACAATCAAAGGAGCATGAGACCATAACACTTACAATCTCCCCCTTTGTCAAATTTGTGACAAAACACACTTCAATAATCCAATAAAATAAGAGAAGCACAACATACACAATAATGAATCATGCACCAGTTATATAAGAGAACCAGTTACGACTTGGTTTAAAGAATCATGAACCAGTTGTCATTAAGAAGCACAAAAACTAGCATAAACTCATTATTTATATACTCCCCCTGAGTAGCACACATATATAAAAATAATGCTACCATTATCTCCATTACCATTCCAAACAAACTTCATGAGAAATCTTCTCCCCCTTTTTGTCACAATATGACAAAGGAAGCAAACAAATGGAACAGAAGAATAATCAAGAAAGTAATATATTGATAAACTAGTAAAGATATAAGCAAAAGTCCACATACCATTAACCAGTTTAACCCAAAGTCAGTCAACCAAACTGAGGTAAAATCAATGTCAACAGACCAACAACAGTAAAAAAAGTATTAGAATTAATACAAACCAAAAGAGAAAATCAATCAATCAAATCCAGAAGAGGGAGCAGGATTAGATGGATCAATTTTGTGCAAACCGAGATGCTTGGGATACACGTATTTCAGCCACTTGTTCCTCAAGAGAACGCAACCTCCCATCAAAGCTAGAAGGCTAATAGTCCGGATCATTTCCAGAATCTGAACCAATTTCATCAAAAATATCATTCATATCAACATCGTCAAGAGGAAGATTCCGAGCATCTACCTCATTTCCTGCTTTAGCACCACTACCATCAACATCCACTTGGCCAGAAACTAATTCCAACTTCATCTTGTTAATATTTGAATTGTTAAAAATAAGATGATGGATAGGAGCCTCTCCAACAGGCATAGCCACGAACATGTGAGTGGCTAAAACAGTCATAAGGTAGGCAAATGGAATATCATTATGACCGGGATGAAGACGAAACTGAATAATGAAATGACAAATTAAAGAAGGTAGACATATTTTATAACCGGAGATAACAGAATGCAAAACACGAACCATAAAGGTAGTCGGTTCTATTTTATTTCCAGAACGTGGATACACATTTGAAATGAAAATTTGGTGAAGAACTTTGTATCTGGGTAACAAGTATTTTGAGGGGAGCGCATTTCCTTTATGAGTCCATTGCACATTCAAGTTACATAAGTCTCTAGTGAGCATGCGTTTTTCTGATTCAGAGGGTTTTTCAGTCAAACGATAAATTGGAATACCCTCATCATTGACAGGAATGTCCATTAGCACCCAAATCAGATGGCGGTCAACATCAAATGGACCTTCTCTAATAGTAATTTTAAGCGTTAAATTTTCAGATGAAAAATTAGAAATGCAAGCATACATGGATTGAGCAATAGACTGGTTTGCAGGCCCACCCCAAAGTAAGATGTTATCCCATCCTTCAGCTTGGAGAATAGGAAGGATACCAAAAGGAGCAATGTGTTCAATACAGACAGACCGTTCAACAATGACTTTGCGCATACGCAAATCTCGTACATCAGAGGGATCATCCTCAGGTGAACAAAGATAGCGCCTAGAGATAGGAGTTAATCTAGAAGAAGATGGACCACGGGAAGTTTTCTTTTTTCCTCTAGCATCATTATCAGTATGAAAATCAAAAGATCAAGTAGATACAAAAGATGTGAAAAATGGGTATTGCTAGATCAGATTTTTTAAGAAAAAAACCCCAAAATTGCAATGAATCTCAAAATAGATTACTCCAAGAGTGAAAATGTAGTAGAAACTAGAATCTACAAGAGAAATATAAATGATGCACTAACCTTGAAGATCTAGGAAGGTAGGTACGACTAGTCGTGCCTCGGATCGTTAGAGAGGAAAAAGGAAATGAAGAAGATGAAATTTTTCCCAAATTTAAAAGTTTCCAACGCGATACACGACTGTTCGAGAACCGTTCTCGACCAGTCGTACCACGACTGGTCGAGCATTTCTTCGACTGGTCGTGTACCTATAAAAACAGGCATATTTCATAAAAATTGAAATTTTAAACCAACAAATTATCAAATATGTATACATTATGATACAAATATGCATGAATAATCAATTTAAAATGCACATGCCGAGATCAAATTTTAATTTTTTAAACCTGCTTCTGTCGAGCGGTTTAGTGAAAATGTCGGCAAGTTGAGTCTCGGTCGGAATATATTCCAAAGATATTATTTTATCTTTCACTAATCCACGAATATAGTGATACCTAATGTCAATTGCTTGGTACGTGAATGTTGGATTGGGTTTTTTGATATATTTATAGCACTGGAATTATCACAATATAATATCATTAATTCCTGTGCAATTCCATAATCGCTTAATATACGTTTCATCCAAACAAGCTGAGTACATGCATTTCCTGCTGCAATATATTCAACCTCAGCAGTTGAGAGTGATATAGAACTTTGCTTCTTACTAAATCAAGAAACTAAACAGTTTCTAATATAAAAACAACCACCACTGGTTGATTTTCTGTCATCAGCATCTGAGTACCCAGCCAATTGAACACTAATATCATATGGATACCAGAGACCCATTTTAGCAGTACTTGCGACATATCGCATAATCCGCTTGATAGCAGATAGATGTGACTCTTTAAGATCAGACTGATATCTAGCGCAAATCGTAACATTTAAAGCAATATCAGGTTTACTAACAATCAAGTAAAGTAGACTACCAATCATACTGCGATATAATTTAGGATCTATATTTTTACCTGTAGAGTCCTTTGAGAGTCTTAAAGTTGTACTCATATGAGTTTCAAAATTCTTACCATTCTCAAATCCGAACTTTTTTATTAAGTTCAGAGCATATTTGGTTTGAGAAATGACAATGTCATCTGGTTATTGTTTTACTTGCAACCCTAAGAAATAATTTAATTCCCCAACCATGCTCATTTCAAACTTAGATTTCATTAAATCTGCAAACTCAACAGTCATGTTAGTACAGGTAGATCCATAAATAATATCATCAACATATATCTGAACCATTAAGATATCATCGTTGTGTTTCTTAACAAAGAGCGTCTTATCGACACTACCCATTTGAAAATTATGACTTAGTAAAAACTTAGTCAATTTTTCATAACATGCCCTGGGAGCTTGTTTTAGACCATATAGAGCTTTTTTAAGACGATATACATGATCAGTAAACTTAGGGTCTTCAAACCCTGTAGGTTGTTCCACATACACTTCTTCATGGAGATCACCATTTAAGAAAGTAGTCTTTCATCAATTTGATAAATTTTAAATTTTCTAAAGCATGCAATGGATATAAAAGTCTGATTGATTCAAGGCGAGCAACTGGGGCAAAGGTTTCATCGTAATCAATGCCTTCTATTTGAGTGTACCCTTGTACAACTAGTCTTGCCTTGTTTCGAATTATATTATCAAGTTCATCAGACTTATTTTTGAAAATCCACTTAGTTCATATAATGTGTTTATCTTTAGGTCTAGGAACAAGATACCAGACATCATTTCGAATAAACTGATTAAGTTCTTCCTGCATAGCTACTATCCAGTTTTCATCAGAAAGAGTTTCTTTTACGTTTACTGGTTCAATCTGGGATGTAAAGCACACGTAATTACATATGTCTTCTAGTTGTCTACGAGCGCACACCAGTGAGAGGGTTTCCAATAATTTGAACGGTTGGATGATCTTTAACAGTCCTTAATTCAGAATTGTTTTGACTTGATGAAGTATCGGGTTTATCAATTAGAAGAACTTCATCATTATCTGAACTTGGGGCAGGTGTATTCAAATGATCGTCTATGACCACATTAATTGATTCTTGAATAACACTGGTTCTTTTGTTCAGTACACGATATGCTCGACTGTTTAAAGAGTATCCTAAAAAGATTCTTTCGTCACTTTTTGTGTCAAACTTTCCAAGATATTCATGGTCACGCAAAATATAGCACTTGCTACCAAAAACTCGAAAGTATTTGACAATAAGCTTTTTATCGAACCACATTTCATAAGAGATTTTATTATTAAATTTATATATATAAACCCGATTAATAACAGAGCAGGCAGTATTCACTGCTTCAACCCAAAGATTTTTAGGAAGCTTCATACTATTCAACATTACTGTTCCCATTTCTTGAAGCACTCTATTTTTCCTTTCCACAATTCCATTTTGTTGAGGAGTTTTGGGTGCACAGAATTCATGCGATATTCCCTGATCGTTACAGAATTTCTCAAATCTACTATTCTCGAACTCAGATCCATGATCACTACGGATCTTACAAACTTGAAAACCTTTTTTAGTTTGGATCCGTTTGAGAATCCTTTTAACTTCATCAAGGGTTTCTGATTTATCCCTTAAAAAGGATACTCAAGTGAATCTAGAAAAATCATCCATGAATACCAAGATGTACTTTTTTTCACCTCGACTCTCCGTCCTGGTAGGTCCTATAAGATCCATATGGAGAAGCTCGAGTGGTCTTGATGTGGCATTGGAGTTCACCTTTTTGTGAGAGCTCCTTGTTTGCTTGTCATACTGGCATTCACCACATATCTTGTCTACATTTTGTAATTTAGGTAGACCTCTTATTAGTTCTCCCTTGCTCAATCTGTATAAATTACGGTAGTGTACATGTCCAAGGCGTTTATGCCATAATTCTGTTTCATCGGTATGGGCTATGCATCACGATTGATTAGATGAGCTACCATTACTTACAATATAGCAGTTTTCAGAAGTCATGCGACCAGTTAATATTATAGAACCCTTTTTGTTTAAGATTTCACAACCTTTATTAGAAAATTTCACGCTATGATTATTATCACATATTTGAGATATGCTTAACAGGTTGTGTTTTAGCCCCTCAACATATAAAACATTCTTAAATAAGGGAAGGTTATAGAGTTGAACCGTACCTTAGCCAATAATCTTACAGTTGCTACCATCAAATGTGACTGACCCATCAGTCATATCTTTAAGATCGGTGAATAAAGCCTTGTTGCTTGTCATATGCCTTGAGCATCCACTGTCTAAGTACCACTTTGAATGGTTTATAGCTTTGAAAGCAGTGTGGGCAACCAAGCAAGTAACTTTAGGAACCCATTTCATTACCATTTTGGGTTTAAGAGTATAGTTGGTCTTCTTGTATTTGTAATTGATGTACGAGTGACCCACTAAGTTAGATTTTAAGAGCTCCTTAAGCAAATCAACTATTTTTTCAGCTAAAGGGTTTTGGTTTTGAGTTTTATAGTTGACATAATTGTTTTTAGGTTTTTGAAAAGATTTAGCATTTTTAGAAAAACTTTAATTAATACTTTTCCCTTTTGAGTTAAAGGTTTTTCCTTTCACAAACTTAGGAGGAGTATTCTTCTGTTTAGAAGGTATATTTTTATCATAGCCCAACCCGGATCTGTCACCACATTTTCTAGATCCAGATAAAAGTTTTTCAAACTTCGGATCTCCTTGGGCATACCTCCATATATCCTTTGAACTCAAAAGTGAAGAGTTTTCAAGCTTAAGTTTGTCATTTTTAGATTTAAGATTTTCAATCAGGAAGGTTAATTTTGAATTCTAAATCACATTTAGTCTTTTCAAAACAATCTGAAATATGGGATTTTTCTAAAACAAGAGACTCAAAATTTTCTTTAAGTTTTAAAAACTTTTCTTTTTGAAGTTTTAGTTTTATGGCAATTTTACAACTTTCCTTGTATAAGGCATTGTAAGCATCTTGAAGATCTTCTTCATTTTCATGATCACTATTCAAATTTTCTTCACTAGTTGAATCATCATGATCTGAAAAAGTGAACTTGACTAGAGTCATAAGGGCCTTAACTTCATTGCCCGACTCGGTTTCAGAATCTTCTGATTCAGAAGAGGCTTCAGTGCCAGAAGATTCGTCCTAAGTAGCCAACATTCCTTTCTTTTTAGGTTTGTCCTTTTTAGGACATTTGTTTGTTAAATGCCCATATTCTTGGCAGTTGTAACATTGACTATCTTTTAAAGATTTCTAAGTTTTAGATTTAGGTTTAGATCTTTTCTTATCATTTGGTTTTTGAAAATCAACCCTCTTTTTACTTTTGAAAATCTTATAAAACTTTTTCGCTAAAAGAGCCATATCGTCTTCAGAATTTTCTAAATCAGAGTTTTCTTGAGAAATATGTTTAGAAGACTTAAGGGCAATAGATTTACCTTTAGGAGGTTTAAAAGTTAACTCGTAGGTTTGTAAAGACCGAACCAACTCTTCTACTCTCATATTGTCCGTATCACGAAGTTCCTGGATTGCGGTTACCTTAGAATTGAACCGTTCAGGTAGTGAGCGTAGAATCTTTGCACACACTTTACTTTCTGGGATTTTATCGCCAAGACCCCACATAGAGTTTACAATGTCATTTAATCTAGTGTAGAAGTCCATAAACATTTCATTTTCCTCGATATGAATTTCTTCAAATTTGGCTATGAGGAGTTGGACTTTAGATTTTTTTTACAATTAAAGTACCCTCATTTGTCATTTCTAATATATCCCAAGCTTGCTTTGCAGTATCACAGGATATAATTCTTTTGAACTCATCCGGTGATAGTGCACAAGTGGTTGCATTTAGTGCTTTTGCATTGACACTACTTTTACTTTTCTTAAGAGTGGTCCATGAGAAAAATGGTGTAACTCTCATTGATTTTGAACCATGGATGCCAATCACTTCAATGGTAGGTGGGTTCCATTCAGTCACTGTGGCAAGCCACACGTTCTCATCCATTAATTTGAGGAAAATCCTCATCCTGGCTTTCCAATAGGCATAGTTGGAGCCATCAAAGGGTGGCGGCCTAGTGACTGAAAGGCTATCAAAATTTGACATCTTATATATAGCTTAGATCGTTAGCTTAGGAAATGAATCCAAGAATAAAACAATTAAAACAAGCTATTAGGCTCTGATGTCACTTGAAAAGGCCAAGCTATATGTCCTAGAGGGGGGGGGGGGGGGGGTGAATAGGACTATGCCAAATTAATATTTAACAGCAGAATTTAATCGAAAATAAGATAGCCTTACAAACAGATAAATAAAAGACAGTACTTTAAATAAATCAATGAACAGTAATGTAAGGCAACCTTAAATAAAGAGCTTGATACTAATGTTATTCTAAGGACAACCTTTGCACCATAAAAATCAAGGGTTTATGGCAGGACAACCTTACTAGAACAAATTGAATATCAAAACTCAAACAGAAAGGAAATAAAGGAAATAGCAAGAAATAAATTCTAAACTATTATAACATTCCCCACTTTGCTTGAAATGTAAATATTACAACATTCACATCCACATATACATTCCACAAATCTGAATGATTAAAGATATAGAAATTAAGTAAACATCCAAATCACAAAACACACCGATATATATTGGTTCTCCTGTGTATTCACCACCTGTTAAACAACAGTCACATAGCTTGCTACTCCACTCCTAATATCCTCACACAGGGGATATCAGCGTTCACTATGAAAATAGGTTTTCATAGGTTCACCCAAAACCTTTACAATTGTGTCTTTCAAATGGGCTTACACAATTCAAAAACCCCACTTCTGAGTTTTTCTGGCTCTCCTCAGATAACTACACAAATTGAGATTTTCTGGCTTAACCTCAAACAAAACCAAAAGATGGAAATTTACAATAAAGTAAAATACCTGGATTTCTCCTTTTGTAGCAGCCTGGAAAAACCAATCGGAGTAGAAGTTCAAATGTAGAAGTTCAATGTCCAATACTCACTTTAAAATGGTTCTAGGTTCTAATTGATTTTAAATTAAACCAGTTGGGCTAGCTAGATTTGATTTTGATTCTAAGAAAAAGGAATACAACAATTCCTCTTTTCAATTCAGATTGGAATATAGAAACAAAATCAAATTCACAAAGCTAACAAAAGATAATATAAAATATGCACAGAGTAGCTTAAAATTAACACTAACTTATCTCAGAGTGATGCCTTGAATTTTCTTGAATTCGGGTTATAAATCTCTGAAATTCGTGCTCTATTTATAGTTGCAGAAATCGTGTCTACGACTGGTCGTATGGCCACCACGACTGGTCGTAAGACGAACTGCATTTTAAAATTTTAAGCGTGATCTGGTAAAACCGTTCCACTACTGATTGAAGGTAGTCCACGACCGGTCGTGTGCACTCTACGACTGGTCGTGAACCACCCACGACTGGTCATGAGATATAAAGTTTAGTCGCTGGAGTTTGAGTCAAAGATCTAGGACTGGTCGAAGGACGAGTTATGACCATTCCTACAACTAGTCGAACAGTCTCCAGGACTAGTTGTAGAATAACCAAAAAATTCTAAAAAATTGAAACAACTTAGGACTGGTCTTGGAATTTCTTGGACTGGTCGAACCAGTGCTAGGACTAGTCGAACAAGGTCCACGACTAGTCTTAGAACAGATCAAATTCATATAAAAATATTTATCTTGAATTATGTATACAAAATGATCTACCCTAAGGTCAAACTAAGGTCTATCATACCTGGGACATGAAGTATGAACATTGAAACTTCATTCTATCAGATGATGGTTAACCTTTGAACCTTATGAAGCTTGAGATCTCTACTTGATGTAGCTTGATCTTGAGATCTTCTATAGCTGGAAATTAAACTTCATCTTGAGTTGCACTTGAGTCTTGAACAAGCACTCTTCTTATCGATGTAGCTCTGAACATTGATGCTTACAGAAGAGGACAAAATACATGACCTTGCATTTCTTGAAGTCGATTACCGTACTTGACTTGAAGCATTGTGATGTTGTGTCTTGAATCATATATATATCAACGTACAAACACAAGACACAGATAGAGGTTTTGACACAACAAAATTTGACAATCAAAGGAGCATGAGACCATAGCACTTACAAATACGGACAACATTTAATCATCATTACCTATGTTACATAAGTGATGTGTTGGAACTCGGGAGTTGGGCTCCTGCTTGACCCCTGATTTTCAGGGCGTTACAGTTTTATCCATGCCGTCCACTCATTTTCTTTAATCATTTTAGGATATAAAACAAAAAATGAGGTAGATCTAAGGTTCAAGTGGACCACACAGTGGGGATTAAATTTCCACCATTAAAAACTTCTTATGAATGGCATAAGTTTTGGATCAATCTAAATTTTGTGTTTTCCCTTCATCCTGTCCATCCCCATTGTTGCCAATTCCTGTGAAAGTCAATTAGAGTGAGTTATGTGTGATTTGGATGGATTCCATGGTGTATTTGGTGATCTGTCGGGATATACGAAGAGCATTTTACAATAGTACAACTGGAGCACATCGAGCAATAATGTATCATCCATTAAGTGGTTGATTGAAGAATGATCATGTAGAAGCGGTTACAGGACAAATGGAAGGATATAGGCAAGAAGAGTTGAAACGTGTAATACGGTTATAACAACTCTCAGGATGTGAAAAGCATCCAAATGACCAGATCGAGGCTATAAATAGCCTCGATCTCCCATTTATTACTTAGTTTTATGAACATGATAATGCTTAAAGTTCTATTTTAATCATGTTTGTATTGCAAAGTGAATTTAAGAGCTTGGATTGCAAAGGATGCTAAAAGCATGGATTTAACACTCAAGAATCACCAAGCCAAAGGTTGGATTTTAGATGACTAAAAATGAAGAGTTCACATGCCAAAGATCCAAGAAAACCAAGTGAAGAATGAAGAGCATTGAAGACTTGAAGTGAAGAAAAGGAACCCTAAAAATCTGCATCATTTGACTAGTCTAAGCCCATCCTTAACCACTTGAAGGATCCCGCTCGACTAGTCGAAGATTCCTCGACTCGAACTCTAGCGACTAAATCCTCTAAATTCCTGTCATCCTTGACCAGTTGAAGGAGATCTTCTACCAATCGAAGGTGACCCTTAACCAGTCTAGGGTTACGCAGATGTTGCGCAGACTGCGTAAATTTGAGGCAGTTTCCGAAATTTTCCAACTCGGTGCGAAAGGAGGTGATGTGCAACTATAAATAGGAATGCCCAGGGCATCCCTAGGCATCCTTTAAGGTTTGAGGAGTGGAGTAAAAGTGTGGAGAAGCCATCACCAAGAGTTTTTCTTCCTCTTCCTTAGTCATTTTTATGCTTTTCTTAAGAGATTTTAGTTCAATCATGTCTATGGTTGGCTAAACCTCTTAGCTAGGGCTAAGAGGTGAAGCTTGTAGCGTGATGGGATGTTTTCTATTGCTTTGATTCATGTTTATGTTGAACTCTCTTTGATTCTAGTTTGATTCTTAAGAAATACTTTCAGTTTTTAATGGTTTATTGTGACTCAAATTACAATAGATTTGCGATAGCTTTGAGTATGTTCTTTTCATGTATTGAGATTGTGAAATTAGGAAATCCTGTTATTCACCATCGTCCCATGGGCATGGTTGGGTGATGAAATCCTGCCAAATCTTCTCAATTCTCTTATGGTTGGTTGTGGGATTTGTAAATCCTATTGTTTGCCTTGTCTCCTGGGCATGGTTTTGTGATGGAATCACTTCCAATTCTTATACCTCTCATTCATTGAGAATTAGGTCAAAGGAAGTTCAGATTTGGTTTTACTGAGATATCTTCCAACTGGATAAGATGGGACTCTGATTCCAGTTGTGTCATTGAATCAAGCATAGATCCCCCTGATCTTTACAAGTGATGTCACGCCCCAGACTCGGTAACCGGACTCATAAGGGTTAACTGGACTCACAAGGAACCCGATAGCCGATTCTGGCCGCAACAGCCTCCGTAGTACCCCATTCTCAGCTCCTGAGACAGGTTCCGATCCTGGGATCCTACAAAAAGGATTTTCATAACCAGATATCCATTTCCAATTCGTGCATACCCAAGATTATAACAAGTACATCTCAGAAATAACAAAGGCACACATTATAAAATCCAGTATAAATTTAAGCTTTAATACAATGCTAAAGGGAAATACATTTGATGACGAAAGAAGAGAAGGAGAAGATCTGCAACACTGGGGTCCTCGGCTCAACTCCTATCCAGACTTCGCTGCTAAGACGTCAACCTAGGATCTCCTGCACGCGTCAATCGTGCATGAGCTTATAGAAAGCTTAGAGGGTGGTGAAAGTGAGTGACAATGGTGCGTAGAAGAATAATAGGGAATGCAGAAAGGAAATATGATCAGTGCCAATGCCACAAGTCTACCAAGGCTCTCAGGAATGCAAGTATCTATACCAGGGCTATGCAAATGCAAGGAGATGCCAATGCTCATAACCAGTCCGCATATCTAATACGTTTCCATCATAAGGAGTACCGGCGGGGTCTAATTCACTGCAGGATGACTGTCGTTCTCCAAGCCGCACAGTCTGGCAAGGGTAAGAGACCACACTACCTACCTGTGGACAGCCAATAACCAGCGAGGCTTGATAGTAGCAAACCCATTTACGAGCTGGTCAGACTTAGCCTAACAATGCCCTCTCACTCAGACGGATAAGACCACATCTCATCTCAACCGACTACATGACAGTGGGAGAAGCGGCCTATCGGTGTAAGGCACTAGGGAGCTCATGGTTTTCACTCGGTCACAGCATTGAGGCGTCTTCCAGGTACTTTGAAGGTTTAGGGGTTTTCACCAAGGGATATCGAACGTATCCCAAATGCTCAAGATAATATATTTCCGGTGTCTATAAATATGGCCATCCATGAATGTCCCTGTGGAGCCAAGGCCCTGATGAAGCGAGGGCGATACTGACATGAAATGCGATGCCAATGCATGAGTCATGCATACAGATCATGCACCAGCTCCAAGCACTCGATGTACATAAGAGGGAAACTCCATCCCTCTGCCATATCATCTCTATGACCGCACACAAATGCAATCCAGTCACACTATGATGCACATGGGTCATGAGGATGCGTCATACGGCAATGAAGACTTAACATGTATACTCCCTCTTCCTGAGGAGGGGAAACAAGTCTAGGTACTTAGACAATTTACTATGGGATTATCCTCTAGTGGGGGCCCAACACTCTGCGGTAGCCCACAAGCTAAGACAGGCCATATAAGCCCAAGGGAAGAAGTGGTCCTAACAAGAAGACTTAACATGTATACTCCTCCCAGTGGTAGGACCTTCTTTAAAGGGGGTAGACTGTAATGACCCCGGTTCCAGTGGTAAGTCATGATCGCTTGCATTTACAAACAACCTTAGTGTACAAAACTAGCGGATGCATGCGGACACCATAAAATAGATTGTTGTCTACATTCATAGTTGGAGTGCTGAATTTCGAGGGCGAAATTCTCTTTAACGGGGTAAATTGTAACACCCCGTACTTTCTAGTACTCGAGTGTTACCATGTAGATTAATATAATATAAATATATAAATAATGCAACCTAAATATATACACTATGAAATGTATGTACTTTATAAAGATTTAAAATTTCATACTAAAATGATATGTACGTATTTAATGTATATAAACATTATGAAAATAATATTATATTAAAGGAATAATAATTTCACAACATAAAATCAAATTACAAATAATAATGTAGCATTGAATATCTTTTATAAGGATGTATACAAAAATCATTAGATACTTTAATGGAATTGTATATTATTTAACAATATTATCAAATACAAATATAATTTTAATTAAATATGATATTGTACAATCTTCAATTCATTTATATGTATAGTGTGATATTGTATATTATGAATTATGTATATTAATGAATGTGTGAACAGCAGCATGTAATTAGTAGTATGTTAATATTAAAATTTTATTTATATATATATATATATATGTATAAGACTTTAAACATTTTAATTATAAGAAATATACAAAATAATAAAAAATTATATTAATATTAGCATTGGTTAGAAATACATGATGAGAGCCTTACAAATGGCCCATTTAGGCCTTTTAACCGTTGACGTCCAACTTCAAAATCATCCGACCATTAGATCGACGGGAAACCCCCATCGGGACTACAAATCACGTGGTGGGCCCCACCTAGGCATTTCATCGGCTCCATCTTTGGTCAAAGGCCATGATAGGGCCCACCAAATAAAATGGATAGTGTGGATTTATCACAAAAATCATGGTGGACCCCACTTGATGGGTTGCGTGTGCACAGAGGGTGCGCACCCGCCGTGCATTGGGCGTGCTAGCCCGGTCAGCTAGCGCTGACACGCGTTTTACTTAAAAAGAGAGATTTCTCTCTCTCTACATTTTTAGCCAGCAAACGAACCGTATCCATGAAACCCCGATCAAGTGGGCCTCACCTGAGATTAGATTGTTGATCTGAACCGCCCATCTTGTAGGAAATCAAAATTTACCAAACCCGACCTAATTCCATGCCCTGGATCGCGTGAGCACGCACACAATCTTTACTACAACTAGGTCCTGCAAAACCATGTTTCCTAAAACGAAAACTGCCCCCACTGCAGCTAACTCGGCAATCCGCGTGAGCTGCTCTGGCGCCATCTCAACCCTCCGTTCTCAAGCAATCCCAGCCGTTGTCTTTTGGGCTTTGTAAAAGGAAAGCATAAGACCCCAAGACTGACCGTTTCTCCTCCATTTGAAACCCACCGCCCAAAGCTCTTCCAAGCTTCGAAAATCCTTACCTATAAGTTTCTTAGGGTCCAGACGGACCGTCTGAAAGAAGCCGATTGGAGGTGGAAGCCTCATTCAAGATCTACCATTGCAGCTCGGGCATCTTCCCCATTCGAGCAGCACTGAGCCGCAGTCCAAGTTCGGCTGGTTCATGCCTTGCTTAGTTGTTAGCAAAGGAAGGAAGAGAAGAGAAAGAAACAAAGCAGAAGAAGAAGGAAGGAAGAAAGAAAGAGAGAAGAAAGAATCAGAGAGAGGGAGAGGCTGCCCTGTTCGGCAGCGGCTCCATCTGAGTCGAGTTCTGGGGTGTACCGGCTCGCTGGACTGATTAAACCATCAGTGAGTTGTTGGTCATTCTTAGGGAAGAAGCAGGAAGGAAAGAAGGAGAAATGAAGAGAGAAAGGGAAGGAGGGTGCTCAGTAGGTGCTGGTGTCCGCACCTTCTTCCACTAGGGACCTTCAAACGATCGATTTGGACTCAGTCCAGATAGACTCTCGCCCGGTCTGTATCCATACCGCCATAATCTGTCAATCATATTCCCGGATTCAGCTGCAAACTAGACAACAATGGGCCAAAGTTCTGCGCTGAAATCAACCCCAAAACTGGGCTGAGTTGTGGGCTGAATGCAGTCTCAAAACTGAACCTATCACATGGCCCAGTTATGTTGCAACAGCCGTTACAGCTTGATCCGTACTTTTCCAAATGTTAAGGACCTTAGAAATGAGTTGGTGTCGGTCGTGCTCTAAGAAAGCTAACTTATCTTTGCTAGGATTTAACCATTGCACCTAGTCACACCGGGTTAACTCGGCTAGACAAACGAATAAGCGTTACATGATTCTTAGAAAAGATAAGGGATAATCAACTCACAAAGTGAATCGTTTGATTTATTTTTATAATTGGTTCTACTATAGTTATTGCGATTATTAATCGGGTTCAACTATTAGCGAGTTATATATGCTAGTATTAGCTATTGTAAACGAATTTCAACCATTAGATGTTAAGTATTAGTATTTATTTATCATTCCTAGATATTATCATTACTATCATAATGATCATGATTATCATGATAATTAACAATTGATTTCATCGTTAATATTAATGACAGTTTTGTGGTTAACATTGTGACCCATCGTACATCAACTAGCATTTAAATCCTAAAATCCAAGTATGGGACTAGACTCTAGAATAAAACCCTAAGTAACCTAAGCTCTAGGTCAATACCCTAAGCATAGATGGTGGGTTAGGTTTGACCAAAGTGTAGAAACTCATAATTCATGGTAGATCATGGTAGCTATTATCATGGCTAGATTCATTATAGTTATGAATATTAGCATTAGAAAATATTTATTATTGTCCTTAGGGGATTAATGTAATACTTGTTTATATAATTATTATATTATCATTAGTAAATATTCTATTATTATTACTTGTATTCTTTAAGGGATTACTAGTAATTATAAAAATATTAGATGACGTCAGTGCGTTTAAATATGAACTTATGGACCATCATTATTAATATGGATGGAATAATGCCTATATTATGGACATTATTTGGCCCATGGAACAATAATAATAATGATAATAATATTGACAATAAATTATGATCCAAAATCCCAGGATCTAAGCTTAAGACTAAACCCAAGGATGAAAACCCTAATTCTACATCAAAACCCTGAAGGTAAATAACTAAAACCTTAGGCTATGATCTTAAACCCTAGGTGGTATGTAGAACTTGGATCTAATTGTACATCCTAATTTATGGTAGGATTTTATTTTAAGGGAACGCGCATTCCCTAGCGATGCCGGTAGGTGATGCAAACTATAAAGGTGATGATCCTTACCCTTGAGCTTTCCATTTTTCCATTAGCTTAAGTTTTAGTTTTATTTTAATTTATAACTGATATCTCCATTATATAACCACATGTGTTAATTATTGGAATTGAATTGCTACATTACATGCTTAATGTTTATCCTGTATATTTAATTCATGTTATTGGATTACTTGTGGATTGCTTCTGGGATTTAAACTGGTACATTAGTGGAAAACCTCCATTTATAAATGTACACCCATACTTGGAATGTAACTCGATTGATGGTGGTTGCAATGGACCTTCGATCTAGTGGTTATTGAGTGATGGTTCAAATTGATCATTGATGTGTGTCTTCCAGCCACGGTTATTGTGACCAATGGTTTTTAAGGATGCTTTCTTATCGTATGGTTTTGATATTGGCCCTACGTGGCTTAGTTTTAATAATTGCCCTATGTGTTTAGTTTTTATATTCGCCCTACGTGGTTTTGTTTTAGTATTTTCCCTGGATGGGTTCGATGTTTTATACTATGCAACCATGCGATGGTAAGCCTCATATACTTAATAGGATTGGCCAATAGTCAACGGGTTTCCATTAAACATCCTAAGGTGGTAGCCTCATGAGCCGGTGATCGTGGTATGGGACCTATGCCCGAGCTGTCGGCCTACGCTGGGCTATAAGCTCCCCGTAGTGACCTTTAAGCTTTCTTAACTTGGCTGGTTGTAAATGGACTAATAATGACTTGGCTAATCATGCATACATAGCATATTTATGATGGCTTGGATCATTATGCTCATGCGATTACGTTGAATGTTGCGCTAATGACCAGTCATTCGATATATGATGATGACTTGGACCATCATGCCCATGTGATTACGTTGAGTGTTGCACTGATCACCAGTCATATTCATGGGTGATGAGCCCAATGTCCGTCTGAATATTTTACCCGAGACAATTATTTCATGGGTGACGAGCCTAATGTCCGTCTGGATGTTGTACCCAGGACAATTATTGCATTCACGCATCCATGCATATAATAAGACTGCATTTACTCTGTTTTGGTTATCTAGATGTTTTATACCATTTCTTACCTAATGTGGCAGTGTGTAATCTTGAGAAAAATTCACACTGAGTTGACCACTCATCCATCAAATATATAATCGTACAGGTAGCACAGGTGGCCCAAGTGACATTCATGTTTATATTGGTGAGGAGCAAGCTATAATTGACAAGGATGCATGATCGTAATTGCTAAGGGTTGTTACAGGATTTCACATCCCAAGATTGTTGTAATTTACTTTATTTCACATGTAATATTATTTCATTTTGTAATTGTAGGAATGGGGGCATTGGTTTGTATAAGTCATTATGGGCAGCTCTTGTATATTTCAAGTATAAATGAAATTTTCCTTCATGTTGATTTGTCCATCCTATGCTCATCTGTTAACTCTGATACAAAAAAAATATTATATATTGAATTTGACCATCCTTTAAGGTTAACACTCGAGTTTTTGGGAAACGAGTCGTATACTCGGGTCCTGAAAAGTCGGGGCGTTACAGTTGGTATCAGAGCATAGTTTGGACAAACTTGGCCTTGGAAAATGATCTTATACAAACTTTAAATGTCTCAAGTTAAGATGCTTGAAATTAAAAGTTTGAACTTAGGTGAATTTCTCCAAGAATTAGAAGAATGGTTAAGAACGTAGAGATCCAAACTTAGGCTCCCTCATAAATTGTTATGGTAGCCATTTGAATTAATGTGAAATTCCCTGGTAGCTAGGAGAAATTGAAAATATAGAGACTCAAAATTTTAGGCCCCTCGAAAGGTTGTTTGAGTGATCATAAAATTTAGAAACGAATTTAAGCCCCCTTAGAAACTATTAAAATAACCATTTGAACTCATTTGAACTTCCTTTGTAGTTAGGATAAATGAGAGTATAGGAACTCAAGTGTTAGGCTCCTTAAACGGATGACTATAGAGCTTAGAAATGATTTAAGGTTCCTTGAAAATTATAGATACTTAATATTTTAGGTCCCTAAGAGAGTTGATGGATAATCTTAGAAATCACAAACTGAACTTAGGTCCCTTTGAACATTTTAGGTTTAGTCATTCAAACTTAGGAATGAAAACTTTGGTTCCCTTGTAAACTACCAAAATAATTGTGGGACTTAGGAATTTAATGTGTACAAAACACTCGTTATGGTGTACATAAGACTACGTAAGGACATTCCTTATACTTGACTTCCAAATAAAATTTTCTAGAAATCTAGTATATGAACTGTGAGACCCGACCCTAGTTCCCATGTGTGCATGTGTGTGTGTGAGTATGCATCTTGTTCATCATGGTCTCGCGGTCCTACCGGTCGAATTCCGGCGACCCGCGACCCTCGGATTATTTTTGCACTCACCTTGAGTTCAGTCATGTAGACCCAACTCGGATCGACCTAAGACCTATGTCATCTCGTTCGTATCGTCGTTGCGGTTCCAACGACGCGTCTCGTGTGTCAATCCGACCTATGGATCAAAAGTTATGAGCATTTCATCATGTGACCCACTTTTTGAGCAAAAGCATGTGGACCACCTCCATGGCACAATTTCCCATGCACACCACACACACACTACACTATTATATGGAATAAACACTACTCACCCTAAACACTACCCACACCTAACCTACCCTAACAACATTGTTATTATCACCATAGGTTATGATTACTTCCCTTAAAAAGATTTTCCCTCTCTTTCCCTCTCATTTATCTCTCTCTTCTCTTCTTCTCCAGCAACTTCTCTTCCATTTCCCTCTCTTCTCCAGCCCCATTTTCCCTTTAATCCTCCAAATCTAACCATCCCTTGATGCACTAGGAGCTAGGAGGTCCAAGTTTGGAGCAATCTAAGGTGGGTGTACTCTTAGGACTTAGGATTTCTATTTTCACGTTCTTAGATCTCTTTTTTTTTTTGTGGGAAGTGTAGGGCCCACCAATCCATAGTGGAGATCCTACATCATCCCTTAGTTGTGGCCAAATGGCCTTTTTGATGCATGCATGTCCATGCATGGGGTTTCCCCTCTATAGGCCCCCATCATGGAGGATTACTTAGATTCCATAGTATGATAGGTCATCTAGACCCTAGAATCATGGTTGGGATGGCATCCCAACCATCGATCTTGAATCTAGAACATGCATGTGGTGGATCTTTGTTGTAACATATGAATAGAAGGAATGTATGGTGTGATTGATGAAGGGGAGGGCCTCAATGTGGCGGAGCCCCTCCTCTTGTGGCCGATTCTTTATTATTATTATTTTTTTATGATAGAATTCTGATCTTGCATGTGTGGCCCACCTTGTAGGCCAACAAAAATCCAGACCAACCATGGAGCTTGGACGCCCATAGCGATCCATCCTTAGACATGTGGCCCCAAAATCTACCTAAATGGGACACATGCAAGGGGTATTTGATAATGGGGGAGGTCTGGACATTTGTGGGGCCCACTGGGGTGGTCCACCACACAAATTTCTGGGGTTAAATCCCATGGAAAACCATGTTTATATTTTAATCATTTCTATTACATGTTGCTGTCCAAATCTGCCTGGACAGATTTTTGGGCCACTTTGGGGCCTGATTTATCGGTCTTTGGTGGGAATAATAAAACAAAATAATATGTGATTCTTGTAGCCTTATGACCCACCTACAACCATACCAAATTTCACCCCCATCTGACATTCATTGGGGTCCCAAAGGTGTGGTCCAAGTGAGGTGGACAGTCTGGATTTTCTGCACTGTTCCAGCAACATTCCACCCTGGACAGGTTGGAATTCCGAAATTTATTAAAATACTTTTGGGTGTCTAAAAATTATGAAAATTTACAGAGAAGTGGTCCACTCATGTTAGGACCAACCTACAAAATTTTGGGGCCAATGGACACCTGTACACACCATGGTGGTAGCTGGACCGGCCCATTACAATATGGTGTCCAGATCAGTCCGATTTTCATAATAGATTGATTTCTTTAAATAAATTAAAATATTTTTAAATGTCCAAAAATTCTGAAAATTTGTATAGTTGTTTTTCACTCATGGTGGGACCTACCTACCAAGTTTCAGAGCCAATGGACCCCTGTGCACACCGTGACGAGGGCCAGATGGCCCACCACATTGGGACGTCCAGGTCTATCCGATTTTCTGGATAGACTGTTTTGTTCAAATTAATTAAAATACTTAGGAATATATAAAAATTTTGAAATTTTGTGGGGGTGTGTCCCACATATTGAAGTGTCACTCTGAAAAATTTCAACCCCAACTAACCCCATTTGGGCATCCAAAAAAATGGGCCAAGATGGTTGGCTTGCCAGAATTTTCTGCTGTGCAGTCCAGCAATATGCCTTGATAAATATTATAATTCAAAAATGTTTCATCTGATGGTGGGCCACCTTTTTGGGTTTCCTCTTATTGTATGCATGATGAGGGACCTTGGCCCTCAATTTCCAGAGTTTTAGAGGCCCTGGGTCCACTCCAATGGAGTGCCCAAATTTAAGACAGCAACATGTTATAATTATGTTTGGCCTTTGGGCTGAAATTTTGAGTGGGGCCTAACACATTGTGAAGAATCTTAGAGGTAATAATTTATACCTTTAGTTCCTTAAATATTGGGCTTAATAAATGCACTTTTGAGGCCCACCACAGTTGAATTTAGTTGGGTCCATGAATGTGGCTAGTTGTTGAACTCTTTGAGCCCAATTGGGCTGGAACTTTCTAGATAGGCCCATTGAACTCTTGGACCATTTTTACCATACTATTGTGTTGGATTAGTGGGCCGGATTACACAAGTATATGGGCCCTTGATTGCCCACTAAATCAACTTTATACTTGGGCCGGGTTGTAGGCCCAACTTACTTGACTAAGAGCATGACATTTGCCCATGTGATTTGAGCAATGGGCTGCCCACTAGGCCACCACAATATATGGGATTAGTGGCCTTTATGTTGGGCCATAACCTTTCCCCTATAGGCCCATAGTGGTATATATGGATTTGGCTATGTGTGTTCCCCTTGGACCCATGTTTTGGTTAGGCCTTGGGCCGCCTTTCTGAAGCCCAACATGAATGTATGTGGTATGTAATGGCTGCCCATTTCTTATTTCTAATGTTGTGTGGGTCTTGGGCCTTGATCCGTAATCAATTAAAGATGGGCTACCTCTTGGGGACTAATTGTGCTTAGATGTCCACATTGGTGGCCCTAAGGTAGGTCCATGGGCTTCTATGGGTGGTTAAAGGCCCACCATAGGCCCTTGCTAGGCTCGTTTCATCTATTTAGGCCCATATCATTATTTTCCTTAGTCTCATGGGCTACCCCAGTATATGGGCCCCCACTAGAGATTGTATTCCTTTTGAGGAATTGGTTAAGTACCTAGACCCTTCATGGTTAGGTAGAGAGTTCATCTTCACCTCATTGACACCCCTATTCATCTTCATGGCCTATTCTCATATGCATCATATGCATACTTAGTTGAGGTATGATTAGCCATGGTTGTGTCATTGTGTAAGACATGTTGGTATCTCCTAGAGAGATGGATGATTGGGATTGATGCATGGGTGATTGTGTGATTCATGCATCTGGTATTGTATAGCTTATGGATAACCGCCCTTACTTCATCAGGGCCTTGCCTCCATAGGGGTATTCGTGGATGACCGTATGTATGGACACTGGAAATATTAGTTGAGCATACTGGGTGCATATGATGCTCATGGGTGAAATTTCCAAAACTTTCATGGTACCAAGGATCTGCTCCAACGCCGTGACCAGGTAGAATATATGAGCGCACGAGGGCCTTATACCATTAGGCTAAGACTCCCACTGTCGTGTAGTCGGTTGGATAGGGGTGTGGCCTTACCTGCCTGATGTGAGGAGGCATTGCTAGGCTGAGTCTGACCAGCTCGTAAATGGGTCCGCTACCTTCTGGTCTTGCTGGTGATTGGCTGTCCGCAGGCGGGTAGTGAGGTCTCTTACGCTCGTTTGACTGTGCAGGGTCTGTAGAGCGGCAGTCATTCAGCAGTGTAATGGACCCCGGTGATTTCCTTATGATCGAAAATGTACATGACTTGTGGTTTGGATATGAGCACTGACATTACTTACATTGCATTAGCATTGGTTGTACAAGCCCCTTCATACATTGCCTTGGCATGGCACCCAGTACTCATTGCATCTTATTCATAATAAGCCTGGGTAAGGCTAGTGATATCCTCATTGACCATGCTTCTCTCCTTGTATTTCCTACTACTCTTCTGTGCACCATTATCACACACCTACACCACCCTCTAAGCTTCTATAAGCTTATGCACGATTGATGCGTGTAGGATACTCTAGGCAGGAGACATAGAAGTAGAGCATGGAGTAGAGCTGAGCATTTAAGGACTCCAGTGTTACTGACTTTTCTCTCTTTTCCTTTTATCTCATGTATGTCCTTTTGGATCTTATGGATGATGGTAAAAGTTTAAATTTATAGTGGATTTTGCGATGTGTGCCTTTGTTATTCTCAGATGTTCTTGCTGTGATCTTGGGTATGCACGTATTGGAATGATTATACTGTTATGAAAATCCTCCTTGTAGGATCCCAAGATCGGAACCTGCGTCAGGAGCCGAGAATGGGGTACTATGGAGGCTGTTGCGTTCAGAACCGGTCATCGGAATCCTTGTGAGTCCGGTTACTGAGTCTGGGGCATGACATGAACTTTCCTAAAATTTCATAATTTGGAATCACACTCTCATAATAATTAGCAAATGGATCAGAACTAAGCTTGTAGGAATATCCTTAACAACCATATCCTACATTAGTTTATGTCACGCCCCAGACTTGGTAACTGGATTCACAAGGACCCCGATAGCCGGTTCTGGCCGCAACAGCCTCCGTAGTACCCCATTCTCGGCTCTTGAAGCAGGTTCCGATCCCGGGATCCTACAAGGAGGATTTCCATAAAAGTATAATCATTACCAATATGAGCATACCCAAGATCACAGCAAGTATATCTGAGAATAGTAAAGGCACACATCACAAAATCTACTATGAATTTGAACTTTTACAAGTATCCATAAGGTCCAAAAGGACATACATAAGATAATAGAAGAAGGAGAGAAAGGTCTGCAACACTGGAGTCCTCAAGCTCAGCTCTAATCCAAGCTATGCCGCTATGACGCTTGCCTAGGATCTCCTGCACGCATTAATCGTGTATAAGCTTATAGAAGCTTAGAGGGTGGTGAAAGTGTGTGATAATGGTGCACAGAAGAATAGAAGGAGGTACAGGAAGAGGAACATGCTCAATGACAACATTACTAGCCTTACCAAGGCTTATCATGAATACGATGCAATGAATATTAGGCGTCATCCAAGGCAATGCATGAAGGGGCTTATACAGCCGATGCGAATGTGATGCAAGTAATGTCAGTGCTCATATCCAATCCACACATCAAGTACATTTCTAATTATAAGGAAATCACCGGGGTCCATTACACTGCTGGATGACTGTCGCTCTACAGACCCCGCACAGTCAAACGAGCGTAAGAGACCTCACTACCCGCTTGTGGATAGCCAATCACCAACAAGGCCTGACGGTAGCGGACCCATTTACGAGCTAGTCAGACTCAGCCTAGCAATGCCTTCTTATATCAGGCGAGTAAGGCCACACCCCTATCCAACCGACTACACGACAGTTGGAGTCGCGGCCTAATGGTATAAGGCCCTCGTGCGCTCATATATTCCACCCGGTCATAGCATTGGAGCAGATCTTTGGTACCATGGAAGTTTTGGGAATTTCACCCATGGGCATCTTATGCACCCGGTATGCTCAAGTAATATTTCCGGTGTCCACCCATACGACCATCCACGAACATCCCGGTGGAGGCAAGGCCTTGGTGAAGCAAGGGCGGTATCATCATGAAATGTGATGTCAATGCATGAGTCATACATACAGATCATGCACAAGCCTTAGGCACTGAATGTGCACAAGAGGAGAAACTCTATCCCTCTATGACCACCACACAATGCAATCAATACACACAGATGATGCATATAGGTCACAATGATATAAGTGTACTACCTGTAGAATATATATATTCCTCCTTCCCAAGGAGGGACAAGGTCTAAGTACATAGACAGATACTCTAAGGAGAAGTGAAGTCTTCCAGTGGGGGCCCAATACTTTGAGGTGACCCACAAGCTAAAAGAGTCATAAAGTCTTAATGGAGGAAACGGTCCTAGTCAGGCCCAAGGTGGGCCCTCAACCACCTATAAGGGCCCTATGGGCCTACCTTAGGGCCACCAAGGAGGACATCCAACCTCAACTGGGTCCCAAAAGGTAGCCCGCAACGCATATAAAGTAAGGCCTAAGGCCCAAGCAATCCATGGCCTAATGGGCTATGCACAAGGCCCAACTCATAGGCAATATGGTGAGCCCACAAGCAAGGTCTGGGCCCAACCATAAAGGTCATAACCCACATATTGTGGTTGGCCTCATGGGCAGCCCAGTAGTTCATACACGTGGGCAATATCACACTCGATACAAGTGAGTTAGGCCTCACTTCGTAGTCCAAGTACATGGTTAATTTGGTGGGTAGCCAAGGGCCCAACTACTTGCATATCATAGCCCATAAACTCATCACAATAGGTAGAAGAGTATAAGCCCAAAGGTCAATGGGCCTACCTAGAAAGTTTCAGTCCAAAAGGCCTAAGGAACTAGCAATTAACCACCTACAATAATCCAATAAAAACCCGACTTGGGTGGGCCTCAGATGAGCACTAAGTAAACCCAAAAATACTGAAAGAAAATGGTAAAATAACTAAGTAAATCAACCTCAAATCTGGTGGGCCATACTGCCCTAAAAAAACATTTATGAACAGCAACATTGGGCCCATTGCTGAATTTCCAGCCCACCCGCTTTCTGGGTTTGTTGGAGTCCAGCAAATAAATTAATTTATAGTATTTATTTTCTGATGACCCACAAACATCACTGTGGGTCCCATCAAATGAGAGGAGGATGTACAACACACATATCAAGCGGGTCATGTCGCCAGAATGCAGGCCCATCAGCCCAAGGCAGGGACATCCCAAGGGTGGGATGGCCCAAGGCTATGGACGGCCTGACCTGTTACACTAAGGTGAGCTCCTCCCATCGCAAGTGTGCCCCACATGGGACGTCCACCTAGGGTGGACCACACACACTCATGGGCCCTACAAAATGGAAGGACGGCATGGAGGAAAAACATACATCATGGTGGGCCTGACCGTGGGCAGTCAGCTCATGTTGGGCGTCCACCAGCTGGACGTCCATCATGGACAGTTGGTCCAACCACATGGGTGCACAATTATTGCCCCAAAGGCCTCTGGAACATCATAAGGTGGGCACCACAAACATGCACAAGGGCTCCAATGGGCTAGGCCCAAAAGTTCCATAGTTGCAAGGAAGACAACAAGGTTAGAATAAAAATCTGCAACTACATGTTGTTGTCTGAATTTAGGTCATCTAAATGGGTGGGTTCTGGGCCTACAAAATTCCTAAAATTTGGACCCAAGGTCCCTCATCAAGCCTATAACAAGGTAGGACCCAGAAAGATGGCCCACCATTAGGGAAAGTATTTTTTATTTTTATTTTTATGGGACTATGTTGCTGGACTGCACAGCAGAAATTCCTGGTAGTCCACTATGTTGGCCCACCCTTTTGGATGCCCAAATAGGGTCCAATGGGGCTGAAATTTGGTATGATTGTAGGTGGGTCATGCAGCTATAGGAATCGCATATTTAATAGTATCAGTCTCCTCACCAAATAACCAAAAATCAGGCCCCAAGGTGACCCAAAAATCTGTCCAGACAGTTTCTGGACAGCAACAACAGATTGGAATAAAATAATTATAATAGTAATTAAAATGGGATTTAATCCCAGGAAAATTGAGGATGGACTACCCTAGTGGGCCCCACAATTATCCAGACCTTCCCACCATCCAAAATACCTTTGCATGTGCCCCAATTAGTTGGATTTTGAGGCCACATGTCATAGGGTGGAATGTCATGGGCCTCCTCCCTCTTTTAGGTGGCTGGATTTTTGTTGCCCCACAAGGTGGGCCACACACCATGATCAGGAATGAAAATAAGGGAAAATGAGAGAAAGAAGAACAATCCGACCGTAGGGAAGGGCTCCGCCACTATTGAGCCCTCCCAAGAACAATCCCACCACACATCATACATGGATTTATAGTTACAACATGGATCTTGCACATGCATGGCTTATTGTAACGTCTCGGAAAAATCCGTACAAAGACCCGAGTACCACCTCAGGAAGAAATCACTAAGTACCAAATTCTTTAGAAATTAGATGAAAATTAATTAAGTGTCAAACTAGATTATCTGTGAAATTAGCACTAACCACTTTAAATATGAACTGCATGACCCAAAACTAGCAAAATCGCTAGCGCTACGTTACCTAGAAATCTAGGACCAATCTCTAAACTTAGTTGCTCTCGGGAGCACATTGAAACTTTGTATCGGACCTAGACCGCGCGTCTAAAGTCCGATTACCGTAAAACTATATGCTTATGACCACCTTACTAGGCTTGACAACCATCTTGGAAATCAGATCCAGATAGTATCCGGAAGCGTACAACTTGAGCTCCGAGCGAAGTGTGTGACAAACACGAATATCTTTAGAAATGAACTCAGATTTAAGTGATTTGGGCCATTCACCTGTGGGTCAAATCTAAGGATTCAGACCATCAAAATCTGACCCAAATACACCCCCGGATCAGAAAATTTTTCCTACATAGGTCAGTGTACTTGTGGCCTTGATCGAGTGACGACGACCGTTGAACTGAAACTGGTCCACTACGGTCGATCAATAAATCCAATCAGACTGAAAACCTAACTTGACCTAGATCCAATGTCAGGGGACTTACTCCGAACCATATGCAGAAGGGGGGCCTCTAGATGTGATCCGTTGGCCCGAAACAGGTGACTTTTGACTATAACCTAAGTATACCATGGCCCTGGGGCCATTCCCATTAGTTCTGGGCCTATATAAGGGCCTTAAACCCTCTCTCTCTCTCTCATGCCATACGAATTTGTAAAACCCTAAGAGAGAGAAGAGAGAAAGAGAAGGAGAAAGTGAGGAAGAGAGAGAGAGAGAGAGAGAGAGTGAGTGAGTGAGTGACCATTGCAGGGATTCAATCCCACTGTCCCACGTGCCGAATCGGCCTTTCTGTATCGCTATCCTGGCGATGTCGACTCCGTTCTTGGGTAAAAAATCCTAACCCTAACCTGTTTTAGGTATTCAAATAGAGCAGATGGTGAAATAGCTAATCTATTTCATGTTATAGGTTGTCGTTGTGTCGTAAACAAAGACTTAATGTTTAAACTAAGTTCGTTACGAGTTTACCGACGAAAGGTGCGAACTATAAACATTTAGGTTATGGTTTTCAAGGCTTTCAATGTCAATAATGATTTATGACTGACTTGATTGCTATCACACGTGCTTAGATGCGATGTTTTCCATGTATTACACATATATATGAACTATGTTAAATATAGTGCATTCCATGTGTTTGTTGAAATGTCTGAATGAGTATGGAATTATGATTCGTGCTTAACATGATTATTGATCGAGAATACATGATTGTTGTACGTGTGGCAACTCCTATGTGGAAGGATTTGCTATAGTATGTGTTGTAACTAATTTATTACATGTATGTGGTACGTGTAGTCTAAGTGTTTGATAAAATGCCTGAATGAGAAAAATGTTTGTTTGAATGTATTTAAGGAGGGTGTTGAGACAGGATTCTCAATTCTCTTATCTATAGTTACAGCTTCCTTTATGTAACCTACTTTATTATTATATGGTTTATAGACCACATGCTTATGTATGATAACATGTGCATTACGTGTTTGTTGAAATGCTCAAATGAGATTTATATTGACATTGGTTGTCACATGCTACCTTTGACTATCACATGCGAATACTATTGTTTGGAGTGTGATTAGGGCTATGATGTAGTCCAGGCAATCGGTAATGGTTTATGATCATCGGTCGAACGGTCCAGCCACGACGGATGAGTTCGAGGAATCCAAGTCGTATGATGATTATCGATAGTGGTTAGGTCATGAGGAGTGCGTATGCGCTCTATGTCGAGTAATTCAACGTACGCTCGTATTAGTCGAGCTTGTCAAGTAACCCGATTGGCCCAATGTATGTTCACCATGTATGGACACTATTGCTTGAACCTAAGGTACCAACTTACCGGTGAAAACCCGTTTAACCTTAATACCACGATCCGCTAAGACTCAAGAGTCGGGCATGGTGGTGTATGGGACACCATGGTCGAGTTGTCGGCCTACGCTGGGGCGACGAGCCTCCCCGTAGTGACCAGTGAGCAATCCAAACTCATGAGCCGAATATGGTGGTGTATGGGACACTGTATTCGAGCTGTCGGCCTACGCTAAGGTGACGAACCTTTCCTATAGTGACCTCGAGCATAAACTAAGGCCTACGCTGATGGTGACGAGCCTCTTCGTAGTGACCTGAACTTACATGTCCACTGCTTTTCAAAACAGGGGTGACGTTGCCCTATAACTTGCCTATCGTATGTGATAAACTAGGATTGACGACCCTGGATCATCGTTAGGTAAATGATATAAAGGGAGGTACCTTAGCTTCCTAAATCTACTGTATGAATAAGCCTAATTAAGAACTTGGCTAATCACGTACATGCACCGCATTTGCATGTGCCTTTGGCATTGGAGTTGAGAACAAAGGAAGGGGTGCATGCCACGATCATAAGATGTTGTCGCAAGAGGGAGTGCAGGCGAGGGCATGCATCATTATAACATATCATCCTTGCATTAATCAGAGTACTTAGGAATGATTGCTATATTGCTTTATCATTACTGCTTGACTGAATTGATAACATGTTAACCTTTGCCTTATAGCTCCACTGAGTTGATCACTCACTCCCACTTTGGGACGGTGTTTTAAAACACCAACCAGACCCTGCTATAGTTTCAGGTGATGCCGAGGGATACGAGACGGAGCCTGACTTCTACGACGACGAGGAGTTCTCCTATTTGCAACTCTCTGGCGGGTCCATGTAAACCTGGAATTGCGTCACCGGGGCTATAGGGATATGGATTAGAAGACATACACTTTAATATTTCGTATAATTTGGAACCAAACATGTAATTATTTAACCTGGTATCATGTTCATACTCTGGAGACTTACACCCACTTATATGTTTTATATACTTATCACAGTCATCCGCTTGCGTAACTTAACTGTCTCTGGAGTATGATATGTTGTTTTGGTATAATCTTACTCATGTTTAATGCACTAATACAGACAACATTTAATCATCATTATCTATGTTGCATAAGTGATGTGTTGGAACTCGAGAGTTGAGCTTATGCTCGACCCCCAATTTTCAGGGCATTACAAGTTGGTATCAGAGCATGATTTAAATTTAACTAGACCTGAGTTATGGTAACACGACGCATACTGACGATCTTTGACTTAGGAGGGAGAGTTAAAACGTAGCAATGATCATAGGTTTCTTAGTTTCGCCGACAGGTGAAATTGACCGTTGAAATCGGGGCCCGTACGCATCTGTGACCATGCGTGTGACCCCAGATCTTTTCTAGACTGTCAATCGACGGGTTTAGATGCCACACTCATACAACCTGAAACATGTTAATATACACGAGATGGGACTCGAAACGACTCAAACGAACTGGGGGGGGGGGGGGGGGGCAAATAGTGCAAAACGAGGGGATCCAAAGTCAACCCCGTACACATATGGCACTCGGGGGGGCTGGCATCACCCCTTGGGTGAGCCCTCGCCGGGGAGTCCAGGGATCGGTGATGACATCGCTGGATCGCCGAGGCCTCGCAGATCGCCCGGTCCGGGCCTGGCGGGCCGGCACTTGTGGGACACTGTGGGGCCCATGGAATCACGTGGGGACCCCTATACCCCTCCAGTTTGCTCCCCTCTCCCCTCTTACACACCTCCAAGCTTTTCTTTTCCTTTACAAACCCATTTTTCCCCTCTTAAATCACCCCTCTAATCTCATCTTCTTCCCTTTTCTTGCACCACCTCCACTATTCTCTTAAATCCATCTTCCACAACTACCTATCTCCCTTAATCCCTCTCATTTGAGTACACAAACACTCCTTTATGTCTTAAAAATCTCAAAGTCCAACAACTCATCCTATCCCTCTACCTTATTTCACTCTAATGGCTCTTTTCGACCTTATAACGGCCATTTTCTCCATTTCCACGCTTCTTTCTCTCATGGGAAAGAAGAGAGCTTCCATGGATGAAGCCGGCCCTAGCCGCCCTACTCGTTTAAAGAGGCAGAAATGCATCGCCGCAGGTACAAGCATCGACCGGGAGATAAGGACAAAGCGGGATCTCGATCCCCAGGCTCCCCTCGAAAGAGCTCTACTGGCGGATCTGTCTCATGGAAGATTTGAGGGCCGTAGGGTCCTTTTTGAAACACACGTGGACGAGAGACTCTTTGCGGAATATCTGGTGATGGACCGCCTACTGGATGTCGGGTGGGGTCCCATATTTGAGGGCAAGTCTCATGCGAATGTAGGCACTGTCCGAGCCTTCTATGCCCATATTCGAGAGCCAACGCTGGAGCCCTTGCAATTCAAAATTCCCATGGGAAGGCGGGAAGCCACAGTTGATGTTGGCTTAATAGCCCGACTCATGGGGATACTGCTTGGCGAAGTCTATGCTAGTGAGAAGAGTCTCAAGAGTGCATGTGAAAGAGATCGCCATTGGAGATTCCTTTGTGGCCAACTAGCCCACTGGAATCCAAACAATAGCCTCCTAGTGTCTAATATGACCGACGACTTCTGCCTGTTCCACTACATCTTCACGTATAACGTGTACCCCAGGTGAAGCAATCGCAGTGAGTGCACGCACCTAATGGTAGAATTTTTGTACCGAGCCGGGCAGGGAGAGAAGTTGTGCGTGCCTACGTATGTACTACTATAGATAGTTCAGACTGCATGCTCTACTAGGATAGCCATTTTGCTCCCATTCGACCGACTCATATGTAAGCTTATACGTGAATTCGGCTACAGACTTGGCGCAGAAATTTCTGTGCCGATCCATTTCTTCAACAACACTACTCTCAATAACATGGAGATTGGGCCACGACAACGTCAAGCCCGACTCGACGAGAGTGAGATGAGACGGAAAGTGAGGAGGAAGACAGTGAGGAAGAGGAAGAAGGAGGGCAAACTGAGGAAGAAGAGGAGACCCAAGACACTGATGAGGGCTCTCCTCCTGTTGTACAGGAGCATGGCAGTGATCGGGCTACTTCAAAGGCCTGCTGGGCTAGAATCGAGGAGGGCCAAGCCGCCCTGCGACAAGAGGTCGGACAGGTCCGGGCCAAACTTGGAGAGACCCGAGCCAAGTTAGAAGAGCATCAGGCCTTCGCAACGCAGAAATTCAGCAAAGTATCCCACACCCTGAGGTCTATCTTGTGTTGTCTACAGGATAAGGGTGCACCTCCACTATCGCCAGACTCTGACGACTAATCGTTCTTGTAGTCGCCTTTTGGTTTGCTTTATTGCTTGTTTTCTTGTTTCTATGAATAGCCTTGATAGGCTTAGTACTGTGGTAGATTATGAAAGTGCCCTGGTTTGTCAAGTCACGTGAGTGGTAGGTCAGACTGTCTACAGAGCTTGATAGGAAGATCAATTCAAGCGTCTGCCTCAACTGGATGTGTACAAGCTCGTCACAGGTGAATCTAAAGCCTCACATCCCATGACCCAAAACACCAGGTAAAGAAAAACCCTTAAAAACAAGTTAGAAATCATAGGGTTTTAAGGTGAGAAAACGTTTTTCAAAATAGGAAAATCTCTAAGTTTTTCTCGCCTTGTCGATTTTATCGAAGCACCCTTGATATGATCGACCTGCACTATCGATGTCCTCGATACCTTAACGATATTATCGATGTGAGGATCAAAAGTGTTCAGCAACTAAATATTCATCTGGACGGATTTATCGATTTATTGATACACCTATCGATATCATCGATATAAGCACTAAATATGTCCACAACTTCACAACATATCTGGACGAATTATCGATGTATTGATACACATATCGATATCATCGATATTCAAATCTCGAGTCTATCGAGAGTGGCTCGATAAGATCGACAGACAGATTTCCGGCGCCCCTATTTTTTAATGAAAATCTCCAATTTCTTTGATATATCAATGACCGTCCGATATGATCTGAATTCAAATATTGATAAGATCGGAGGTCCATCGATGATATCGATAGTGGGCGCGCATTTCTCACAGCAGATATTTCATGTCGTTTTTAACTATGATCGGGGGCCCTTCGATAGAATCGATATTCAAATACCGATGATATCGACACCAGGTCGATTGCATCGAACAAGGTCATAAACTATCCAGCAAGCTTAAAGATAAATTAGCTGGATTTATCGATGCCTCGACTCTGATCTCGATATCATCGACATTCAAATTCTAATGATCTCGATGGTTCCCCGATCATTCATGAAAACCTGAAATATTTCAAAGTCAAGTCTCACTCATTTTTTCAAGTGTTGACGGATCGAACCTGTCATCGATGGAATCGGAGTTCGAAATCCGATGACATCAACAATAGTTTCGATTCATCGACCAATTGGCAAAGAGTTTCAAAAGCATATGACATTGAGTCCGAGTCATCGAGCAGACCATCGATACGATCGAGAGTATACGTTCGGTGATATCGAACCTGCTCGATGATATCGAACTCTATTATAAATGTAACCGTTTTATATCCGTTGGAACTTTTTGTCTATATATAGAGGACTTGTCTTTTGTTGCTGTGAGAGAAAATAGAGAGAGCTTTTGTGTGTTTTAACTTACATCTTATATCCAAAGCCCTTTCTCCCAAGGGAGTTCATCCTCCAATCCATCCTCATCATTGATATCTAATAGAGTGGATTGGGGAATGAACTTCCGCATTCAAGGATCCTCCAGCTACTACCTTAATGGCAAATCATTAAGCTGGGATGCCTTGAATGCCTAGATGATTGGAACTACTCTATCTTCTCTATAGAAAAACCTTTAGAGAGTAGGATTCCATCATAACCTTGACCCAACCCGAAGCCAAGTATTGGTATACTATCTTGTGTTGCGAATCAAGTGAGCAGAGACTCTTCGTCAACAAGGAGGAGATCTTTGGCATTGTGATAAACGGGACTCATCAGCTTATTTGTAAGTATCTAGAGTCCAATAGGACACTTGTGATCATTCCTTTCTAGGATTGGGTCCTAAGTGGTTCTCACCCTTTGAAGTCCTCAAGGAGGCCTCCGGCGGGAGTGTACGTGGTGGGTGCGTTGTGTGAACCCTTACTCTGTGGAGAGCATAAACATCTGGTTTGGAATGAACCAGTAAAACTCTGGGTTTTAGGTGAACCGGATAAAACCTTAGGGTTTGAGGTCAACCATGTAGAAACCTCCAGTAGGGTCTTATGGAAGATCCTTGGCCAGTGTGCCTAAAAGTGGGTGCGTTGTGTTGACCCTTGCTCATGAGAGCATAAATAGTCAGCCTCAGTGTAGGTTGTAAAGGTTGAAGGTAAACCTGATTTAAAACCTTAGGTTAGAGGTGAACCATGTGAAACCTCCTTAGTGAAATCCGGTACACTCAAGGGTTGAGTGCGGTTATCGGGAGTGGAGTAGACTTATCGTCGAACCACTATAAGATGACTATGTTTGAGATTGTTATTTTATTTGAGTGATTTACTTTAATACTTTCATATCTGAATATCTGATCACTCCTCACACACACACCTATACAGTTATATCCATCATGAACTAGATTTCATATTGTTTACTCTTTAAGCAGTTTGTGATTGGATCCTCTACCAGGCTTGGAAGCTAGTAGAGTTACTTTTGAGTAATCCTAATATGTGTCTATTGTTAGGATTAGTGTGATAGGATTTTAAATAAATCATAAAAGCTTTTAAAAGTCCTATTCACCCCCCTCTAGGACATATTGGCATATTCTGACCTCAACTAGTGCGGTCTTTACCCCTATTTCAATTGGTATCAGAGCGTGTCTCTCTTTAAGGGCTTCATCGCCTAAAGAGTGATCTTGACTGAAGTTGGGAATATGGCCAAAGGAGAGGGCTCATTAGTCACTAGACCTCCAGTATTTGACTGCTCAAACTATGCATACTGGAAGGCTAGGATGCACTACTTTTTGAGATCTTTGGATCATGACGTTTGGGATATAGTTGAAAGTGGATATGTGCCACCTACTGGACAAATCGTACTTGATAGTGGCACAACCATCCTAAAACCCAAGTCCAAAGAAAAGTGGACAGCATTCGACAAAGAAAGACAGACATCTGAAGCTAAGGCTATAAATGTTATCTACTGTGCCATGTCCCAAGATATATTCAATCAGATAAGTATGTGTGGGACATCTAAGGAAGCATGGGATTTATTGGAAACAACCCATGAAGGCACAAGCACTGTAAAGCGATCCAAACTTCAATTCCTGACTTCATAGTTCGAAAGTCTCAGAATTGAAGAGCATGAGACATTTATGGAGTTTTTCACCAAGTTAAACATTATTTGCAACTTCATGGGTGGATTGGGAGAAAAAGTTCCGGTACCAAAAATTTGTAGGAAAATTCTAAGATCCCTACCGGAACGATTTAATCTCAAGGTTACAACAATTGAGGAGTGTAGGAACATAGATGAAATGAAAGTAGGAGAACTAGTAGGTTCCCTACAAACTTTTAAACTACACTTCACACAACCCCAAAAATCTAAAAACACTGTCCTAAAAACCTTTAAAAAAAATAATTCATGAGGACAGTGAAAGTGAAAAGGAAGATGAAGATGAAGAAGTGGCTTTGCTGGCACAAAAATTCAAAAGATTCTTTCAGAAGAATCGCGGTCGTCCTTCCAAAGGAAGAAAGGTGAACTATAAACCTTCTGCAGGCAAATTTGGTAAAAGAACCAAAGAACCACAATACTACGCCTATCACGAGTATGGACACCTGTCACAAGTATGGATACCTGTCTACTGATTGCCCAAATAGAAAAACTAAGGGCAAGGCAATGGCTGCCAGGTGGGATGATACAGATGAGTCAAATTCAGAATCTAGTGACTCAAAAAACAATGGAGATCAAAAATCATTGAAAATACTCATGATCTCCACTACTTCAATCATCCCCACTGAATTTGAGAATGAAAAAGAATAACTAGCCGCTGAATCATTTTCATCTGACAATGAGGGAACTGAAGAAGAAGAAGAAGAAGAACAGGACAAGCTATAAGATGCTTACAATCAACTATATATCCATTGCATTAAAGTGGTCAAAAGACTCGAAATATCTGAGAATAAATTGGAATTGCTGCAAAAAGATTTGGATAAAACTCTAGAAATTAATACACACCTAATCAATGACTTACAGCAATATCACTCTGAAAACGATAGACTTGATAGAGTTAACTCCTCCCTTAAATCCAAGTCCGAGAAATTGATCAGACAGGTTGAGATCTTAAAAGACAAAAATATGCTGCTTCAAAATGAAAATCATACACTCCTGTTTGATCTAGAAGAGTCCAGAAAGACTGTCAAGCAAAACTGTAAGTTTTCCCAGAGTGGCGAAAAGTTAGAAAAACTATTGGGAATGGGAAGACCTGGAAAGGACAAAAATGGCTTAGGATATGAGAAAAACTTTAATGCCTCCAGTAGCAACACAAAGACTAATCAAGTAGTTGAATCAGATAAGAAAATTAAATCTACTACAAGTAAGATCCCTGTCACAAAATGGATAATTAAAGAAAAGAAGAACTATCTTGTTACCCACTCAAATCACTTAATAGACAATGACACTAAGTGGTACCTTGACAGCGGTTGCTCAAGACATGTAACAGGTGACATGTCCCTTCTTTCTAAATATAAGAATCTTCACAATGGGATAGTCACCTACGGTGATGGAACCACTGTTGAAGTAATTGGACAGGGAATCATAAAAGGAATACAGTTACTTAAGAATGAAAAAGTTTTCCGTATAAAAGGTCTGACACATAATCTCCTAAGCATATCTCAAATCTGTGATAATGGGCAAATGGTCAAATTCAACAGACAAGAATGCGAAATCCTAAACTAATCAGGAAAATCAGTAATGAAGGGTCATCGCACAAATAACCACTGCTACATCATCAGAGGCATAGAAAGGATTGATGCCTAGAAATACTGAGCAGAGAAAGACAAGTCCAGATCATGCATCTAGATCTGGATATTTGTTGAAATGATACAATTTCGTTGAGTGTCAAAAGATATATCTGAGGTTCCTCACCTCAATCTTCTATAAATAAACATGCAAATGTTTATAATTTTTTGATGTACAGTAATTGTACATAATTTTGCTGAGTATGCTATTGATACTAAAAGCATACTTGAAGGGTCAAAAAAGAAAAATATTCCTCTTCATGCCCATCGATCTGTCATTCCCGATTAATCGATCATGGGTCGATATCATCGACATCTCTTCAGAATGAGGAAAGTCACAGATCGGGACTACTATCGAAGCAATTGCCGATAACATCGGATGTGGATCATCGATATAATCGAAAGTAAGTTCGATAAAATCAAAGACTCTTGGCTGATAAAAGGCAATCGAGTGGAAGAATTTTATTTCTCTAAAAAAATTTTCTGTTTTGTTCTCTGCTCGAATCCTCGGCCAGAAGACCATCAACAGGTCCCAGAAGCTTCAAAAGAAACGAGTATTATTCTTCCATCCCTTCCACTCCAGAGTCTAACCTCACATTTGGTCAGGTACTTTCCATTTTTTTTGGGTTGACCATCCTTACCTTTACTCGTCTCTTACACTGAAAAATCATGAACAAAGGGAAAGGTAAGTCTCTCTCTCAGTCTTCAAAAGGGAAAGTAAAACAACCCAGTTTGCATCAACTCACTCCATCGGTGAGACAGCCAAACACTGTTGTTGAACGTCTGGTTCTCAACAGCGCCATCAAGTCTTTTGGTGTAGACCTCCTTCTAGAAGTAATAGGATGGCAAAATATTATGAATCTTGGTGGTACTTATCAAATTGGAGTAGTCCATGACTTCCTCAGTAAAAGTCATGTTATTTGTGATGATCCACCCTGTGTTCAAGTAGAATTATTGTATTACTCCAAGCACATCACTCCCATCACCTTGAGTCACCTTTTAGATCTCCAAGTCACTCGCATTCCTGTTACCAGTCGGAATCTAAATGGTCTTGGTGTGTGGGGCGAGATAACTCGTGCACCATGTCAGGGAACTACTATTTCTCGGAACGATGATAATTCCCTTCATATTAATCATCTTAGACCCACTTTTAAAATTCTTCATGACATCTTTGGGTCCAATGTCTATCCGTGTGATGTGAATGGTAATCATCTGTCTCCCTTTGTGTTAAATGTGTTATATGATGTATATCAGGAAGTTCAAGTGTGCCTCCCAACACTTCTTCTTAAGCAGCTAATTAGGGTCATTCAAGGAAATCATCAGGATACACTAGCTTTTCCTGTACTCATCTGTAAATGAGTTCATCATGTTGGTATTCTTGTCTCATTTGATAGAGTCTATCCAGAAAAGTGGTTTGACAGTGATTTGGTTCAGGTGGCACAACAGCTTTGTCTTCCTTCAGTTCTTCTTAAGAACAGTGCTCCCCTGCAGTTGACTGCTCCATATGCTCCTCTGTCATATCGATGGGGATCCAACCGAACACCATTGCTGAATCCGGAGTCTATCACAAATCGTCAAACTAATCATCTTGAACGTCACCTATTGAACGGTATGGCGAGCATGGAGGAGCGACTTCACAATTGTGAGAGACGTCTCATCGTGATTGAAGAAAAAGTCGATTCTCTCCAACAAACAAATCAGCAAGTAGTTGAGTTACTCACACATGGTGACTCGCGAAGATGGTAGAAGCTGGTTGTGCTAATTGAATATCATTTTTTTTTTGTGGCTTGGTGTTTTTACTGAGATAACTGTTAATTTTCTGTCAATCTTGGGCCGTCTATTTTAGATAATTGGATAACTTTTTTAATATGGCTGAATAGAATTCATATCATTAATGTCATATTTCCGTTTTCAGCTCCCCTGGTTTATCAAGTTATGGATTGCATGTGATTGAAAACTGCTATATAACTGCTCTAAAATGCATCCATAGGTTCTGAAATTGATGCTTTCTTAAATTGAGTTAACTCTTATACATCAATTCATCTGCTTCTGCCTGGACTGTTCTCCCAAGCAATTCACTCTTCAGTCAATATCACCTGAGATATCTTTGTCAATGACTGACAAAAAGGGGGAGAATATTTGCAAACACCCCAAATGGAAAATTGCGTATCTGTTAGATGTTGTTGCAGGTGTTAGGGGGAGCAGCTGCATCAAGCAAGGGGGAGTTTACAAGAAAGGGGGAGCAGCTAATGGTTGTGTACATGAGTTAGAAAATTGTAAAATTGTGCAAAAGCATGTACACACAATTTAGGGTGTGTTTGTCTAGAAGTGTTTTAGGGTGTTTTGGGGGTTTTGTCATGTAATTGACAAAGGGGGAGATTGAAAGTGCCCTGGTTTGTCAAGTTACGTGAGTGGTAGGTCAGACTGTCTACAGAGCTCAATAGGAAGATCAATTCAAGCGTCTGCCTCAACCGGATGCGTACAAGCTCATCACAGGTGAATCTAAAGCCTCACATCCCATGACCCAAAACAATAGGTAAAAAAAAAAAAACCCTTTAAAACAAGTTAGAAATCATAAGGTTTTAAGGTGAGAAAATGTTTTTCAAAATAGGAAAATCTCTAAGCTTTTCTCGCCTTGTCGATTTTATCGAAGCACCCTCGATATGATCGACCTGCACCATCGTTGTCATCGATACCTTAATGATATTAGCGATGTGAGGACCAAAAGTGTCCAACAACTAAATATTTATCTGGACAGATTTATCGATGTATCGATACACCTATCAATATCATCGATATAAGCACTAAATATGTCCAGCAACTTCACAACATATCTGGACGAATTATTGATGTATCGATACATATATCGATATCATCGATATTCAAATCTTGAGTCCATCGAGAGTGGCTCGATAAGATCGACAGACAGATTTCCGGCGCCCCTATTTTTTAATGAAAATCTCAAATTTCTTTGATATATCTATGACCGTCCAATATGATCTGAATTCAAATATCGATAAGATCAGAGGTCCATTGGTGATATCGATAGTGGGTGCGCATTTCTCACAGCAGATATTTCAGGGCATTTTTAACTATGATCGGGGGCCCTTCGATAGAATCGATATTCAAATATCGATGATATCGGCACCAGGTCGATTGCATCGAACAAGGTCATAAACTGTCCAGCAAGCTTAAAGACAAATTAGTTAGATTTATCGATGCCTCAACTCTGATCTCGATATCATCGACATTCAAATTCCGATGATCTCGATGGTTCCCCGATCATTCATGAAAACCTGAAATATTTCAAAGTCAAGTCTCTCTCATTTTTTCAAGTGTCGACAGATCGAACCTGTCATCGATGGAATCGAAGTTCGAAATCCGATGACATCGACAATAGTTTCGATTCATCGACCAATTGGCAAAGAGTTTTAAAAGCGTATGACATTGAGTCCGAGTCATCGAGCAGACCATCGATGCGATCAAGAGTATATGCTCGATGATATCGAACCTGCTTGATGATATCGAACTTTATCATAAATATGACCGTTTTATATCCGTTGGAACTTTTTGCCTATATATAGAGGACTTGTCTTTTGTTGCTGTGAGAGAAAATAGAGAGAGCTTTTGTGTGTTTTAACTTACATCTTATATCCAAAGTCCTTTCTCTCAAGGGAGTTCATCCTCCAATCCACCCCTCATCATTGATATCTAATAGAGTGGATTGGGGAATGAACTTCCGCATTCAAGGATCCTCCAGCTACTACCTTAATGGCAAATCATTAAGCTAGGATGCCTTGAATGCCTAGATGATTGGAACTACTCTATCTTCTCTATAGAAAAACTTTTAGAGAGTAGGATTCCATCATAACCTTGACCCAACCCGAAGCCAAGTATTGGTATAATATCCTGTATTGCGGATCAAGGGAGCAGAAGACTCTTCGTTAACAAGGAGGAGGAGATCTTCGGCATTGTGCTAAATGGGACTCATCAGCTTATTTGTAAGTATCTAGAGTCCAAGAGGACACTTGTGATCATTCCTTTCTAGGATTGGGTCCTAAGTGGTTCTCACCCTTTGAAGTCCTCAAGGAGGCATCTGGCGGGAGTGTACGTGGTGGGTGCGTTGTGTGGACCCTTGCTCTATGGAGAGCATAAACATCTGGTTTGGAGTAAACCAGTAAAACTCTTGAGTTTTAGGTGAACCGGGTAAAACCTTAGGGCTTGAGGTCAACCGTGTAGAAACCTCCAGTAGGGTCTTATGGAAGATCCTTTGCCAGTGTGCCTAAAAGTGGGTGCGTTGTGTTGACCCTTGCTCATGAGAGCATAAACAGTCAGCCTCAGTGTAGGTTGTAAAGGTTGAAAGTGAACCTGATTTAAAACCTTAGGTTAGAGGTGAACCATGTGAAACCTCCTTAGTGAAATCCGGTACACTCAAGGGTTGAGTACGGTTACCGGGAGTGGAGTAGACTTATCGTCGAACCACTATAAAATGACTGTGTTTGAAATTGTTATTTTGTTTGAGTGATTTGCTTTAATACTTCTATATCTGAATATCTGATCACTCCTCACACTAACCTACACAGTCATATCCATCATGAACTAGATTTCATATTGTTTACTGTTTAAGCAGTTTGTGATTGGATCCTCTACCAGGCTTGAAAGCCAGTAGAGTTACTTTTGAGTAATCCTAATATGTGTCTGTTGTTAGGATTTTAAATAAATCATAAAAACGTTAAAAAGTCTTATTCACCCCCCTCTAGGACATATTGGCATATTCTGACTTCAACTAGTGCGGTCTTCACCGCCATTTCAGAGTAGTTTATAGGTTTTAATATGTGGGACTTTACTTAGATTAGCTCACATGCATCTTCTGTCATGACCTCATGTATTGTGACAATTTTGTTAAATGAAATGCATGAAGTTTCTTTGAGTTGTAATGTAAATGTTGTGTAGTTGAGTTTGTGAGTTTGTTGAATCTAACCTGGGTTGCACCTTATGTTGTATATAGGGAATCCCACCTAAGGTCACACGAAGTACGGCACGTCTCACATTGTACGACTCATTTGACGATGCACCTCCCCTAAACGATAGCCAGACAGACCCTAGTTTGGGCCTGACTCACGACATTATGCCGGATTCTCAGCCAGCCACTAGCCCCACTAATGAGCTAGCACCTGTTGCACCACCTGTGGACCACCGGTTCCTAAGCAGAACCGGGTGTCTTCTTCGACGCCGCACGTGCCTCAGTCGGCTCCTCCTACTGATAGGTTGTAGCAGATGATGCTCTTGATGTAGCAGCAGCAGCAACAACAGTTTTTTACCACCCTCGCAAGAGTCTTTGCCCAAAGCATGGGTGTGGTTTCACCTGCACCTCTTGTGCAGCCTACTAGCAATATGAGGGCGTGCGGCCTATTTGAGCGATTTCAGCGCTTTCGACCTCCGACGTTTGCGAGTACTCACAGACCCGAGGAGGTCGAGTATTGGCTCGACCACATCTCTAAGATGCTAAAGCCGCTGTACTGCACTAAGGCAGAGCAGGTGGAGTTGGTCACCTATATGTTCAAGAAGGAGGCCAGCCTCTGGTGGGACAGTGCCCTTCGGACTATTGCCTTTAGATACGTATGAATGTGAGCAGCTTTTGAGACCCACTTCCATGAGAAGTACTTTCCCCTCACTTATCATCATGAGAAGGAGAGTGAGTTTCTTCGCCTCCGTCAGGGAGGGATGACTGCGGCAGAGTATGAGAACCGGTTCACGGAGTTGGCTAGATATGCTCCCCTGATATTGGCAGATCAGCCGATGAGGATGCGGCAATTTTCTAAGGGTATGCGACCCGATATACGCTCGAAGATGTGTTGCGCTAGCATATGCAACTATGCTGAGCTAGTGGGCGTGTCTTTGCGAGCGGAGCAAGACGGGGACAGATTATCCCGCTCTCGTATGCTTATGGTTCGTAGGCCGCTACCAGATCTGCCGAAAAGGCCATTCCTTGGCAAGAGGCCCCGTGCGGACTTGCCTCCCATACTTACAGTTCCATCAGCCCCGACGAGGTAATCAGACTTATGGTGTACATACTGCAAGAGGTCGGGCCATTCAGATACCTATTGCTTTACCAAGATGAGGGATATCGACTTCTCGCCGCCTCAGAGGATCAACCGCCATATTCCTCAAGCCATTACAACCCCACCTCTACGGTCAACACCAGCACATCCATCCTTTCGGCCACTGGTGCCTCAATTTAGGCGGCCCCAACGGCCCACGGTACCACAGCCGAACCGTTCTCAGCAGGCTCGAGTGCACTCACTTACAGTTGGGGCATCCGAGACAGCAGTTACAGGACCGTTGGTTTTTGAAGTCATGGCCCATATCCAAGGTATCCCCGTCTTTTTATTGGTGGACACTGGATCCACTATCTCCATTATATCATGCACAGCAATCAAGCGACTAACGTTGCATATAGCTCCTATGAAGGGGGTGAGGATTCTTACAGTTACACGGACCTTTTCAGGTGCTAGCAGAATTTGTAAGGGTTGCTCGATAGATTTAGGAAGCAGGTTGGTACTCGTCGACCTGATTGTTTCCCCACTATGGCATTACGACGTTATTCTTGGTATGGATTGGCTCACCGGGATGAAGGCAGAGATTGATTGTGATACCAGAGTGGTGACGGCCCATGGACCTGAGGGCACATCCTTTACTTTTCCAGTTTAGGTCAGTTGGCCCTATCGCATTAGTTGTTATGCTTCCTTACTAGAAGACATTGATGGTCCGACACTTGGGAACATGCCTGTAGTCCAAGATTTCGTAGACGTGTTCAAGAAGATCCCGGGACTACATCCTCGGCGCGAGATCGATTTTACTATCGACCCTGTGCCTGGTGCGACACCCATTTCACTACCAATGCATCGCATGCCTCTGTCTAAGATGGAGGAACTGAGGAAACAGATCGATGATCTGTTAGATGCAGACTTCATACGACCGAGTGTATCTCCTTGAGGAGCACCCGTGTTTGTTTGTGAAGAAGAAGGATGGATCACTGTGATTGTGTATTGATTATCGTAGGTTAAACCAAGTGATAGTGAAGAACAAGTATCATTTGCCCAGGATAGACGATCTGTTCGATTTATAGTCAAGGTATCACCAGTTGCGCGTCAGGGGTGAGGACGTACAGAAGACAGCTTTCAAGACCGGTTTTGGGCATTACGAGTTCCTTATGATGTCGTTCGGACTCACAAATGCACCGGCCGTGTTCATGGACCTGATGAATAGGGTGTTTCGGTCGTATCTATTTCGATTCGTCATCGTATTTATAGATGACATCCTGATATACTCCAAGAATCGGGAAGATCACGAGGAGCACTTGCGAGCAGTCCTTGATACTCTCAAGAAGAACCAGTTGTTTGCACAGTATAAGAAGTGCGACTTCTGGAAAGAAGAAGTCAAGTTCCTGGGACATGTGGTGTTCAAGGAAGGGATAGCTGTGGACCTTGCTAAGGTATCCGCAGTTCAGGACTAGGAGTAGCCCGGTTTAGTTACTGAAGTGAGGAGTTTTCTGGGACTTGCTGGCTACTAACGTCGATTCATTCGAGACTTTTCCAAAATAGCCAGACCGTTGTCTCAGCTGACTCAGAAAGATCTCAAGTTTGCTTGGAATGAGAAGGCAGAGGCAGCTTTTCAGGAGCTGAAGGACAAGTTGACATACGCGCCTGTGTTAGTATTGCCAGAGCAAGGGGTTAAGTATACGATATACACCGATGTGTCTCGTGTTGGTTTGGTTTGTGTCCTTGTGCAGAAGGACAGGGTTATTGCCTATACATGCGACAATTGAGGAAACACGAGAAGAATTACCCTACGCACGACCTGGAGTTAGCAGTCGTCATCTTTGCATTGAAGCTCTAGACATTACCCCTACGGAGAGGAGTTCGAACTCTTTTGCGACCACAAGAGCCTCAGATACATATTCACGCAGAGAGACCTGAATATGAGGCAGCGACGGTGGATGGAAACCTTGAAAGACTTCAAGTTCGAAGTCTCCTACCACCTTGGAAAGGTTAACCTTATGGCAGACGCATTGAACCGCAAGAAGGCTATAGCATTTGCGACTCCGCTGATGATAGTAGAGTGGGATATGGTAGAGTTTGTGTGAGACTTTGAGCAAAAACTTAAGGTAGAGGAGCCGTTCGAGAGCATCGCTCATGTTCCTGTGCAGCCACTTATCGATGACCGAATTATAGTGGCTCAAGGGGAGGATAAATGGTTAGTGAAAATGAGGAAGCGAGCTAGTGACGAGGGAAACTCCGAATGGAGAGTTGGTTTTGATGAGGGTTTGCGTTATCGAGGCCGCCTATGCGTACCAAGTCTTTATGACTTGAGAAGGGAAGTTCTTGAAGCCGCTCACAATTCGAGGATGGCGATGCATCCTGGGAGTACAAAGATGTACCAAGACATAAAGCATTCGTACTGGTAGGACAACATAAAGGCCCACATAGCAGAGCATGTATCACGTTGTCTCACGTGCCAGTAAGTCAAGACCGAACATCGCCGACCTCCTGGACTGCTTTAGCCCATGCCCATAGCTGAATGGAAATGGGATTTCATCTCTATGAATTTTATCTCAGGGCTACCGAAGACAAGGAAGGGACATGATTCCATATGGGTGATTGTGAACTGATTGATGAAATCGGCTCATTTTCTCCCTATCAGAGTTTCGAACTCCGCAGACGAGTTGGCCAGGTTGTACATCAAGGAGATTATGCGTCTGCATGGGGTTCCTATGGAGATTACGTTGGACTGAGATGCACGATTCACATCTATCTTCTAGACTCGTATCCAGGAAGCAATGGATGTGAAACTAAAGTTCAATACTGCGTTTGTAAGACCCGTATCCTAGTCCGTACTGTTCCGTCGACTTCCGCGATTCTTCCCGTCAAATTCCGGCGACCTGCGACTTGTAATCGACGTTGCGCACGACCGTAAGTCGTATCCTTTTTATTCGAGTCGGTTTAATCCGAGACCTGTATCATTGCGACCGCACAGTCGTCGCGGTTCCAACGCCACGACTCTCACGCCGATCCGATACCCAGATGAGGTGATGTGGACCCATGTTCAGTTCGAGGAAAAATGTCGCGCTTTCTCGATCCCAAGAGAATCTCTATACGATGTTAAATCAATCTCATCAATCCCATCAATCACTTCAATGTCAAGTACAAGCAAACCATGCTACCTTTCTCCACAAGTAAAGCAACCACCAAGTCAACCCATCTCTCACCTCACCCATCACTCACCTCACATCACTCTCTCTCCCTTACAACCCTCTCTCTCCTTCTCATTTCTCCACATTCCCAAGCAAGGAAAAATCCCACGTTGGAGCTCTTTCATGAGAGAAAAAAAAATGTATATGTGAGGCCCACCTTTCCCATTCTAAAACCCATCATCCTATCCATCCATTTCCCATCTCCACCATCAAAGAGGAGCACAAGGAGATAGGCATTCCAACGGACCAAGGAGATCGCTAGGTGGGTACTTTGATAGGGTAGTTTTCATGCTTTCTTAGATGGGCCAAGTGAGGCCTACTGATCAATGGTATGGATCTCACTTGGGACCCTAAGATATGGCCAATGGCCCACTATGATTATCTTTTGATGTATGATGGAATGCAAGGGAGGGCCCATAGTGTCGAGGTCCCTCCATCACACGTGTGTCCCACTTTTCTCTCTCTCTCTCTCTCTCTCTCTCTCTCTCTCTCTCTCTCTCTCTCTCTCTCTCTCTCTCTCTCTCTCTTCCATTTTCCTTGATTGTGATGATGTGATGGTGTGGCCCACTTGAATGGACCCCACCTTAATGCATGTGTTATACATGTCATTCATCCATTTGGTGACCCACCTAAGCGAGGCCCACCTCAATGCATGTGATGGCCAGACGTCCAGGGACATCCCTGGACGTGGACGTGGGAAGGAAAACACAAATACTGGCTTGATTTTTAAGCCTTAGAGGGTGGCCACTCACATAGGCCCCCCTTGATATATGTATTCAATCCAAGTCGTCTATCCCCTTCCCTACCCCCTTTTAGGCATTGATCCGAAAAAGGAAGCCCATCCGATCTTCTGGTGAGCCATGGTATGTAAAAAAAAAAAAGTGGTTTCTACCGTTGAAAGACCACCTGCCACTTCTATACTCCAAAATACCCCCAATATTGGGCTTGATGGATTGCTTATGGAGTATAGGACCCGTTGGGTGGGGCGGATGCTTCCGATGCCGGCCTCACACGTGAAAAACCTCAGGGAAACAGGTTTCAAAAAAAAAAAAAAAATTAAAACATGTAGCAGATGTTGCTGTTGTCAGAACCGCAGGCAGCGCCTGCTGCTGGCTGGAGGGCGGACAGCAGGTCCCATGGCCCCCAGCTGTAGGCCCCACCATGATGTATTTATGATATCCACGCCGTCCATTTGGTGGACCACTCCATGAAGTGGGTCCCCTCCAAAAATCAGGACCACCCAAAGCTCAGGTGGCCCACATCACAGGAAACAGTGAGAATTGGCTGGCTACCATTGAAACCCATTTTTGGGTCCACAGAAGTTTCGGATCAAGATGAAATTTGTTTTTCCTTTTCACCCAAGTATGTGGGACCGTATGAACGGGTTAGATGGAAAGTAAACATTATGGTGGGCCCCACATGGGACCCACAGTGATGTATGTGTTGCATGCCCACTGTACATACGAACGGTGGGGCCTACCTTGATGTACGTGTTCGTCTGCACCGTCCACCCTGGACGGTGGGACCCCCCCCCCCCCCCCACCCCTGGTGTGAGTGCATGCGTGTGTGTGCGTGTGTGAGTGCATGTGTGTGTGCGTGTGTGGTTATGTGTGTGTGTGTGTGTGTGTATACACTACATATATTATATTTTATATAATATACCTGATAGTGGGCCTCTATGGGCCCACCATGATGCTTGTATTACATCCAAACCGTCCACCCATTTCTAAAGCTCATTTTTGGGCATGAGCTAAAGAATAAGTCAGATCTAAAGTTCACGAGAACCCCACCGTTTTAAGTGGTGGCCAATGACGCCCATCGTTCAAAAAATCCCTAAGGCCATTGTAGCTTCCGATTAAGCTAATGTTTGTTCCACTTCATCTATCCTTATGTTAACTTAGGTACAGGTCGGATGGGAAATATATGTTATGGTGGGCCTTAGGAATTTTAAATGATGGAAATCATTATCACCACTTATTTGGAGCGGCCCATTTGATATACATGGGGCCCAATTGGTGTGACCCATCTGATACACATAAGGCCCATGTTATAGGGCCCGCCTTGATGCGTATTTGTGGCCATTGTTGAGGCCCACCTTGATGTACATAAGGCCCATGTGATTAGACCCATTCGAGGTATTCGTGGCCCGTTGTTAAGGCCCACTTTGATATATATGAGGCTCATGTTACGAGGCCCATTGTGATGTATTCAAAGGCTCATGGGATATGTCTCATTGCAATGTACATAAGGCCCCTTTGATGCGGCCCACTTGATTTATAAAAGGCCCATATGATATGGCCCATTTGAAGTATCTAAGGCCCATGGGTCGAGGCCCAACAGGATGTCCTTAGGGTCCATTGCAATGAGCGATTCCTCCATAGTGTGCGTAATAATGTTTGATGACAGGTCATGCCTTGGGAGCAATGTTGGTTTGACGTCCACATTGTAAGAATAATGTTGGTTAAATGTCTGTATTATAACTCTCCCTAGGGCCCATTAGTAGGCCCATACCTGTTGATAGTTCACCACTTTATAACATGCTTAGTATAGCTCCATGATTCATACCCATACACATCACTTGTATGCTTGATATGAGGAATGTTTGATCATAGCATAAGCCATTGGGCTGAGACATTTACGGGACTCCTTATGAGACGGAGTGCCCCACATGATCGCGTGGTACGCGTGAGATTGCTGCATGATTGTACGGTGTGACTCATGCATCTCGCATATGTGTGACTTGATCACTGCACGCCTAGCGACATCAGGGTCGTGGCTCCATAGGCACATCGTGGATGGCCGTATCGGATACCGAAAATACTTGGTTCTAGCACTGTGGGCACTTAGGATGTCCTTGGGTGAAAGTCCCAGAACCTTTTTGGTACCAGGGGATGCTCCAACGTCTAGACCGAGTGGAAACACGAGCGCCCGAGTACCGAATACCAGTAGGCCGCGTCTCCCACTATGTCGTGGTCGGTTGGAATGGGGTGTGGCCTTATCCGCCTAAGTGAGGGGCCTAGAAGCTAGGTTGAGTTTGACCAGCTCGCAAATGTGTCCACTATCGATGAGCCGGGTAGGTATTGGCAGACTACTAGTCAGGAGGATAGTGTGGTCTCTTCTACTTGCTTGACTGTACAGCTAGGGAGGAGGCAGTCAGTGTGAGATGTATTAGACCCCGGTGATATCCAGAGAGGAACTGTACTGATATGTGTACTTGACGAGTACTGACACGCTTGTATTGCATCTTGCATATGACATTTGCCTACATAGGCCTCGCACCGTATGGCCTTGGTATAGCTAATCTCATTCATACCTTGCATTACATGGCTTTGGTTCAGTTGATAGCATTTGTGGACTTACCGCACATTTCCGCATTACTCTAATGTTATACACTTGGCACTCACCTCGCGCACACACTTACACCACCCTCTAAGCTTTTGTAAGCTTATGCATGACCATTGCGTGCAGGTGTCGTTGGACAGTAGCAGCGCTGAGGCAGGAGCGCGTACCAGACTATTTTGGAGCTTTTTGATCACCCTATATTTTCCTTTCTGCACTGTACTTAAAAGTTTTTGATATAGTGAATATGTGGTGATGTTGTTTTGTGACTTGGTTATGCTTGTGGTTGTGCTCCATTACATTACAAAAAAATTTCATACTAAAAATTCTCCTTGTAGGATCCCAAGATCGGAATCTGGCGTATGGGCGCTGGAAGCCTAGAATGGGGTACTACGGAGGCTATAGGCGCCGGATTCGGCAATCGAGAATTTTGTGAGCCCGGTTTCCGAGTTTGGGGCGTGACAGCGTTCCACCCACAGACTGACGGGCAGACGGAATGGGTAAATCAGGTATTAGAGGATATGCTGCGAGCTTGTGTGCTGGGTTTCAAGGACAGTTGGGATGACAGTCTTCCCTATGCAGAGTTCGCTTATAACAACATTTTTCAGGCGAGCATTGGCATGGCTCCCTATGAGACCTTGTATGAGCGCCCCTGTCGAGCACCGCATTACTAGACAGAGGTTGGCGAGAAGAGCTATATTGGCCTAGAGTTAGTACAGACGACCTCAGAGAAGATCAACATTATCAGGAGTCGACTTCTAGCAGCACAGAGTAGGCAAAAGAGCTACGCCAATACCAGGCGGCGACAACTAGTGTTCGCGGTTGGGGACCATGTGTTCCTAAAAGTTTCCCCCATGAAGGGAGTTCTTCGATTTGGCAAGAAAGGGAAGCTCACGCCGCGATTCATTGGCCCATTTCAAATACTGGATCGAGTGGGGGTGGTAGCATACCGCCTTGCTTTGCCCACACCACTCGTAGGCGGGCACAACATATTTCACGTTTCGATGCAGAAGAAATACGTTCCTGACCCTTCCCACATTATCAAGTGGGAACAGGTGCAGTTGAGTGAGGATGCTACTTATGTACTGCGACCGACGCGTATCCTAAATAGGAAGGAGCAGGTGTTGCGCAGTAAGGTTATTCCACTTGTGAAGGTTCTCTGGACACACCACACTGAGGAGGATGCTACTTGGGAAACAGAAGCCGAGGTTAGCAAGAACTACCCTCAGATTCTCGAGGAGAATGAAAAGCACTACCAAAAAATTGACCAAAGGCTACGGATTATGTAAGTTTTTTGCTACGGATATAAATCGTAGCTATATTTACTACGGATTTAATCCGTAGCTAAAAACTTGCCACACCATTAATAATTAACCGTCGTGTAAGGGGTTTTATAGGGCCCAGAAAAATATATGTATTCTATCTAAGCCATCCATCTATCTTGAAATATCATTTTAGGGCATGAAACCAAAAATCAGTTAGATCAAAGGTTCAAGTGGACCACACGGTAGGAAACATGGAGATTAAATCACATGTGCGTCCTATGGTGTGGTCCACTTGGGCCTTCAATCTACCTAATTTTTGGGATCATGAACTGAAAAAGATTATTAAAACGAATGAATGGCATAGATAAAACGCATACATCATGGTGGGCCCCACGGAGCCCCTGACGGGACCGTCACACGGCTCTTGAATTTCGTCGCCCAAAAGGGGCGCGCGCTCAAAACAGAGCCGCGCCGTCCAAAACCCTAGTCCCCTCTCTCTCTCTCTCTCTCCTCTCTCTCTCTCTCTCTCTCTCTCTCTCTCTCTCCTCTCTCTCTCTCTCTCCTCTCCCTTCTCTATCTCTCTCTCTCTCTCTCCCCTTTCCCTACCCTCTCTCTCCCGATTCTCCTTTTTCCCTACCTCACTTGCTCCATCTCTCTCATTCTCCTCCCTCTATCTCTCCAATGCAGCCGTGAAGCTCCTCCCCAAATCACAGCCCTTGCCGTTTCAGCCAAAAAACAAAACAAAATGAAAATGGTGCTGCCCCTTTTTTCTTGTGGCCAACCCGTTTCTGTCAGCAAACCCTTATGACGAATGTCATTGTAGAGTATGCCAAAGATGATGGCCAGCTGCAACAGTGATTGAAGACACGCATCTTTAACTGGCAACGTTAATGGCGGCTGGGAATGGAGTTTGTCGGGGTAAGAGATGGGTCTAACAACGTTAATGGCAGTTGTAAATGGGTTTTTTTGGTATGGAGATGGGTGTGGGAAAACGGAGATGGATTCAGGCGGGGTTTTTACAGGGGAAGGAGATGGGTTTGGGCAGGGGTTTGCATGAGTTTAAGGTTGGGATTTTTGGTAGGATGCAAGAGAATGGGATGATCGGGGATGGGTTCAGGAAGGGATTTGCAGGTCAATGGGTGTGACGAATGGAGATGAGTTCAGCAGGGGTTTGGAATTCTGATTGTTGGCAGGGGATAGGATTGGGTTTGGGTTTCTGGCTGGGGTTTGGATTTCCAACAGGGATATGACTCATTGCTCATTTGGATCTGTGTTCATGCATTGTTATTATAGAAGGTTATTTTTATTAAAAAATAAAAATAAAAAATCACAGCCCTTGCCCTTCTCAAAATCGCAGCCCCTGCTCAAATCAGCTACCCAAATCGTAATCCCAACTCGATCTCACTGCCGCTGCCATAGAGGATAAACCCCCCTCAAACCTGCCTACCCCTGCCGCTCCATCTTTCTCATTCTCCTCCCTTTCTCTCCAATATCTCCGCCGTCTCTTCTATCTCTCTCCATTGCAGCAGCCGTAAAGATCCTACCTGAAGAAACACATGCCATTCGAAACCCTTCTCATATCTTTTGAGGTATAGGTTTGATATCTTCCTTTCATTATGTATATTTTTCTGTCTTTCAGATTTGATGCATGCTAACTGTTTGATGAAATGGCTGGATGAAATGGCATGCTATCTGTTTGATGAAATGGCTAGATTTCATGCATGCTATCTGTTTGATGAAATGGCATGCAAACTGTTTTTTGAAATGACATGATATATGTTTGATGAAATGGCTAGATGAAATGGCATGCTATTTAATTTGTAAACTTTCCTAGTTCTGTAAATCAGTTCATTGTGGTGATGCCAACGGTAAGTATATTTAGGATCCTATTGTCCTTTTACACAGACATTCTAAAGTTTGTTAGTGTTTTTAAGTGGAAGTGTTAGTTATCATATTACCATGATGCAGGCTTTACTGCTATTAATGGATCAATACCTCCAGGGTTTGTTTGTTCTCACTCATGTCCCGTCTGCAGATGTGCGAAAATTGGTAAGTAGCTTCTCAATGACTATTGGTACCTGGGCATGATATGAGATTTATATAAGTATATGACATAATTCTTTGTATTATGTTTCCCATGAACTGATGTCTAGATGAATGTTCCAAATAGATTCTTTGATATTTTTGTCTGCCAAAAAGATTTTCCAGGCATGTTATTTTTTTCTGCCAAAAAGATTTTCCAGGCATGTTATTTTTTTCTGCCAAAAAGATTTTCTAAGCACACTTAGGTAGTTTAGTTCTCCTATTCGAGTCTTGGAAACATTGTATTCGTTTCAGAAACTCATCTGAGATTTGAAAAGGTTCTCTAGTTCCTAGTTTGATTGATTCAAGTTAATGAAAAACTCACCAAGATAACAAAATATCAGGCAACTCTTTTCTTTTCTTTTTTCTTTTTTCTTAAGTATGTAAAACAAAGTTGTGAAAGTTGATCCTTCACTCAACTGATATTTTATACATAAGATTATGGGTGGGAAGCTATTCATGAGCCCGGTTGCCTAACCGAGTTTCATTTAGTTCTTACAAATTCCATTTTGTTATACAGTCCATGTTTGGTTTATCACTCGTCTACTGAATCACACATTTATTTTAGCTTGTGGTGTATTCTAATATTCTGCTGTCTCTATTTCACTTGCAAGCGGTGTTTCTGTAATTTGTAGGAGTGTGATGCTAGAATTATGTTCAGGCTGTACACTTCTCATCTTTATCTATGATTAACACCCATCAGGTTATCAAGATAACCCTCACATTTATATTTAATTCTTGAGTTGTGAATTAACTCCTTTATGGGATCCATGGACATTCTTGATTCTGAACTTAGGTTTCAGCTTGTGCTCATTTATCATTTTGGAATCAGACTCAACACTAGCTTGATGGATAGTTATACTTTCCTTTCAACAAAATCTATTTGTTGCCGATAAGAACAAAAGACTCGATGTTCACTTATTTTATTCGATCAACAGCAAGAAATCTTATTAGAAGTGGAAAGAAGAAATAGAGGTAGAGAAGAATGCATAATGTGGAGTCAATCAAAGAGCTGGGAAACATTCATGATATTTTTTGCCTGCAGAAAATAAGATCCTGTTTGGATGCTTGCATCCGTCAATCTTGGAGTCATTAATCTAAGGATTTGCCTCAGATCCAATGTTTGGGGCCTCCAGGTTTGGCAAGTCTCATGATATGTGCTGCTCCCATTTTGAATCATGCTTCCAACTTCTCCTACTTCTTCATTGTTTATGCTTGCTAACATTTGAAATGGATGTGTTCCCTGCTCCTACACTCAAATTTGTGCCACTTCCTTGAAATGAAAGAAAACAATAAAAAAAGAGGAACCTAGAAAGAACATTCACATTGATCCTGTAAGGACCTACTACTTGTAGTCTACGCCGACAAATTATTGATTGACGAAACATAAACAATCATGCGAGAATCATCTTAAGGCATAGTAATTTGTATCAGTATAACTGGCTTTTTTTTTTTTTTCTTTTTCTTTTTTTTTTTAAAAAAAGAAGTTTAACATTCACATTGGTCTTACAAGGACCTATTACTAGTAGTCTAAACATTAACACATCCATCCAATCTTCTTCTCCTCTCTCTCTCTCTTATTTATTATTATTATTTTTTGTCTGTCAGCACCAAGTTGATGAGAGATGATGGAGGAATTAATGTGATCAAGAAAGCCATCGAGAAGCTGGGCCTGTGACACAAGGAACACATTTCTGCATATGGAGAGGGCAATGAGAGAGGATTGACGGGTCGTTATAAACTGCAGATATCCTCACATTTTCTTGGGTAAGGAAAATAAGTGGGTTTAAAAAAAAAAAAAAACTTGTAAGATTGTCAGGCTGGAACCAACAATGTATTTCATTTCAAGCTGGTTAATTGTCATGTAGACCATACATTTTCTAAAAAAAATAAAATTGGATGGTCTAGAACAGTTTCAAGTTGTAAATTGTTTTGGTCCCTCTGTTGTTTTCATATCATACCTGCAGTGAAGAGAGATGGGTTGGATTTTATAAACGGGTCATGTACTTTTATAAATGGGTTGGATTTTGTTAAATAAAATGAAATTGCTGATTTTATAAATGTGTTTCAGATAAAGATATTGGCCGGAATATCAAGCTGGGATGTGGTTTAACTAAATCCTGTTGTACTAGGTTCACTGTTTGCTTTGAAGTTGGACTTGAAAGAAAGGTAACAACAATTTGAGGGCTCCTGCCTCATTATGAATGCTAGTAAATTCTCACAAAAAAAAAAAAAAAAAAAAAAAGAAGAAGAAGAGAAAACAAAAAAAAAAAAAAGATATTGGCCGGAGTGGTGTTGGGTTCAAAATAATGTGATATTGGCTGCTGTTCATGATGGTGCCCAAAAATGAGCCCTTCGCTGATGATATTCCACAGTTTGAGGTCCCTATGGCTATGATCCATCCTGTTCCAAGTCCAGTAAGAAATGAAAGTATTTTTATTTCTCTTGATGTGGGCTCGTCTGTTCTGCATTTTTCAGCTAAGACACATCATTCGTTCTCCTTCTTACAATTAGGATACAAAGATACTCCAAATAGTTAACATATTTGCATTGTATATCATCCTATACTTCAATTTCAAGTGTAAATATGAAACTCATGGCATATCAATGTTGCAAGTGGTACAATAGACCAGTCGGTGCCGTGCGTGAGGTTCCAAAGGGAGCCACAGGGGTTGTTTAATGACTGATGTTATGCATTTCAGTGGTTGGCAATTTCTTTCCATCAGGGGCAATTCCTGTTCTTGTGCAGTGTCTTTCATTTGGATCACCAGATGAGCAGGTCCAGAAATTTTGACTTTTTGTTGTGGTAGTATATAGCTAGTTTAAACATTTCTTGTATAGGTCATTCTTGTTAGAAATCAGAAGCTAATCACTTATTCAACATTCACAACTTAGGAGTAAAATTTTCCTGTTAATTACATGCTTTTGGGAGTGCATGAATTGATAATGTTCATTCATATTGTGGGTGCGTGCTTGTGCATCTATGGTTGTGTGCAATATTCTACTTCATTGCATTTTGAAGTTCAATGAAGTTCAATTAGTTCAATGAAGTGCAATATTCTACTTCATAGTTTAGAATACCCAAAAAAGTAGGGAAAAAGATGAAATTCTAATGCAGCCCCCTGACATACCTATTTATCTGCTTTCTTTGGCAGAAACTGATGCTGGCAGTTTTAACAACAGTGTAGCTGGACAGCAGGTTGTTATTTGTGTTCTCTGGGAGTTGCTGACTGTTTATTCTTAAAAGATGCATAGATTGATGCCTTAAATATGATCTTTTGTCTAATTAGAAAGAATTGGGATCTTCTGTTTTATTAGTAGTTGTCATTTGATTATTTAGATATCACTTCTATTGATTGGCTCAAAATGGAGGGAATACATAACGAAAGTAATATTTAAGTTTTGTTGGAACATATAGTTCAAGGTCACTTCTTTTTGAAGCAGGAGCTTCCATCTTATCATGTTGACACACTTGTGATTTTTATTCTAGCCTGTAAATATTGTTATTCAGCGAAGATTGTTAGACTAAGATAGGATTTTATGTTGAATTAGTTGTTGTCAATTGATGATTTATGTTTGTCTGTTAATGCATTGGCTCTAAATGGAATGAATATTCAATCCAACTAATATTTAAATTTTGGTGGAACCTGTAGTTCTAGGCGACTTCTATTTGAAGCCATTGCTTCCATTAATCATCTTGATAATCACTTGTGATTTGTGTTCTAAGCAGTAATTTTAATAGTATGGTTATTTAGTGTGGATTGTTAGATAAATATAGCATCATGGTCGCTTTCTCATCCAAATCTAACTTCTTGTGAAATTGCAAGAAGACTGTTCAGCTTCTGGAAAGATCCATCTTCATTATTAAATATGTTTCAAGGGCTATTGATAAACGCTCCTGCCACCATGACCAATTATGATGATTCCAATGACTGGGTTTGGGAATTGGAACCCAATGGCTACGGTTGGGCAGTATGACTCACATGATGAGCTAAAATGTAATGAATTCTTTGGCCTCATGCCTGATTGTCATCCCTCAAAAGCAACCTCCCTTGATGCCTTTTCAAGCCTAAAATGATGTATGAAAATTTTGGGTTTATGTATGAGGCAGATCTGAAGCAATCGAGTAGTGAAAGTTGTTGAAAATTATGGTCCAACAGTGTTGAAATTTGTCAAACACCAATACTGAAATGGTATTCATTTTGAACTCAATAGGATACCAAAATGGGGTGTCTACACAGCTACGGAAATGGTGGCCCAAATGGATACAACATTGGGTAGCTTCAACATATCAAATCCAACTTGCACTACGAGAAAGTAGGCCTTTAGCCTCAATTTTTTAGCCTCGGTTGAAAAAATGGAGGCTAGATGTGTTTTTTTAGCCTCGATTGCTAAGGAACTGAGGCTAAAAGTTCATTTTTCGCCTCAGTTGCTAGGGAACTGAGGCTAAAAGTCTACTTTTTAGCCTCAGTTGCATAGTAACCGAGGCGAAAAGTCTACTTTTTAGCCTCAGTTACATAGGAACCGAGGCCAAAAGTCTACTTTTTAGCCTCAATTGCATAGGAACCGAGGCGAAAGGTCTACCTTTTAGCCTCAGTTGCACAGGAACCAAGGCCAAAAGTCTACTTTTTAGCCTCAATTGCATAGGAACCGAGGCGAAAGGTCTACTTTTTAGCCTCAGTTACATAGGAACCGAGGCCAAAAGTCTACTTTTTAGCCTCAGTTGCATAGGAACCGAGGCGAAAGGTCTATTTTTTAGCCTCAGTTGCATAGGAACCGAGGCCAAACGTCTACTTTTTAGCCTCAGTTGCATAGGAACCGAGGCAAAATGTCTATTTTTTAGCCTCAGTTGCATAGGAACCGAGGCAAAAGGTCTACTTTTTAGCCTCAGTTGCATAGGAACCGAGGCGAAAGGTTTACTTTCTAGCCTCAGTTGTATAGGAACCGAGGCGAAAGGTTTGTGCTTCTTCTTCTTTCTCTTTCTCAGTTTCAGGAGCATGTATAACACACACGCGCGCGCGCACACACACAGTGAAAAGATGAATTGGTAGGCTCCTATCTCCTACGCATTCCACCACTTGAGCATGATCCTCCATGCGTGTGTTACTCATGCTTAGTGCTATATTCCTGGAAATTGCCCCTCCATCACCCAATGGGGATGGGTGTGAGATCTGTGCTCAAGAACCAGTAGAACATAACATGTTGAGGGAAAATAGAGAAAATATATATCAATTCAATATGTGAGATGGTTCCCTGACCTCAATAAAACATTTTACTGATGACCAGCTTATAGTTTGTTCTGGAAGCATTATTTGAAATTTACATTTTGATATTCACTATTATGGAATTTTTAATTTCTTATATTTGTTGCTGTTGCTAAGCTAAAGCTTTTTGTTAAAAAAGTAATCTGATGGACCTGGTTCAGAACATTATTCTGATCTATGATACTTGGATCCTTCAAAAAACAGTGAGATTTAAAAGTAATTTGATGGGCTAGCTTAATATATTATTCTTATATACGACATGCAGATCCTTCAACAAACTGGATTCCTTGAGTTATAGACTAGGGTACTTGGATAGGGATAAGGATACGGGCCCCCTTTTACTGAAATTGAAAACCCCTTCTATTAAAATTTTGAACTTGAGATTTGTTAATTTTCTAGAGGTTCTAGTTCATTAATCTACAAGTCCATTAATCTCGCTAGGATTTGGTCGGCTCATTTTTACAGCAGGTGTAGATTATCAGGCAGGGAGCTTTTTCTTGGTCAGCTTGGTTCTTTTACAATTATGTATGCTTGCACTTGTCGGGAGGTGTTTGTTTGAACTATTCTGCTTGGCTTATCTGTTTTGAATTAAGTAGGCGACCTAAGATTCAAATGACATATATGAAAAAAAATTTGAGCATTCAGACAGGCATATTTTTTTTTGCTTAAAATTGGATAGTATTCAGATGCAGATACGCTTATTGCTTAAAATTGGATTTAAGCATGTAATTTGAATTATGACAATTTGTTGGTTGTCATTTTTTTTTTTAATTTTTAATTTTTACGTTTTACTCAAACTATTTGTTAATTGGCGGGTTGTTTGAGATGACATGAAATATAGTTAGTATGATTCTATTAGATGTGAGAAAGGTTGTAGTAAGGTTTTAAAAATCAGTTTCCAAGTGCAACTTGCCCTGGGCCCAAAACCGTTATGATTTGTTGGTTTTAGCAAACCAGCAAGTCAAACAGTCTCTCCACCCAAACATGCATGTTTCTGGTGGGTGACTCTCTTTTTCTCCACCAAAAATGAGTTTAGTCAGTTTTGGCAAGTTTGATTCCTTTGGTCATAGTCATAGATTGCCTATTCTTAAGAAATCTTGGAATGTTAAGCATGGAGAGGGGGCTGCTTCATGATTACAGTTTCTTATTTCTTCCTCCTTTTTTCTTTTTCTTTTTTTTGTACTACTTTCCTTGTTCATAAGGGCTCTTCCTTTATTCTTTTTAGGTTCATGTGGGGGAATATGGCGTGCATTGTTGGAATTTCTTTTTCACACTGGCTGCTGTTTCCATCCTAACAACCAGAATCAACATCCATCCTCAATACTGTGGCATACTTGGTGCTTTGATTCTTATAAGCATATGTCTAATTTGTTACTTTGGTTGATCTCTCTTTTCTGGAATTTACCGTGTCGAACACTCAATTGAACTTCCCCTTCCTTTTCAGGTTATCAGATATGCTTGATGTGTGGGTAAAATGAGTACTTAGTCATGTGATGGAAGAGCTCCTGAAGGAACTCAAGAAAGGAGAGAAAGAGGCCAGAATAGTTGCTGACTTTGATTTGGATGCATACATGAATGTGGTCTACTGTTTTCTTCCTTTTATTCTAGAAGTGGTTAGAAAGTTAGTTTCTCTATTGGCAATGATTAAAAGCTACAGTTAATTTTGATAGGCAATAACAGTCGATTCGAGCTCGGGCAAGCTCGAACTCGGCTGGAATTTTTTTCAAAGCTCCAAAACCAACTCAACTCTGTCTGAATCCAGTTTCAAGCCGAGGCGAGTCGAGTGAGCTGACCGAGGTAACTCAACTCGTGTACAGCTCATGTTCTACTTGCAAGGTAAGTGTGGGGCTAGGAAACCTCCAACCTATGGAGAAAATTTTTAGTTTTACTTTCAATGGTCTTTATTTGTTTGTCCTTTTTATATGATTGTTTTCTATATAGACTATATATATGTTCCTTTCTGAGGAAGTTACTGTTATTTTCATTGTTCACAGATAACTCAATGAAGCGCCAAGACGTTTGGATTTTGTGGTCAATCCATGGTTTCATGGCCATATAAAATGAGAATGGTACGTAATTATCCATCCAAGCTCAAAATTATTTGATTCACGTTAGTATGATTTATTTCTGATTCTATGTGTGTTCTTGGATTCATAGGAAAAGCTACTTGGTGCGCGTGAGGTGATTGGACATAATGTAGAGAATGGTTATGAAGGAAAATTATTTTCCTTTTATGTTTTCTCTGTTGGCTTCTTCATGTATGAATGATGTGAGATATTTGGATGATGTTTTCAAATGAGAGCATGAGGATGTGTGTATTTTTTATATTCAAATGAGAGTTTAGTTGATCTAGCAGGGAGGTACAGAATTTTGTTGATCTAGACGGGAGTGAGTGTGCATCTCATGCATTATCAGATAAAAACTGCTCATCAAGTGAAATATGTATGAAAAGTACTTCCTTGATGTATTGTAACAGGATATGTTGGGAGTCAAGCCACCAGGTCAGGTCCTTTTCAATGACCCAAAATGTTTGCATCTTTTCCTTTGAATATAGAAGCTATGTTTACCTTATCGGAAGGGATATCAATCGATCTGTGCTTCTTCTTCATTGTAGGCCAATGATAATAATGTTGACGATGATTTATATTGCTATGAATGCCAAGTCAACCAAGGTGGACTTGATAGACTAATCAAACTTTCATCTATATTTTCTGAAGACCCATCTGTGCTACAAGAGGTACATTGAGAGATGAGTTGTGCCAGACTTAAAGTTGAATACACGATAAGACAGATTGCTATGCACTTGCAAATCCATTACTTTGTTTTATGAGAAATGCAAAAGGGACCAGCCTGAGTGGCATTCCATGGAACTTCCATTCTATAAACATGTCTGAGGATACATTTGAGACTGTCATATAAGCCTTTTTAACATGTATGGTGATTTATTTAGCCTTTGAAGCATGATAGGCTATCCTTAGGTAACTGTTGCATTAACTGTATACTTTGTACTGATTTTTCTCTTTATGGTAGTGTAATAGTGCTTGAGGAACTACTTACATGTTGTCTATGCAGGATGGCATGTGCACTACATGACTTTGCATGCACCTAGATTGGCTCTAAAAGTCCACACAGTTATTAAAAATAAAAAGGCCTATGCACTTCCCTCTCAAGGTGCATATGGCATGTGTGGTAATTAGGAATGTTGGCATGTGTGGTAATTAGGACTGTTGGCTCTAAAAGTCCACACAGTTATTAATCACCAGTTCATCATCTTTGTGCTTTGCTGGTACAGTTTGAAAACTGTTTTACGTTATATACTGTTCTTTCCATGGTTGGTGTCTTTCTTTCTAATTTCCTATTCATTGTCCTTATTACAGGAAAAGTACATTCTCTCATTCTAAAATTAACTCAGAGAAGTGGATTGAATATGCCAGGACTGCATTTTCTGTGGATCCGCGAATTGCTTTGTCCCTGTCCTCAAGGTTCCCGGCAAATTCTTCTTTGAGGGTTGAAGTAACTCGGTTAGTTCAAGTATGTCTCTCTTCTTAATTTCCATTTAGGTGCATTGGACGATTTTTGTTATGACCTGTCTTTTGAGCATTTGAAAATCCTTTTATTTTTGAAGGATCATTTGAAAATCGTTGTTGCTTCTCATAGATCAAATATGGGAATTATGTTATAGATATTGTTATTGATATACCAAACCAATGTTTTGAATCTTACTGTTGAAACCTTTTTTTTTTTTTTTTTTTCTGCAAAATACAATCTTTTTGCTAGGGTAGTCCTGAATCTAGATGCCTTTTTGTCTGTCATTTTCGTATTTTTCACTAGTTCTGAAGAAACCCAATTCATGATTTTGTAGGAGCATTGGTTTTGAGTTGTAGATCACTTTTTTTGAATTTGATTTCTTGTAGGATTTTGAAGAAATCCAGTTCCTGGTTGTAGAAGAAACTCTCTAGTTTTGGGGCATCCATTTTACCAGCTCATTTTAGGGGCATGACCCCTAAAATTGAAAAATATCTAAAGCTTAAATAGGCCACAACACAGAAAACAATGGGAATGAACGTTGTCACAGCTGCATGCATGAATGCAAATCAAATCACGGATATCATCCTTATCCAAAACCTGATGTATGTGTCTTATAGCTATTGGACAGGGCATTTTGAGTTCTTGTTTAACCCTGTTTATTCTGCAGGTAATTTTTTGAGAGATGTTCAAATAACAATAGGTATATTTGTCCAATCGGAGACAATGGTACTATGAAACTGTCCTTGACAATTTAAAGTTGGATGGGTGTCTTCATCATCTTTGAAAACTGCTTTGTATTGATGTGATTCTGAATGTTGGTGTTACAGAGGACTTCTTCTGTGACCTGCAAACGGAATTCCAAAACTGGGAAGCTAGCGCCGGTTCACAAGGGAAGCCGAAAAGCTTGTGGGAGGAATTGGCAGTGAGTGCTCCCCTATTTACATATGCAAATCTGATAATTCAATGCTTTCTCATGCTCTCTAGCTTTCATTTTACCTTATAAGCATAGGTTGTAAAGTTTTAGAAGACTCCTTGGTACAAGTGGGTATTATATGATGCTTTCGGAGTCTGAACTCATTCTTTTGAAAAATAGAAAAATGAGAATATTAGTAAATATGGATTTTCTTGTTAAGAAGAAAATGGAAGATGGATTGAAAAAACATAAAGAGATTTTTTTATATATATATAGTACCTTTTCCCCCCCCCCCCCCCCACCCCCCCCCCCCCCCCCCACCCCCCACACACACCACACACACACATATATATATATATATATGCTCACACACAACTAATGGATGGGAATTTCAGGTGTGATGCAGAAATGTTCTTTATCATTAGGGCTGCTTTCGCCGGGTTTGATGCAGAAATCGTCGCCAACTTCACTGAAAGACAAATAGCATCAGTGGCCACAGATTGCAACATGGATTTAAACAAGGTTCGAGGTGCCGTCAACAATGCTAACAGAATCCTCCAGGTCAGATTGTTGATTGGACCTGATTTTATTTAAATGATCTTGATAATCCATTTTATTTAACTGAGCATACCCGGATGTGCGTCGGAGCTATCCGGATGTTGAGCGGGGGTCCCTGGAAGGTGGGAACTGCTGTTATGACCATGATGAAGCTGTCCATTTTCTATGGACGGCATTGGAGGGGCCTCTGGCCCGCTGTTATGACCATGATGAGTTGTCCTTTTCTATGGACGCCATTGGAGGGGCCTGGCCATTTGGACAGGCCGTGTTTATGTATTTGCTCGAAATTAATGGAGCAGACCCGGATGTGCGTCGGAGCTATCCGGATGAGCGGGGGTCCCTGGAAGGTGGGAACCGCTGTTATGACCATGATGAAGCTGTCCATTTCCTATGGACGGCATTGGAAGGGCCTGGCCATTTGGACAGGCCATGTTTATATTTGTATTTGCAGGGACCACACCCTTAACCTAAACCCGAACCCATTCTCAAATCCAGAAACCTATAACATAAACCTAAACCTTAACCTAAACTTATAACCTATAACCTAAATCAAAACCAAAACCTATAACCTAAACCCGAACCCATTCTCAAATCCAAAACTATACCTAAACCGAACCCATTCTCAAATTCCAAACCTATAACCTAAACTAAACCTAAACCTATAACCTATAACCAAAACCAAAACCAAAACTAAACCTAAACCAAAACCAAAACCTATAACCTAAACCTAAACCCCATTCTCAAATCCCAAAACCTATAACCAAACCTAAACCTAAACCTAACCTATAACCTAAACCAAAACCTATAACCTAAACCAAAACCAAGACCTATAACCTAAACCCGAACTCATTCTCAAACCCAAAACCTATAACCTAAACCTAAACCTTAACATAAACCTATAACCTATAACCTAAATCAAAACCTATAACCATTCCCAAATCCCAAAACCTATAACCTAAACCTAACCTTTCCCTAAACCTATAACCTAAACTCAATTCCCTAACTAAAACTAACCTACACCTAATCCTAATCTCAACTCCCTAACCTAAACCTAAACCTAAACTTAAAACCAAAACTTAAACCCAATCCCAAACATGAACCCGATTTCCTAAACCTAAACCCGAACCCATTCTCAAATCCAAAAACCTATAACCTAAACCTAAACCTTAACCTTTATCTTAACCTAAACCTAAAACCTAAAACCAAAACCAAAACCTATAACCTAAACCAAAACCTAGACCTAAACCTAAACCTATAACCTAAACTCAAATCCCTAAACCTTAACCTATAACCTAACCTAAACCTATACTTATAACCTATAACCTAAACCTAAACCTATAACCTCAAATCCCAAAACCTAAACCTAAATCAAAACCTATAACCATTCCCAAATCCTACACCTAACCTAAATCAAAACCTACACCTAAACCTAATCTCAACTCCCTAACTTATAACCTAAATCAAAACCTATAACCATTCCCAAATCCCAAAACCTATAACCTAAACCTAACCTTTCCCTAAACCTATAACCTAAACTCAATTCCCTAAAGCTAAACCTACACCTAATCCTAATCTCAACTCCCTAACCTAAACCTAAACCATAACCCATTCACAAATCCAAAAACCTATAACCTAAACCTAAACCAAAACCATAAACCTATAACCTAAACCCGAACCCATTCTCAAATCCCAAAACATATAACCTAAACCCGAAGCCATTCTCAAATCCCAAAACCTATAACCGAAACCTAAACCTTAACCTAAACCTATAACCTATAACCTAAACCAAAACCTATAACCTAAACCAAAACCAAAACCTATAACCTAAACCCGAACCCATCCTCAAATCCCAAAACCTAAAACTAACCTAAACCTAACCTATACCTATAACCTAACCAAACCTATAACCAAAACCAAAATCAAAACCTATAACCTAAACCCGAACCCATTCTCAAATCCCAAAACCTATAACCAAAACCTAAACCTAAACCTATAACCTATAACCTAAACCAAAACCTATAACCTAAACCAAAACCAAGACCTATAATCTAAACCCGAACTCATTCTCAAACCCAAAACCTATAACCTAAACCTATAACCTATAACCTAAATCAAAACCTATAACCATTCCAAATCCAAAACTTATAACCTAAACCTAAACCTAACAACTTTCCACTAAACCTATAACCTAAACTCAATTCCCTAAAACTAAACCTACACCTAATCCTAATCTCAACTCCCTAACCTAAACCTAAACCTAAACTTGAAAACCAAAACTTAAACCCAATCCCGAACATGAACCCGATTTCCTAAACCTAAACCCGAACCTATTCTCAAATCCAAAAACCTATAACCTGAACCTAAACCTTAACCTTAACCTTAATCTTAACCTAAACCTAAAACCTAAAATAAACCAAACCAAAACCTATAACCTAAACCAAAACTAGACCTAAACCTAAACCTATAACCTAAACTCAATCCCTAAACCTTAACCTATAACCTAACCTAAACCTATACTTATAACCTAAAACTATTCCCAAATCCCAAAACCTATAACCTAAACCTAACATTTCCCTAAACCTATAACCTAAACTCAATTCCCTAAAGCTAAACCTACACTTAATCCTAATCTCAACTCCCTAACCTAAACCTAAACCTAAACTTGAAAACCAAAACTTAAACCCAATCCCGAACATGAACCCGATTTTCTAAACCTAAACCATAACCCATTCTCAAATCCAAAAACCTATAACCTAAACCTAAACCAAAACCATAATCTATAACCTAAACTCGAACCCATTCTCAAATCTCAAAACCTATAACCAAAACCCGAGGCCATTCTCAAATCAAAAAACCTATAACCTAAACCTAACTACCTAACCTAAACCTAAACCTAAACTTGAAAACCCAAAATTAAACCCGATGCCGAACCCGAACCCAATTTCCTCAACCTAAACCTTAACCTATTCTCAATTCCCTAAACCTTAACCTACAACCTAACCTAAACCTAAACCTAAACTTGAAAACCCAAACTTAAACCCGATCCCGAACCCGAAACCGGTTTCCTAAACCTAAACCTTAACCTACAAACTAACCTAAACCTAACTACCTAACCTAAACCTAAACCTAAACCTAAACTTGAAAACCCAAACTTAACCTAAACCCGATCCAAACCCGAACCCGAACCCAGTTTCCTCAACCTAAACCTTAACCTATTCTCAATTCCCTAAACCTTAACCTACAACCTAACTTAAACCTAACTAACTCTCTAACCTAAACCTAAACCTAAACTTGAAAACCCAAACTTAAAACCGAACCCGGTTTCCTAAACCTAAACCTTAACCTATTCTCAATTCCCTAAACCTTAACCTACAACCTAACATAAACCTACCTCCCTAACCTAAACCTAAACCTAAACTTGAAAACCCAAAATTAAACCCGAACCCGGTTTCCTAAACCTAAACCTTCACCTATTCTCAATTCCCAAAACCTTAACCTACAACCTAACCTAAACCTAACTACCTAACCTAAACCTAAACCTAAACTTGAAAAACCAAACTTAAACACGATCCCGAACCCGAACCCGATTTCTTAAACCTAAACCTTAACCTATTCTCAAATCCCTTAACCTAAACCTACGCCTAATCCTAAATCTCGAATCTCGACCCCTAACCTAAACCTAAACCTAAACTTGAAAAACTAAACTTAAACCCGATGCCGAACCCGAACCAAATTTTCTCAACCTAAACCTTAACCTATTCTCAATTCCCTAAACCTTAACCTACAACCTAAACTAAACCTAACTCCTTAACCTAAACCTAAACCTAAACTTGAAAACCCAAACTTAAACCCGGTCCCGAACCCGAACCAGTTTCATCAACCTAAACCTTAACCTATTCTCAATTCCCTAAACCTTAACCTACAACCGAACCTAAACCTAACTCCCTAACCTAAACCTAACCTAAACTTGAAAACCCAAACTTAAACC